>JARFXV010000119.1:600000-1192500 GCA_031761425.1 Cosmopolites sordidus | reverse complement strand
AATTCAAAATAGAAACTATTTCAGACACAAGTTCAACGTTCGGGCCAGAGAGAAAAATGTAGAAAGACTGGAACAACTTGGTCTGACGAAAGGAAAAAAGCTCATAGTGAAAGAATGAAATCAGTATGGGTGCACAGAAAGGCTAACAAACAACAAAAAGAATAGTCTTCGATCAATGCGTTCTACCCGTTATGACATACGGAAGTGAAACCTGGATACTCACATCCCAATCAATTCAAAAAATTTGGGTAGCACAGAGGGGAATGGAAATATGTATGCTTGGTATTACAAGACGAGACAGAAAGTCCTGCGCATGGATCAGGGAACAAACGAAAGTCTGTGACATCATTGGAAGAGTAAAGCGATTGAAATGGAGATGGGCAGGCCATATAGCGAGGCGATGGGATGACAGATGGATCAAGGGAATCCTGGAGTGGATACTACTTGATCACAAACGTCCGCGAAGAAGCCCGAAAGCACGATGGATTGATGACATCGTTAAGTATATTGGACCAGAGTGGCAGAGGAAAGCCCAAGACCGTGAAAGTTGGAAACATGCTGAAGAGGCCTTCATCCTGCAGTGAATCGACACGGGCTGATGATGATGATTCAAAGCTATGATAAGTTCCGATAGGTAGCGCTGTAGCCAAATTATTAATAAATTCTATATCTATAAAAGCTCATCGCGCCATTTACCGGAAAAGGCAGAACAATGTCTGCCAGGCAGGAGGATTTAATGACTCAGATGGGCGAGACACGTAGTGAGAGAACTAAAAAACCGAATACCGGGAAGAATCATGGAGGCACAAACGAGGGTAACCAAAAAAAGAGCCGGCCGGCCGCGGTGGTCAGGCGGGCTAGTTAATCCAATGATCCCTGGTTTGAATCCTGGTTAGGGTATGAATCTTTTATATAGTTGTAAAATAAATAATGTACATATGGTCGAGTAAAGCTGAGGGATTCACAACGATATAATCCGAAATTTCAAATTCCGGAGTATAATTTTTTTTCTAGTCCTAAATCCGAAAATGATAAGCTAATTACTGTAACATTTAGGCGGCGTTCATACCAAGGTAATATAAGATAAGCGATATACGATACGCGATACGCACAGACATATACATGAAATCAAAAGGGTGGCGATAAAAAAGGTTCACAGCCGCGCGATTGCACAACATATCGTCACATATCTCTCAAGGTACCAGTTGCCGGTCTCTTCAGCGATTAATATCGTACGATATTTCGAGCTGTGAATATGACCTCAAGAAGGGAAGACAATTCTGTAGTTTCTTTCATTAATTTAGTAAAATCTCACCCTGTACTAATAAACCGCTATTACGCCTTCCTCACTTGAGCTCATATTTGTGACTGGGGTCGTAAGAATCGTGATCTCTCCATATTTTCATCGCCCAGGTCGCGCCGATTTATCGCCCGCTGTCATGAACCTTCCTAGCAATATATTATCGCAATACATCTCTCTCACGATATATCGCTTATTTTATGTCGCCTTAGTATGAACGGCGCCTTACAGTTTTTTTTAGAGGGGGTCGGTAGAGCTAAAAAGAAAGGAGATAGATTTTTACTATCTAATATTTATTTAATATAAACATGTAAAATATCTAAAACCTATGCAAATATATTACTGATTATTATGTGAATAAAAAATATATTACATGAGATGTCATACAACGACAAAAACTTTTACTTTTTCCTCTTGTGTTCTGTAGTATCATCTCTTTTTAAAAAACCAGCAGTAGTCACCCAACATAGATGGGTTCCGGCGTCCCTGGTCGCTTGCTTCCATCGTCCTGATGTCCAGATGAAACCTCTCTCCTTGTTTGTCGCTTACTGCACCCAAATTATCCTGAAAAAATCCAAATGGGAGTGTAAAAAATGCATTTTTAAGGGCATGCGACACCCTAGTATGTCATAGGCTTTCAAGAGTTCATTTATGAGGTTATTATAGTTTTCATCTTTCTTGTTGCTCATAAATCCTTTCACTACACTTCCATGCTGCCAGTTCCTTTTCATTTAATTTTTCTTGAAATTGGAAATCACTTAGAAGCTTCCTTATTTGACGTCCAATAAATATGCCTTAAAGTTTTGCATCACTTAATCGAGAAAATATATCTTTTAGGTACCTGAACCCATTTTTGTCCATGGCTTTAACAAAGTTTTTCACTAGTCCAAGCCTAATATGGAGAGGCAGAGGAAGCACCTTTTTTAAAATTAATCCTGGTAGAGGAGAAAGTTGAAGGAGAACAAGGTTCACCGACGGGAAGAAGAAGAAGATTCTTTGATCAAACTGGATCTTACTAGATACAGTTAAACATCAAGGAAGATAAAGGACTTCAAATTATTATACAATTTCTATGATATTTACGCATAGTTCCCCTACCTCTCAGGATATATTAAGTCTTACCAGGACATTTCGCTGACCTTTTTCTAAGCAATCTCTGAAAAGGTATAGAATGTTTGATTTCGTTTTTTTTATATGAGCATTTATTTTTATAATTTATTATTGTTTTGACCAATATTACGTCTATAAGTATAACGAAAGGAGGAGACCATACCAAACAAAACCGAACAAAATCGAACAGAATGTTAATGATGCTTTGTTAGGAAGTTATATAATCGAGCCATAGTGTAAAGGACCATCCTTTCTCATTGCAGAAAACATTAATCAACCAATTATATTTAAAGTAACATCCATCATCCATCATGGTAATTGAACATCTTGACTCAAAACCTATAAAATTCTATGTATTTTGTAAGATGTACCCATAAAATATGAAATATTAATTTAAATCACCTACTTACCAGGGTTGTTCTGAAAGTTCTCAACCTGATAATGAATACCATTTTTTTGAGAAATTAGCAATTAGATATATTTAGAACAATGATATTCCAACCTTTTAATATACTTAGTATAATGCGATTTGTCTAACTTTCTCAAATAAACAGAGTTATAAGTTGATTCAGTTCTCACCTAATCATTTGAAGTATTATATTATCATTTTATCAACGGTGTTAGAGAAACTATTATTTAAATATTTATTGTACCTAGAGAAGATATGTAGTTTTTGTTATAAGATAATCAGAATCACACCCCTGTTATAAGATAATCAGTTAATTCCCAAACACCAATTTGATTTTCCCAAGAACCAGGGTATAATAAAATACGTACATAAAATAGTAGATATAATTAACATTAGTGGATATAACGCATTAAAGTAAAAGAAGTTTATTTAAATATAATTCGATAAAGTTTGGTATGAAGGTCCCCTTTATACGAGGGTTGATATTTATATATCCGGAATAATAAATGAAAATAAATATTTATCATTGAAAATGGTTTTATTGTTTTTCAAAATATTCTTCGCGATGATCGATACACTTTTGCATAGGTTAGAAACAATTTTCATAGCACTTTTCTGGCGGCGAAAATCGTTGACCATGTAGTGGGTGTCAAATCAGGACTGTACGGTGGATGACCGATCAGTTCGATGTTTTGATCGGTTAAATATTGAGTTGTTCGGTCCGATGTGTGAGAGCTCGCGTTGTCATGGTGGAGAATGATTCTGTATCGCTGGTTGTTTTTTCTTATTTCTTCAGATTTCTGGTAAACAAATGGATGTGTACCATTCAGAATTGACCATTCTACGATTCTCTAGTGGCACAGTAGCTACATGCCCATTTATCCCAAAAAGCAGGCTACCATTTGCTTCTTGCGTAAACTACTTTTGTTGACGACGCAGCAGTTGATTGCTGTTTACTTTCGGGGTCATATGCATAGATCCAAGATTCTTCACCTGTGTAGATGTTATACACGGTTTTTGACGGACCACGATTGTATTTTTTGAGCATTTCTGTACACCAATCAGCACAAGCCTTTTTTGAGCTATTATCAATTTATACGAAATCCAACGCTCACAAATGTGTTTCACGGATAAATGTTCATTCCACAATGTTTTTTTACGGCTAAATTCAATTCTTTGGCTGAGATGAAATTTTTAAGTCACTAAACAACACAAATAGCGTCCGTATGACAAAACGTTCTGAGAACGTATACAGTCAACAATGTGAAACTTTCAGATGTATATGTTACATGGCGCCTAGCAACGCCGTAGTTGCCAATTCCGGATACATAATTAGCAACCCTCGTCAGATCATAAAAAATCAATTCAATATTCAGCAAGTAATTCTAAAATTGAATTATTGAAGACCATAGTGAACGCACTATGGGATATTCTAAATAGTGTCATCGACAGAGACCCAAAATACTTTCTGTAAAAGAAATGATATAGAAGCGTCAATACAAAGTTGAGTGCGCACCCCAAACTTACAGGCACGAAATCGACTAAGCAATACAGATGGAACACATCAACTGAAAAGACTAAAATCAACCGACATAGACATTAGATTTAGATAAATTGTTTGCAAGTACTCTTAATTTTAGTTTTAAGTACCATGTCATAACATTTCCCACTTGTAAGCAGATAAAGTAGAATTTCATTGGTTTCTTCTATATTGCTCTTTTAGTTTATTAATTAAAATACCTATTGTTCTTCTTCAAGAGATAATATAATATGGAAATAATAAAACATATTACACATACGATAAAACAAATTACAAAAACACATTTCCAATGTATGAAAATAATAAAACATTGGAAGTGAATCTTCGTCGTGCAACTATATCTTTAGGTTTGAAAAGTAAAGGGAATCGCTGTCAGCCAAATCCCGCAAATACGGTAGGATAGAGCGGGACTAGTTGATCATAGGGGCAAATATCTCGAAAACTAAGCCACTTATAACAAAAGTGTAAATGGCGAAAAGAACGGGTTATGGGAGGGGAATATATAGCGCAACTGTCAATTGCTGTCCGGTGCTCCGATAAAATAAGAGAATGCTTTGTTTTTTTTCGACGTAAAATAAAATATTACGGGTCATCATAATTGTTCTATTATACTCACATATAAACACTTAATAAGGACCACGTACGTATTTAAAGATTACTTAATTATTGTTCTTTCGATTATAGATGGTCATTTCTTTTTAACTCTTATGATTTTTTTATAACCTAATTTTTATTTTGCTGTCTCAACTGGGGCTATCTGAGCAACGCGCGTTCAATGCTTGCTCAACTAGCCCCATTAGATGTTCAAATCAACTGAAAATCGAATTTTTCTTTAATAAATTAATCACCATCAATTAATTTGTGCATGTGATGATTCTACACAAAGTTTACTAATTAAAATGACTTATATTGATAATTGTATTAATAATTATTAATACATTTTAGGATTCGAACGTATAAAAGAAAGATCTCCAAAAGTTTAGCTACTAGTCAACAATTGCGTCATGCAGCAAAAGCTTCAGAGGAAAAATTAGTATAAATGCTGCAGCCAAACAATTTAATATTAACAGGATGACTTTAAAGAGATATGTTTACATCAATTATGATAGAGACAAAGATGATTAATAATTTAGAATTATTTATCATCTAGCGATAGTCTTGATCTCATAATTAGTTACTACTTTAATTTAATATTTATTTGCGTTATAATTATTATATATAATATATATATATATATATATATATATATATATATATATATATATATATATATATATATATATATATATATATATATATAATATATTATATATATAATTTGAAATATAAAAAGTGTAATAATCATCCAAACGTTGGAAGGATTTAATTTTGTTTGATTTTAATTTTATTTTTCCTGAAATATAATAACAGTATAAGTGTGAAATTATCATAATAAATAAATATTTGCTTGTTGATTACAATTATTTTGTATTCAGATTATTCTATACAGTAATCATGTCCATTTTAGCCATTGCTCCACTAGTCTCATACCCATGCTCAGCTAGCCCCACTGGTGGGGCACATTGAGCAACTTTTACACCGCTAAACGGACAGGAGTAAATTATGAACCTAACAGAGTAAGAATCAATTAAATCTGATTCATATTCTTAAAGCGAAAAGTTGCTCAACTAGCTCCGCTCTACCCTACTTGTGGGAGCACTTTGGAGTCTAGCTTATGGAGCTTAGCATTAAAAATCCGATGCGTGTAAGCAGGCTCATTATCGTGGTAAAAGATCGTTTATTTTTTGACCAGATGTGAACGCTTAGCCTAAATGGCATCCTTACTGATCTGTGATGGTCAAGCCTTTTTCCATATAGTCTATAAACACCATATTACGAGAATCCCAGAAAAGCGCTAGTGTTACGCTTTTTCCTACAGTTCCAACAGTTTTCGATTTCTTTGGTGTACTTTGGCCTGCTATCATTCGCTTTTTGGAGTGCGAATTCGATTTTGATATGTAATTGTAAATACATGTTTCATTTAAATTCACAAAAAGGTTAAAAAAAGGTCGGCAGAATCGCTTTTCAATAACTGTAAACACTCTTGAGTAATGTTCATTCATATGCGTCTTTGGTTGACTGCTAACAAATGCGACACCCATAGAGCGGAATATTTTTTCATACCCAAAACATTTTGTGATGAACCTTTACAGTCTTCAATGGATGTACGATTACAATTAAATTCAGCAACCTACTACGAAATGGACTGGTTTTGTAGGTCTTTCAAGTCAATTCTCATATTGGAATCGTTTGTGTGAAACACTAAACTCGAAGAGATTTATTACTAAACACCAAATCACTTTATTTAACTTCTCGATGCGCATTTCGCTAACCATGTTAGCATCATCAGGAGATCATTTAACCCTGATGATGCTAACACGGTTAGCAAAACCGCGTCGGAAAGTTAAACAAAGTGATTTGCTGTTAGTGGTTAGTGGTAAGTATCTTCGAGTTTAATTTACCTCATTGTTAAACCCCTAAAACAAAGTACTTTATAACAGTTTTATATTGAAATTAATTCAGTTTTATATATTTTTTAGAAAATGGTAAGATATGTTTGCTTTACGGGATCGCCACAAACAAACTACTAAGCGCACGCGCCTGAAACTTTTGCATCACGCCATCTAACAAAAATCATACCTAACAATATCATAGTAATTTGTTGATGCTTGCGCCATCTCTGTGTCAGTCCGAGAACTTTTTTCGTACGGTCTCTATACCATCATCATACTGTCAAATATTTCTAGATATTGCTTATTAAACAAAACTATATGTTTAATAGAATTCATCAATACTTTTACCATCATTGCTGTAAGATTAACAATTATAAAATACCCAAACGATTTATTAAGATCTTATACAAAACCAAAATTTGATTTATCTTCACCGAAATCCATCTGTTGTCCGCCGACAACAACAAATAATTAAAACGAAAAACGGTCCATTTTCCTGGTCGCAAACGCATTTCCATCCATTATTAATTTTCGTCAGGGGCGTGTTGGCTATTGACTAACCGTAAACATGATTGATCACCGGAGACGAAGGCATTAAAGTTTTGAAATAATTAATCCGCATTTTTTAACTGACACCTCCATTGGCGTCCGCATCGTGATCAGTACCGATTAATGCCAGACGGACGTGTGTGTGTGTACACGTATGTCAAAGCCAATAATGAATTTCGTTGTAAAACCGTCGTTTTGTTAATACACATGGGTTACATGGGCATTAAATCAACTTAAAAAGAAAAGAAAAAGTCGACTCAAGTAAACATTCATTCGATTTACGATTAGGATTAGATATCTGATGCATAAATAAATAGAGATTTATTGAAGAAATATTCATCTAGTCAACGCGTTGATGATATGAAAGAATTATAGTAATAAGAAAAAACCTAAGAATAATTAGAGTTAAATGTAGAGCGTATACTGAATCAAAAAACTCTCTGAACACCCGCGGTCTAAACATATTTAAGTACCATTTAACTTTTAAAGAAAAATTTCAGTATGACATTTTTTTTACTATAAACTCTGAAGTTCCATTTTCAATTTTCATTTGTAAAAGTTTCCTTGAAATGGCAATAAATAATCGTGTTTAATAGAAACCACTGTTTTACATGAAAATAAGTGATATTTTTATTATAAATTTTTCCAACCCCTGCTTTTGCACCTTGTCCAGTATTATGGCCAGTATTATGGTCAACAGAACCTTATTTTTGAGAATATTCTTGTAACGAATGCCATTCATTGGAGTTTGAAATTTTGGAAATAGGGAAGAATTACAATGGGCATCATTAACCAGAAAATGTGAATGATTAAGGGTTCCAAGAGTCTTTGGTATCGAATTCTTCAGCTGACTCTCATTTGTTTTGGTATCTACTATATCAATGTTAAAGCTAGTGTTTAAGGAAAGCAATTACCTTATTTTACTTATTTAGGTAAATTATACGTTTCAGTAAAATGTTATTTTCCATATACAACTGTCAATATTTTTATCAAAAACAAAACTATTGCCTTATCCGGCCTTACCCGGCCTAGTTACTGGAGCGACTAAAGGGGGTATTCTAGTCTAGAGGATCCCCTAGCGATTCCCAAAATTTTGAGAGTATTTTTGGGCTTGATAAAAAAACAAAAAATATTTCTGTTATCCATTTTTTCACAACATATTTATTGATATTTTAGGAATATAAACAAAATAAAAAATTGAAACAGTTATGAGCTGCCAAAGGTAGGGGTAAAAAGGGGGTAAGCTGGTTGACATTTAAAGCAGATTTTTGATTCAGAATCAGAATGTTGTTATCATTGGTACCAAAGAAAAAAAAATCACCTAATGGAGATTGAAAAAAAAATATTTTAAACGTTTTAAAAATAGTAAAAAAAATTATTTACATACAAAAATGGTAGGGATGATAAAAATTCATATGCGGAAGGTCTGTGCCAAATTTGAAGTCAATCGGTTGTATAAAACTTGAAATATTACGTTAACCAGGCCGAAAAAAGTAGTTTTGAGAAAAATGCCTTTAAAGTTTTGAACCAAAATTTAAGGCAGTCGCCGCGGTAAGAGTCAAATAATGGTACGTTAAACTTACATTTTATTAATCGGCGATGTCTGCTTCATATTGTGTACCTTCTTCAACTTCAAATCGATTATTTTCTTCAACTCGATCGGATCTACGAGCAGTTCTAGCTTCCCTAAGCAGAGGAAGTTCGTTGCTGTGAACAGTTGATCCGCCTACTGTCCCGTTAATTAGCGAATGTACAAGCATTGTGACCTATTGTAATTCCATTCGTACTTAATATTTTCACTACTGGTAAAAAACCCCGCATAAGTAAGTAACCAGTAAAAAACCAAACATAAGATAACATAACATAACATAACATAACATAACATAACATAACATAACATAACATAACATAACATAACATAACATAACATAACATAACATAACATAACATAACATAACATAACATAACATAACATAACATAACATATATATAATAATATTTTGAATTTTCAAATTTCCTATGGAGGACATTATAAAAGGTTTAGACTAAGAATATGCAAAAAAACTAAAGTACCCCCTAAAGGATAAATTCAAGCAACCATAGAATGAGTGGGAATTGTTAGGTAGAGCATTCGGTTTTATTTTTATCACTTTAACTTTTCAGAAACTGAAAAGTTTCTATTGTAAAGTTCTATCGTAAAGTAAAAAGTTTCTAGTTACGAATAATATGGAACTCCATGTACGATATGTTTTCATAATTCATACGATATGTATAGTCAGGTTTATCGGGAGAGCAAACCAGAGAAAAGAAGGGTAACGTTTAACGTTAGTGGACCTACTTTTGACATAAAATACTGCGTTTGTCTTGGGTTATTCTTAATCATTCCTCTTAATATCCGGAGGTGTCGAGGTGAAATTACATTGCATGTGTTAACGAAGTATTTCCATAATTTAGGTCCTTGGCAAGGTTAACTGCTTCCTGCATGCATGTTTTGCCTCATCTTTAAATTGTTTCTGTGATATCAGTATTCCATGTCTTACGCGGCCTTCCGCTTTTGTTCTTTCACATCGCTCTAACTTCATAAACTCTCGTGGTTTATCACTCTTAGTCCATTTGTTTAAATGGCCGAACCATCTCAGTTTTTTCTCTTCTATTTTTGATATGAGTGCTGGTATTTCCAAGTTGTCTCTGACTATGTTATTCTTGACCTTGTCTATACTCTTTATTTCTTGTACGATACGAAGGTTTGTTTTAGGTGATAAAGAAAAATTTTTGACAAGAATTTAACTTTAAAACCATGAGGTATACGAATAAAGCAATGAGACTGGTGGCGTAACGTTCGATCTCGCAACCCCATTGGCTTCTCCTTTGAAGGGGAGGCATGTCAATATCTAAAACGTCCTCAGTTCGAGTTTGAAATCCCTAAGGTCATTTGGTGAGCTATATCAATTTATTTCGTGAACTAAACTTTTTTAGTTTGTTCTGAAAATGAGTTACAATTTCAAGCAATGGTGCGGTTTCAAGTTTGATTTCAGACTTCAAGAGTACAGGTTTACAGGTAGCTTAAAACATTCTTAGAAGACCGAGACTCGATTAAGATGAACCTGATAAGCGGAAGGCCTTCAAGTGCAAAAAGTGATCAGAATTCGGGATTTCCGGGAATCCACGTTTTGATAGACGGTTGATGAAATTAGATCTCTTAATTGTTCATCGGATTTTGATCAAAAAATTGTTGGTGAAAAAAGTTCGCAGGGTCAAAAAGACAAGAGGGAAATATGTCTTGATTTTTTGGGGTGGGTTGAAAATGACCCTTATTTTCTGGAACATGTGATTACCGGTTGCGACTTTTAGATTTTTGAACGGAACAAAAAAGCCTAATCCAAAAATGGCAGACTCCATCCTCACTACGGCCAAAAAAGCAGGAACGAGCGAATTAAATATTAAAAACATGCTGATTTGTTTTTTGTTATACCCAGGGGATCACCCATAAGGAATTTGTGCCTCTAGGCCGAACGGTAAATCAGCATTTTTACAGAGAGGTTTTTGAAAGACTTCGAAATAGGGTCTTGTGAGACCGAATATACAGAACACCTGGGTGCTGCATCTCGACAATATTCCTTATCACAAAGCAATTTCAAATAACCAGTTTTTGGTAAGTAAAAACATCACTCTAGCTATGCAGGCTCCTTATTCACCAGAGTTGTATCCTGTTGCCTTTTTCCTTTTCCCGAGATTGAAAATCCACCTCAAAAAGTGCTACTTTGAGTCATGGGAGAACATTGAAAAGACCATAACGCTGAATGCGATTCCATTATCTCACTTCCAGCACTGCTATGAAGAGTGGACAAACCGTCGCCAGTACTGTGTGGCTTCCCAAGGCAATTACTTTGAAGAAAACAATATAGAATTGAAATTTCAATGAAATCAAGCATATATATATATATATATATATATATATATATATATATATATATATATATATATATATATATATATATATATATATATATATATATATATATATATATATATATATATCATCAACCTATTGAAGCTCACTTCTGGACGTAGGCCTCCTTTAAGACCTTCCACTGTGTTCCGTCCTGCGCCGCCCGCCCGAATCCAGTCCGTTTTGATGTGTTTTAGGTCATCGGTCCATCTGGTGGGTGGACATTCTCTGTTTCTAAAGACTGCCGATCTTGGTCTCCATTCGAGGGTTCCTTTTGTCTACCTGTTATCAATCGCTCTCGCTTTATGACCTGCTCAGTTCCACTTTAACATCGCTATTCTTTCTACAGCATCAATCACTTTCGTTCGTTTGCATATTTCTGTGTTTGCTATTCGGTCTCTGAGAGAAACTCCCAGCATTGTCCTTTCTATTACTAGTTGTGTCACTCGTATCTTTTTCATTATCTGTTGAAGTCTTTGTACCATATGTGATAACTGGGAAGACACACTGGTTGAAAATGTTTCTCCTCAAACAAGTAAAAAAAAATATTTGTGTATAAAAATACCTCATGTATAAAGCAAATGACTTGAAACCAAACCTGCACCTTTTGCTCAATAATTTCACTGCCTACGACACTGTGTATCTTTAACTATTCATGTAACATTGATTAATTGTACGAAAACACTTCGAAAGTTGCACTAAAATGAAAGACTTGCATCTGCGAGTGTTTTTCTCTTTATTATCGCGATAACACATTTGCATGAAGCAAGAATTTATACAAATAATTAATATTTAATATTTTTGTTTAATTTTTCTGTTGTAACGGTGTCAAATAGAAAAGATAAACAGCATTTATTTAAATTAAGCGTTATCATTAAATGTCAAAATCGAGGATGAATGTTACGAATGAAACGCCAGATGATATTCGTAGACCCAGTCAGACGATTCGAATAGAAACTGCAGACCCGACAAGAGCCGGCAAAGAACCAGATCCTCATCTTTTAGATAAGTATGATAATTTTTATGAAACGACGAAAAGCTTGTTGGTTTTATTTCAAATCATGGGAGTTATGCCGATAGAACGTATGAAAGGTAAAACAATCTTTAGGTAAGTAAAATTAAAAGTTTAGAAAAAAATAATTATAGTGTATAAATGACAATGTAGTCTTTAAAACTGCAAAAATATCTTATAATTTGGTAAATATTTGTTACTAAATCCCTTGAGGAAATTTGTATTCAAAATTATTTACATTATTTTGATTTGTTCTATTTTAGTAAGTAAGTAACCTAAAATAAGGGTAAGTAAGTAAGTCTGGTAACTAATAATTTAGGTAATATGTTAGACAGTTAGACAGAAAGTCGGATTAATTAAAATGAAGAATTACACATAAGAAGAGAGGTGGTACACTATGTATATATATATATATATATATATATATATATATATATATATATATATATATATATATATATATATATATATATATATATATATATATATATATATACATATATATATATATATATATATATATATATATATATATATATATATATATATATATATATATATATATATATTGCATCTAATATTTTCACGGATGGTAAATAAAGTTTTTAAATCATTCCGGGTGTCGATCCTTCGATTCTGTGAAGAGTCACGACGTTTCGCCAAAATCTCATTTGGTATTTTCATGTGTTGTCCGCTTCGACTGAAGAGTCCAACTCCAACTCCAAGAGTCCAACTCCAAGTTCCACGTATTAAAAATAAATAATGAAATACCAATAGTGGTGAGGAAAAATGTAAAATTATAAAGCAGTATATGGAAGGAACCCAAATATATTCAAAACAAGGAAGAAAACGCGAGAAATGATAATACTCTTAATAACACCTTTAATCAACCCTGGATAAAGTACTTCAAAGATTTAGTAAAAGTAAAGAGATCAGAATTTTTAGAAGATGAAAAGAATAACAATAAAGAAGGAAATGAAAAAATACAAAGAAATAGCTGTCATATATGCAGAATGTATTCCAGAGTAATACTAGACATAGTGAAAAAAATATAGGTAAAAATGATTGTAATCAGCATCATTACATTAAAAGATGGCAACAAAATTCAGTGGAATAGAGAATTATATAGTGCACTAATTATTTTAGAACTGCTACAGAAAAGTCTTTATAAAAAATGGAAATTCCATTTAATTTAAGAAAAACCATAAAAAATATAAAATCCACAGATAACTATTAGAGTAAAAAAAAAACAACTTCGTGCACCATCGCACTCTCGCTACTGCAAAATGCTAGGTATATTTTAAAAATAAGGTCAATTTTTCTAATAAGATAAATATTATATATATATATATATATATATATATATATATATATATATATATATATATATATATATATATATATATATGTATATATATATGTATATATATATATATATATATATATATATATATATATATATATATATATATATATATATTATATATATATATATATATATATATATATATATATATATATATATATATATATATATATATATATATATATATATATATATATATATATATATATATATATATATATATATATATATATATAGTGTTAGATTCTCTTGAACTGTGTCCAATGAGGCAGCAGTAGTTGAGTGTCACCACACACCCAATCGTTGGGTTCCACAATCTCATGTGGAACACACAACAACCTGCGTCTCCGCCTAAATGAACACTTTTGTTGGTTGCTTGATCGGGAAGGAGCCCCACCTATCTATTCAACTGGATGATATATGTTTCGTCTCTCAAGGTTCAAACTCTTCAGGGCGTCGCCATATCATCTAGAATAGGGAGACCCTATCCACAGCTAACAACCCATGCTTTCGCCGACCTCCCGTCGGATGGCGTATATATGTAGTGTTATATTCTCTTGGACTGCGTCCAATGAGACAGCAGTAGGGCGACATTTAGGCGGAGACGCAGGTTATTTTGTGTTCCACATGAGATTGTGAAACCCAACGGTTGGATGTGTGATGACACTCAGCTACTGCTATCTCATTGGACGCAGTCCAAGAGAATCTAACACTACATATATACGCCATCCGACGGGAGGTCGGCGAAAACATGAGTTGTTGGCTGTGAATAGGGTCTCCCTATTCTTGATGGTATGGTATATGTCGGCGCCCTGAGAGAGTCTGAACCTCGAGAGACGAAACATATGTCATTCAGTTGAAGGGATAGGTGAGGCTCCTTCCTGGTCAAGCAACCAACAAAAGTGTTCATTTAGGCAGAGACGCAGGTTGTTGTGTCTTCTACATGAGATTGTGGAACCCAACGGTTGGGTGTGTGATGACACTCAGCTACTGCTGTAGCATTGGATGCAGTCCAAGAGAATCTAACACTACATATATACGCCATCCGACGGGAGGTCGGCGAAAACAGGGGTTGTTGGCTGTGGATAGGGTCTCCCTATTCTTGATGGTATGGCTTGATGGTATGACAAGCTAAACAAGTTTTTGAATTCCGACGTGAAGTAAATCTGCCACCTGTAAAAAGCCTAATCCATTACTGCAGTTTGAACTTCTTCGTCGTCGTTGAACCTATGACTACCAAAGAACTACTTTAAATACCGAAACAAGTGAAAATCACTGGGTGCAAGGTATGGACTCCAAGGTGGATGATCCAATTCTTTCCATCCAAAAGATCTGATTAGACCTTGTGTTTGTGCAGAAACATGTGGCCTTGCATTGTCATGGAGCCAGATCACACCGGAAGAGAGTAGACCATGCCGCTTGTATTGTATGACACGCCGGAGTTTTGTCAAAGTGGCACAATACGCATCAGAACTATTTGTTGTGCCTCTCGGCATAAAATCGACTAACAAAATCTGTTTCCTACCCCAAAAGTCACTTGCCATGATATTTCGTGCTGAAATTGTGTGTTTGGCTTTCAGTCTGATTGGCGACGATGTGTTTCGAAATTCCATTGACTGCTGCTTGGATTCAGGAGGCATGTGACACCCAAGTCTCAGCTCCTGTAAAGGTTTGGTCTAACAATTAATCTCCTTCCTGATTGTATCGAGTCAAAAACGATAACATAGCCCAATCTTTTTGTTTTGTGAACGTCAGAAAGCAGTCTTGAAATCCACCGAGAACACAATTTTCGATAATTCAGTTTCTCCGAAACAATGATGTACAAAACTGACCTTGAAACCTGTGGAAATTCACTTGCTAACTTTGAACTCGTGAATCGTCGGTTCTCTAGAATTTTGTCGTCCACATCACGAACCGAATCTTCAGAAATCAGAGAAGGTCGGACAGTGCGTGGCTCAAAATGAATACGCCTGTCCTTGAACATTCTCACCCACAGTAAAGTTTGAACTTTACTGTCATACATAGCATCATCGTAAACCTTACAAATTTGACGGTAAATTTCCACTGCTGCCAAGTTTCATGCACTCAAGAATCGAATTACAGATCGTATCTCACAGCCGGCGACTCAATTTTCTTAAACATTGTAAACTTCCACAGCTCAGCACACAGACAGACGATACGGAACAAACATGCTGGAAGCAGACGCGCAAGCGCACTGCGGAGAACAAACATAACTACAAGATTTGGGCAGATAAAAATCCTCAAGTGATTCAGGAGTTCATCCTCAGCAAGTCATTGTTTAATGCCCTTTTTTGGGCTGAAGAAGAGATAGAACATTATTTTATATTGTGTGATCTAAAGCCTTTGGATTATTTTTTGTGGCGTTATGTTAAATCTCTGGTTTAAAGAAATAAATCCTGACCTATTCAATCCTTAAGCAATTAAATTTTTTTTCAGGTGGAATTCACCGGTAACATGTTGGGCTTATTTTATATACACTGTAGAAACACTATTTGTGAGTGTTGTGTTCAAAGAGCGACTGCAGCTTATCTTGAAACCTGGAAAACGATTCGACGAATACATTTATGGATTCATCTTCCTCAGCATTTTGATACCCCATTTTTTGCTTCCAGTCGGTGCTTGGACTAATGGATCTGAAGTGGCCAAATTTAAGAATATGTGGACAAAATTTCAAGTAATCCTCTAGGAATGAATAATCACTTTGGAATATACAAACAGCAGATTGATGGCACATGTGATGATGTTGTACACCAAATGTGTAGCTTGTCAGTTGAATCGTTTTTGCATGGCTGGCACCAATGGCGCAAGTTCTTTTAGGCCCCTTTCACACAATCCACTCCACGTCACACCAAGTACACAGGAGTAGATAGGGGTTTACAAACCTATCCACACCTATCCACACCACGCCACGCCACACAATTATACTTAGCCACAAGGGTTCCACTCGAGATTAACAGCAGGCGGGCGCCACATGCATGTAACTCCCATCCACGCCACACCTCAAAAATTCTTTTTTTTCCTGCGCCTTCTTAACCCTCACAAGACAATTAAACTCATGCCAGACAACTCTTCGGTCGAACAGTCCATGATGATGGCAAAAACAGACTGAACAGAAAAGTTTCACTTTTCAAATGGATAAGGTTTTGATGGAAAGTTGATAAGTGTAAAATGACGAGTGGTGTGGTGTGGCGTGGAGTGGCGTGGACAAGTGTGAAAGGGACCAATATGTTGACGACATGTAGTGTGGAGTGGCGTGGCGTGGAGTGGATAGTGTCAAAAAGGCCTTAAACTTCGACCAAATTTTACGAAATCACCAACGAAACCTTTTTACAGTAAAATGTTCTTGCTATATATAAATATTTATTCCATATTAGTGGCTAGTGATGGCTTATCTCACTTTATGTTATATGTCCTTCGCTATCATTTTTCTTACAGCGTTAATATTTATTACAGCAATAGATGTTGATAAACGATCTTTACCAAATTTGTCTTCTGAGATTTACATCCAAACTTAAGTTCTGAAAACTAGCTATAAACACTTCTATTGAATGGACTTAAAATAGTAAAAACTTATTGCACGGAAATCTTCAATGAAGAAATATTTTTTTGGCAAAATTGTTTATTTTTTGTGAATGCATTTTACCATATAAATTTGAACTTTCACGGTGATGACATTAATAAAACATTCCAACTTTCAGAATTATCCAGTTACTGTAAATTTTCCAATGACTTCCTTCAAATGCCTATTTTTTTGGCTTCGCATTTTTAGGATTTTTTCATATGTTACACTCTTATGCATTATTGTCCGTTCTTCAAGTTTGCGTCCCAGTGACTGACGATAACATAGATAGCCAATGATGTTATCCGCATTCCTAACTTGCACGCTCCCGGCACGGCTCTGCATTATTCTTTTCAATTGTACGTTTTCATGCATTTATTCCATAAATTAACGTTCATCGTAATAATGAAGTTCTGCATATAAAAAATCAGTTAATAATCGAGCTAAATTATTACTTTCAATATTGCTCAACATTGTTCAAAATTGCAGAGTGGAAAAGAAAACAAAATTGCAAAATGAAGATTGGAAAGTCTGATAAATAAAATATTTTGGAGGGGTAGTATCAACTCAGAGTATCATAAATTGTTCGATGAGAGCCATTCAAAAAGTTCTTAGCCCGATAAAGAGATAGCGCAAGTATGATCAAGTAGCTATATCATGATATTTGTCAAGTATGATTAATTAGATGGCGTGATGCGATGTTGCAGACGAGTGCGTCTCGTTGCTTGTCTGAAGCGAGCGAATAAAGCAGACACGTTTATAAATTTTCTAAAAATTGAACAAGAATTAGAGTTCAAGTTATAATACTTTATTTTAAGGGGACCAGTCCTGAAAAACATTCAAATTTCACTTTAAAGACCCCTTCGTTTTCGACGGTAAAAAGCGGACTGCTGAATTTAAACGTAGCCGTACATCCACTGAAGATGATGAACGTTCTGATTAAGAAAGTATTCACGAAAATCCATAATGTCGTATTAAATTATTGCCGGCTGAAGGGATGCGAGCTTGCTGATCAATATCTCAATTGACAGTGTCCTCTATATTTTACACGATGTTCTGGGAACCAAAAATAATTTTCCGCTCGTTGTGTCTCGCGACTATTAACAGTTGACTAAAGACACATTCAAATGAACAATGCTCAAGAGTGTTTAACACAATTCTGCTTAGTTTCTTGGTCATTTTATAATAGTAAGTAAAACACGCTTGATATGAAGTAACAAACTATACAGTGGGCGGGATCAAGTAAAAGTGCATCAAAGAAAGCGAAAGATTCTTTTGGGGGGGTTCATAACTGGGAGTGATCCATAACTGGGGAATATTATGCTTCCATACTACATCAATTGAAGTGAATCACCTGTTAAATACGCCTACATGCACATCTCTAAAAAATATCGTGTACAGTAAATAATAGCGATGAAGCGTGTTTTTATTTAAATCAATAGGTTAACAAACAAAAGTATCATTGTCAACATGAAGAAAATACAAGCGATTATCTTACGATGTAAAGTACGAAAAGGCTATCGAAACGAAACATATGAAGTTGGATGGCATGTGAATTGAAAAATTTGGGGCACACCTCAGAGATGAAGAGATTTTTATAAGAATAATTTCCAAATGAAACAATCTCTCTCTCTAACAACATTATGTTACATCTGCACAAACTAAGAGTTGTTATCAATATTTCGTTAATAGCTGCGAATCACATACATAGGTATATTATCGCCATTCTTCGCCCCAAAAAAACTTGAGAAAAGTATTAAAAAACAAAGAAAGTTCACCCATGCTCCACGTTGGTGCTTTGCCATTCCGTGGTTTTCTGGCCTTAAGCCATCATCACCGGTTTCTGGCCTTAAGCCATCATCACCGGTTTCTGGCCTTAAGCCATCATCATGGCGGATGGCGGATAAATGAATGGCAAAGCACCAACGTGGAGTTGGGTAAACTTACTTCGTTTTTGAATACTTTTCTGCACGAGCCTACTTCACTATATTTCGAAAATACCTTATACTTACCAGAGTTAGGCGAGCCCAGAACGATCTCCCACGGTCTCATTGTTGCGACCTTTTACCGCAGGATGGCATAGCTGCATGTGATTGTAGCCACCCTGGGAGACACATGCTGGCGCTTTGAATGGCGGATGAAGGATGGCAAAGTGCCTACGTGGAGCACGGGTGAACTTTCTGTGTTTTTTAATACTCACACACATACATTAAGTAACTTAAGTCCTAGCCATCTTAATATTTGGACTTACATAATAAGACATACTTAATACAATTACACAACACTTAATACACTTACACAATGTCAATAGAATCGTAGTAAACGAGTCCTACTGCAGCTTAGTTACATTATAGATCTAATATGATTAACCCTAAATGACGATTTCTTGTCTGTTTTAGTTAAAATACTACAAAATGACGGGTAGACCAATAATTTTTCATAAATTAAGCCTCATCACTTACTCATTGTGTGTTATTTCATGGTTGGTTGGAATATTCATAATGCTTGCTCAATATTACCTGCAACCCGACATGCTCTTATGGCATACCTTTGGTTACTACCACATATTGGCCATGTTGAACTGTTTATGTACATTATGGTTCATCAACTGTACAGCGAAAGGAAGAGTAGCTGTATGGCTAGCTAATGATCTTCATCTTGCCTTGCAAGTAAGGGACTCGGCCAGAAAATTGGCTGATTATAGAGAAATGTGGGTCGATTTGTCACATATGATGCAACAATTGGGTAAGGGAAAGCAACCCAGTACTTTTAGCTAGATTTCTAATTTCTGTCTAAAGTCTGAAGTTCTAGAAGTAGCCTGATGAAATTACCATACTTAATTCACAATTATATTTAACCTGTTTTTTTTTCTCCTTTTCTACAGAGCCTTCATTTAAACTCGTAACCCAAGTTAGTACTAAATTATTTATGAATTTAGGAACTTAATTTTTTTATTTTGAATTATTTAAAGATGGTATCATTTGTAAGAAAAAATATTCCTAAAATTTCCACTAGAGCTGCCATTGAAATTTATTATTCGAGATTTTTAATAGTTTCTATGCTTCCTGAGCAACAAAAAATATTTAAAAAACACCTCTAAACAAACACTTGATTATTTAAAAGAAATAATTTTCGTTGTTTGCATTTCATCAACAATTTTTTTCATAAAAAAAATGCGACATGCGCTTCTCTTCTTTTTCCTTCCATGGCATATATTCCGATGGAGATATTTTTACATTTATTATACATTAGATTCAAAATAATGTAGTCAAATATTAGATTTACTTTTGTTTATTAGTGCTAAACTATGCATATAATTCAAAGAAATAGATTATATATAAAAACTGAAAAAAGTATGTCAAAGTTTAAAAAAATTAAGAATTTCGTGTTTATCATTACTAACTTGTCGTGTTAGTTGTCTACAATTATAAACCACCATAAGTTTCGGATTTAAAGGAAGGCCCTGTATAAAACCTATAGGATATGACGGGAAATTATTTTTTTTTCTCTCTTGCATTATAAATTGTTTTAAAACAATTCATCAACATATACTTTAACTTAAATTGTTTTGGAAGGCTTCTAACTAGTGTTTTCCTTTTAGGTAAAGCGTACAGTGGCATGTATGCTCTATACTGTTTATTGGTACTGCTCACGACAATAGTAGCAATTTACGGTTGCCTGACAGAAATACTCGATTATGGTCTGTCCTTGAAACAGGCAGGGCTCTTTATCATTTCGTTCTATTGTTTGACTTTACTGTTTATTATTTGCAACGAAGCACACGCTGCATCGAGAAAAATGGGCATGGAGTTTAGGTAAATTATTAATTTATTATTAGCACTGTTGTATTCTACATAAACACAGTCAAAAATAGAGATACATTTGAAGTGTGTAAATAAATAAATGAGATTGATTTTTATACGAGGGTTGTATGATAAGTACCTCTTCTTGACAAGAAAAAGCCTTTTTCAGTTAGTTACACTTAGGCCAACGTTTTTCTATCTTTTGTTTCCTCTCTAAAACACACTCTACGAAATGCCTTCTTTGGCGCAGATGCGCCTTTAAAAACCCATTGTTTAAACTGTTCTTTGGTCTCTGGTGTGCTGTAATCAATCTATGTTGTGCAGAGTGCAGAGTGCAGATGCAGAATGCTCATAAACTTCACTGAGCTACGTTTTAATATTATAATTTGGTTTCTTTTTCAAAACAAGTATTTTATCACTGCTCGATATTCAATTTTTTTCATTGTTGCAAAACGACAAAAGTTCTATTTAAATGGCTGCCATTCAAAAACTAAACCACGCAGCGATTTAACAATTTGACAGTATTGTTGCAAAATGTTATATTTACGAATAATATAAGTTTTAAATACTAGCAGCGTCATCTCTGGCTTAGGCTAGGTACTTATCATACAACTCTCGTATTTTTCTTCTCTTCATAGCGGCGCTGAAACTCAGATGCGGAATCGCCTTCAGTTGGTCAGTTACGATCTTTTCAATGGTCGGCAATAACCTAAAATGGTGTCTCATGACATGAAATTTCAATCTTGGGAAACGGAAAAAGTCACACTGGCTCAAGTCTGGTGACTAAGGGGGCTGCAGGGCCACAGTGATCGTTAGTTGAAATCGTTGTGTGGCATGGGCTTTTGAAGTTCGGTCTCACACGAATGAATCTTTTCAGCAGACTGAGAAAACTTCTTTTCGAGAACGTTTCGGTAAAAATGCTGGTTTGCGGTTTCTGCTTGAGGCACAAATTCCTTATTCCTGGCTCTTGGGCTTTGTGTCCGAGTCGGATTCAAAAATGCAAGACTCGTTACCAGTAATGACACATTCCAGAAAATGAAAGTTCTTTTCACCATTTTAGTGCAGATTTTCTGCACTAAAATTCTTTAGATTAATTCTTTAGAACATTTTCCCATCCATTATGACCATCAACCTATGATCAGAACGCACAGCATCCAAAATTTGAAGACTGCCAATGACAGGTTTATCTTTAATCGGGTCTTTTTTCCAGTCATACTACTTTATTTACACACCTTGTATATGCTAGAAAAAGTACAGAGAAGAAGAAATATTTATATAACTATCATACTAAACAAATTATTTTTATTAAATTCGTTTCAATTAATTGTTGGTTCAAAACAAAACATCACGGCAGTTAATACATTTCAACTGCCACTCTTCAACGGTATTTTCATTAAAGATTTGTATCTCCATGCTTACAAAGTCCAATTGACTCAACAACTTTTGCCAACAGACAGCAGGTCGTGTCATCTCCAGTTTTGGTGACTGCAATTGGCCACCCCAATCATCCAAGCACTGAATGCTGAAATTGAACGCTGTATGAACGAAATACCACCACATTTATCCAAAACACTTATTGAAAATTTCGTCAGAAGGGTACGCGTGTGCCACTTAAGCCGTGACGGCCATTTACTGGATGTGTTGTTCCATACATAATTTCTAAATGCTTATATTACTATATCAACAAATATTTCAATACTTTGCTACAGAAAATCATGTTATATTTAAAATGCACATCTTGCACTCTTATTGTAACACCCTTTACTTAGATTCAAAAATAATTTGATGGTGTTACATTTGGAAAATTATTTGACTTTAAATATTGCAGTTGGATCTCGTTCTGTTCTTTGCTTTTCGTGTTTTGCATTCATACTGATTTTTATGGTGGAACCAGTTTCCTTGAGTTTTCTTACCAATCGTCTTCTTCTTCTTCTTCAACCTGCTGTCGTCCACCGTTCGACATAATTCATCCTTCTTTTCTTTAACCTGTCTCTCTTTTTGGCTTCACAGTGCCACAATTTTCCTGCTATATTTCTTGTGTCATGCCCGCCCATCTACCATTTGTTGTAGCCATTATATATTCAATCCAGCTTCACTTTTGTTTACTTATGTGTTTAGTTAAGTCTTTCATTCAAGTATATCCATTTTCTGCCCTTTTTCTTCCAGTTTCATTCTCAATATTATCGTCTCTGTGGCTGTTTATGTTCGTCTAATTTTTTGATGATATTTTCTATATAAATCGGCTGTTTCCATTACATAAGTGATAACTGTTAAGGCATTTTGATGCTTTATAGATTTTTGAGAAGATAGTATGTAAGACAGTTTTCCAGAAACCGTTATAGATTATTTTTATATTTATTAAATTCATAATAGCACGTTGATTGATGACAGCCAATAGTAATTGATGACATGTACCAATAAATATATCGAATGGCATATGAATAAGCGACTGTGCGGAATTTGAAAATATTTTTTATTTTGATGCTGCACTGATAAAAATGCTACTTTAACCCAAGGAACGCACTTATTTGCAATCTATCATTGCAACATTGAGATTCCCTTTGCTTGCTAGACAGTAAAAAAGTATTTTGATATGTAGGAAAATTTTCTACACGTAAATTTGTATACTTAAAGGTTAAAATATAAAAATTTCATCTAAAAATATTACTGAACATGTTGATTCAAAGGTATGTTTGCGTTCAAATTATTAAACATATTTTTTTCATGAAAATAGTGAACTGAATAATTAAATATCAATCGTGTTTGTCGTAAAATGTTTATTAAAAATGTATGTCGGAATTCACATTAATAATTTATGAGATCATTTAGTACACTGACCTAGTTCTGACGTGTTCAGGCGATATTCAAGCGATTTCCCAATTAATTATGAAATTAGAATATTTTGCTTTATCTTATTTTTAGAGAAAGATTATTAAATGTCAATTTGGCGTCGATTGATCACAAGACCATAGAAGAAGTGAATATGTTCCTGACTGCTATTGATCAGAATCCGCCGATAATGAATTTAAACGGATATGCCAATATCAACAGAAAGCTTATCACATCAGTAAGTAATTTATCTAACTCTTTTTTTTATTTATAAATTTTAATGAGTGATGAGTACTAAAATACTATTCTAGATAAATTGCGTATTACAGAAATTGGATCTCCAATAAATGTGTTATCATAATCATGAAAGGATTTTGAAAAATGTGTTCAATGTAATGTTAAGAGTAATTATAATTTGCTCATTATAAAATTGATTCAGGTATTTTCTTGTTTACTAACACTGATATTATTTTCGTATAAACAAAGTACAACAATGCATAGGAAGGGACGTTGTCGAAAGGGAGCTTTAAGCGTTGATCAGGCTTCAATAGACGCAGGCCTTTAAGAAATTTTGTATGGTAATGTTGTAAGCCATCATCTGATTGATTGATTCCCACTTGTTCAGATTCTTTCTGTTAGTTTCTATAGAAAGTCATTTCGTTTACTTACCTTACCGAAACTTACCGATATTGTCTATATAATCCAAAGTGAATTAATGTGAAACCAAAATTATGTGTATCAGTGTCTCAATTCTAAAAACTGACTATCTCTTTTGATAGATGTTTTCTTTTATCATTGTGTTCACTTAAAACCATTTTGAAAACTCCCAATCGGATTTTAATTTATTCTTAAAGTCTCGCGACAGCGTTTTACATTTTTCAAATACTTGCTTAATCTTATAATGTCGGCAGATTGGGTAAATACTTAGTAGTAAATACTGTCTTCTGCTAAAGCATTCAGTTTATTTCAACTGCTTCTCTCTTCATTCTTCAAATGTATCGGCCATTCCTTCTTGTTTTCATTAGTTTCGTAAATCTGTTTCTACATTAAATCATCTCTTATTCTACTAATATGACTGTAACAATAGTCTGTATAACAGCTGCCAACAATAAAACTGACACAATGGGCATCATATAAATAACACATTTTTAAGAAAACGACAAAGAAAAAACATACAAAAAGAATCCAATTAAGCGAGGTAAACACCAACAAAATTCTATACCATTAAAAATGTATCATTAAAACCAAAAGACGCGTTGCCAGTATGAACTGAGAGTCAAATTTGTAAAATAATCTGCTCTATGGTAAAGCAAATTGTATTCATAACTGTATAACCACACAAACATTAAAACATTACTTATAGAATTTGAAAAAGACAGAAAAATGTCGAAACATCGATCCAAATAAATGATAATAAAATCCTTTACCATAATAATTCAACAATAGAGACTTAAATTCCCAAAAAAGAAAATAGTTGAAAAAATGACTTTATTCTTTAGTATGTTCTCCCTCAATACGTTTTTTCCAGCTGTTCTCCAATTCATTTATTCCATCTGTAAAGTGATTTTCTTGAAGTCCTTCAAAATACTCGTCTACAGCTGCTACAACTTCTTCATTTGATGAAAAACGCTTGCCACGTAGGAATTTTTTGAAGTTTGGGAACAGATGAAAGTCAGAGGAGGCCAGATCTGGTGAACATGGTGGATGCTCCAACAATTTATAGTGTAATTTCTTTTTCAATTCAATCAATTTGACTATTACAAAAACACTTCTGTGAGCCGGAGCATTTTTTGTTTGCTAAACCAGGACTTTTCTGACGAATTTTTGCATGTAATTGATCCAAAAGGTTTGAGTAATACTGTCCTGTTATTGTTTTACCGGTTTGAAGGTAATCAATTAACAAAATGCATTTTGCATCCCAAAAAATTGATGCCATAAACTTTTTGGTCGAATTTAACCACCTTGGGTACATCGGAGCTGAACAACCCGGCTCAGTCCATTTTGCGATTTGTTGCCACAGTTCAAGATCATAGTGATAAATCCAAGTCTCATCCATAGTTACAAAACGACGTTTAAAATATAATTTATTTCTTCAAAAAAGATCCAAATGTTGGTTAGAAAGTTTTACTCGAAGTCGTTTTTGATCATAATTTAACAAATGCGGGACCCATTTTGCATAGAGTTTTCCGAAGCCCAATTTCTATTTCAAAATATGAAACACCCGTTCAGTTGAATTATCTCTGGCCTTAGTACTTTCACTCAAAATCAGTTGTCTGTCATCCATATAACCATATCATGTATAGAATTAAGTATTTGTTCAGTAGCACTGACTGGACATCCAGAATGACGTTGAATGATGTTGAAACTCACCTGCCCACTTACAAACCATTGTTTTTGAAGGAGCAGACTCCCCTAATACATTTATCATTTTACTATGAATTTTCAATACCTTTAACAAAAAATTTAATCACTGCACGATTTTCAATATTTTCCATTTTAACAAATAACACTGATACGTTTACTTTAAGCTGCTGGTTTTGTACGATTGAGTTGACAGATAGACTTGAAACTTCAGACATATGCATATGAAGGATGAAACGTCAAAATGTACTAGATTATATAGTTCTTTTACTATCGCTTTGAGAACCTTTTAACTAGCATAGTACAGGGGTCACCAATCCGTCGATCGCGAGGTACCGGTAGCTCGCCTGGACAATTTCACTAGCTTAGTATACCAACTTAGGTATATAGTACGTCGAAAATGTTTCTATTGTTACATTAAAGAATTAAAGAAGTTTAGATAACTCTCTCTATTTGAATATATATATATATATATATATATATATATATATATATATATATATATATATATATATATATATATATATTTACATTGACATTCTGTCAAAAAAGTACCGGGAATTGCTTAATAAAACACAAAAATGTTTATTATTTATCCGAATTTATTGCATTGCCTTCAAAGTAGGCCCCTTCCAAAATAATACACTTATGCCAACGAATAATCCAACTGTCAAAACAATTTTTAAATGCATTTTCTGGAATTGACTTCAGTTCTCCAAGTAAATTCTCTTTTATGTCTTCTGTCGACTGAAAACGGGTACATCGAAGTGATAATTTGAGTTTTGGAAAGAGAAAGAAGTCGGCCGGAGCCATATCAGGTGAATACGACGGTTGTTCGATGGCGTTTGTTGGGTTTTTGGCCCGAAATTCGATTACAATGATAGCCTTACAAGTTTTCTTTCAAAATAAAAATTTTCTTTCCAAAAATCTGGCCTTTTTCGACGAATATTTGCTCTCTCAAACGCCACACAACGCTCAGATAATATTCTTTATTTACCGTCTGACCTTCTGGCAAGAATTCCGAGTGCAAAACAGTCCCTTTGACAGTCCCTTTAAGCGAGAGTACTTCCGAGTACTTTTTTGACAATATATATATATATATATATATATATATATATATATATATATATATATATATATATATATATATATATATATTGTTAGGTGCTTGACCAGGAATGAGCTCCACCCTTCCCTGCAATTGGAGGGCATGGAGGGCAATTGGAGGATCTTTTGCAACAACAAATAATCTACTTGAGTGACGTGTTGAAGTTCAAAGGAGCCTTATAATAGCAGGCTAGCAGAAAAAGCAGATGAATAGAGCGCAATGGACCCATTTCTTGGTCTGCACGCTCCCCGGATTTAACGCCCTGCGATTTTTTTTCTGTGGGGCTTTTTAAAAATGCTAGTTTATCTCAATGGAGACGTAAATACTGTGGAAGAACTACAACAGTGCATTAAAAGCGCTTGTGATGTTATTCGTGGATTGGTGCTAACCTATCAAATGGTGACAATTTTGTATAAATGATTTTTGCTAAATTGACTTCTCTTTGTGAGTTCTATAACGCAGTGGTAGAGAATATGTGAGGTGAGGTGTGTTCAAATTTTGTAACTGTTAAGAACGTTTTTATTTTGCAACATTTATATAAATGATTTTTGGTAAAATTACTTCTTTTTACGAGTTCCACAACTTGTTAAAATAAATGTCTTAACTTTGAGAAACCCTGTATATATGTAATATTAGATTTCTTTGGACAGTGTCCAATGAGACAATAATAGTTGAGTGTCAAGTACACTTAAACCGCTGGGTTCTCCAATCTCATGTGGAATACACAGCAACCCGCGTCTCCGCCCAAATGAACATTTTTGTTAGGTGTTTGACCGGGAATGAGTCCCACCCATCCCTGCAATTGGAGGGCACATGTTTCGCCTCTCGATGTTCAGGCTCGTCAGGGTACCGACACATGCTCTCCCGTCAAGTAAAGGGAGACCCCATCCACAGTCAGCAACCTATACTCTCGCCGACTTTCCGTCGGATGGCGTATATATGTAATGTTAGCTTTTTTTGGACAACGTCCAATGAGGCAACAGTAGTTGAGTGTCAAGTACACCCAACCGCTGAGTTCCACAATCACATGTGGAATACAGCAACCTCTCGTGAACATCGAGAGGCCAAACATGTGCCCTCCAATTGTAGGGAAGGGTGGAGCTCATTCCTGGTCAAGCACCTAACAAAAATGTTTATTTGGGCGGAGACGCAGGTTGCTGTGTGTTCCACATGAGACAACTACTGTTGTCTCATTGGACCCTGTCCAAAGAAATCTAACATTATATATATATATATATATATATATATATATATATATATATATATATATATATATATATATATATATATATATATATATATATATATATATATATATATATATATATATATATATATATATATATATATATATATATATATATATATATATATATATAATATATATATATATATATATATATATATATATATATATATATATATATATATATATATATATATATATATATATCCCCTTTGTGGATCAGACCTTGACGTGGTAAAGGGGTTTGAGTAGGACAATGAAGCTTTGAGCTATGCCGTCTGAAGTCTATGCTCCTGGGAGGGTCACCCCTGGCGGACAGGTCAAAGCGGAGGCCTCAGACTAACATGATCCAAAATCTGCCAACCCGCATTGGACCAGCGTGGCAGATTACGGTCCATACCTTCAACATGGTATTTCAGTATGTTGAAATATGACAGTACAACCTCAAACACGGCCCTCATTCCACGGAGGCCAAGGGGCAACTACCTACCGCAGCGGGAAGACCTGCCCCAAGGCAGAGGGTGCTAAGAATCACCGGGTTAGATCAGGCTGCCATTGGACTTTTGACATTGCAACGTTAAATATACGGACTATGAAAACAGAGGCCCGATTGCAAGAACTGTTAATCGAACTTGACAACATACATTGGGATATTATTGGGCTCCGTGAAACACGAAGGAAGGGTGAAGACTTAATCAAACTGGAACCAACTGGACACGTACTCTACACTCGAGGTACGGAAAATGGCCGATGTGGCGGAATAGGATTCCTCATCAATCGAAAGCTGAAGGACAGTGTGGTAAAATTTGAAAGTACATCCGACCGATTAGCCCAATGCGTCATTCAGCTGAATAAAAAGTTTAGGCTTCAAATCGTCCAAGCTTATGCACCAACTATAAGCCATAAAGATGAGGAAATTGAGGAATTTTATGATGATGTGGCCCAGCTTTTATACAAGGAGAAATGTAGGTACAAAATCCTGATGGGTGATTTTAATGCCAGAATTGGAACAACAAGAACAGACGAAAATGCAACTGGCCCATATGGAACTGGTGAGCGAGACAATAGAGGTGACAGATTAGTTGATTTTGCTGAAGGACAAGAACTATATATTATGAATTCATTCTATAAGAAAAATATCAGCAGAAAATGGACATGGAAAAATCTGGGCTCACAAGCGAAATTGACTACATCATGACCAACGATAAAACAATATTTACCGATTGTACTGTCCTTAATTGTAATGTTGGAAGTGACCACCGAATTGTACGAGCAAGGGTTCGGATTGACTCTCGAAAAGAGCGCGAAAAAATGGTAAGATCAAAGAAGGGCAAGGTGGATTCTGGAAAACTGCTGGAGAGAGGAAGCGATTTTGAGATTGCTTTGTCAAACCGGTTTGCTGCGTTACAAGATCCAGAGGAGCTGGAAATATCAGTTTAATATGAAGAAATCGCCAACAATGTACTTCAAACGACTGCTTCAATAGCACCAGAGGAAAAATGTCTCAAACAAACAAAAATCTCCAGTGAGACCATTGATTTAATGAAGAAACGGCGAGCAATGAGAAATGCAGGTAGTCCTTTTGGCAGGGTCGAGTAAACTGAGCTCTGCAAAACTATAAGAAAACGTATCAGAGAGGACACGCGCCGATTCAATATGCAGCTAGTGCAAAAAACCCTGGAAGAAAACAAAGGAATTAACAAAGCTAAACAGAAGCTGAGAAACAAAAGAACGCAAATATATGCTTTAAAGCATGAGGATGGCACAGTGTGCAGGACGCGTACCCAAATGTTAGAGATTGTCAGAAGGTTTTATTCCCAGTTATATGAAGATCAGAGCCAGTCAGGGACAGCAATACTCACGGAAGAACAATATATAATACCAGATATCCTAGTGGAGGAAGTAACAAATGCTATAGAATTGATGAAGAACGGCAAGGCTCCAGGAAAGGATAGTGTAACTGTCGAAATGCTAAAAGCTGGTGGTCGGACGTTACATAAAACACTGGCAAAATTATACTCAAAATGCCTCAAAGAACAAAAAGTACCTGACTTATGGAAAAATGCAGAAGTGATCCTTTTACATAAAAAAGGAGCACAGGAAGATTTAATGAACTACCGTCCAATAAGCCTCCTATCAGTGATGTACAAAGTTTTCACTAAGATAATTTCTAAAAGAATATTAAAAAAACTGAATGACGCACAACCAAGAGAACAAGCAGGATTCAGAAGTGGATTCAGTACAATGGATCACATCCAGGTTGTACAGCAGGTCATAGAAAGGCACAACGAATACACCATGCCACTGTGCTTGGCTTTTATCGACTACGAAAAAGCATTTGATTCCATCTCAAAGCATGCGATAACGGATGCACTGCTTAGCAAAGGTGTAGAGAGAGCCTATGTAAACCTATTAGAATCGATATACGATGGAGCTACAGCCACAATTCACCTTGATGATCTTGAAGTGGGAATTAATATAGAGCGAGGTGTACGGCAGGGTGACGCAATATCGCCTATTCTTTTCTCGGCTGGCCTTGAAGAAGTATTCCGTAAACTGGATTGGAAACAGGATGAGGTAAAGATTAATGGTGCAAACTTAAACCATCTTAGATTTGCAGATGATATTATTCTCATTTCACAAGACCCAGAGGAGCTGCAAAGACGCATACAAGAACTGCAAAGGGCTGGCGAACCATTTGGCTTGAAAATAAACCTGAAAAAGAGTCAGGTTATGTTCAATAACTTCGCTCTGGACAGAAGAATTTCAGTTTTAGGAAGGGATTTAGAGATTGTGGACAGCTTTGTATATCTTGGGGAGATGATTTCCATGGAGGGGAATACCGCCCGGGAGGTGGAACGGCGTGTTAAATGTGGCTGGCAGGCATTTGGTAGGCTCAACATAGTGTTTAAGAGCAGACTCCCACTTTGCCTGAAAAGAAAAGTATTCGATCAGTGCGTTCTACCCGTTATGACATACGGAAGTGAAACCTGGACACTCACATCGCAATCAATTCAAAAACTTCGGGTGGCACAGAGGGGAATGGAAAGATGTATGCTTGGCATTACAGGATGAGACAGAAAGTCCTGCGCATGGATCAGGGAGCAAACAAAAGTCTGTGACATCATTGGAAGAGTAAAACAGTTGAAATGGAGATGGGCAGGCCATATAGCGAGGCGATGGGACGACAGATGGACCAAGGCAATCCTGGAGTGGATACCGCTTGATCGCAAACGTCCGCGAAGAAGACCGAAAGCACGATGGACTGATGACATCGTTAAGTATATTGGACCCGAGTGGCAGAGGAAAGCCCAGGACCGTGAAGGTTGGAAGCATGCTGAAGAGGCCTTCATCCTGCAGTGGATCGATACGGGCTGATGATGATGATGATGATGATATATATATATATATATATATATATATATATATATATATATATATATATATATATATATATATATATATATATATATATATATATATATATATATATATATATATATATATTATAAACTAATACATTTCTTATTGAAATTGTAGCTGTTCCATATATAAAGTGTCCCATAAGAACCTTTCTTTTATCTATAAGTAAGTTTCTATTTCTTTGACTCACAGCGCAAACGGAAAAACTGTGAGGGGCGTGAGGCACATGCCAATCGTTAGCGCCGCTTTTAAACATTTGGTTGGTATGGAGCGTTTCTTGGGAGCAGACCGTGTATTGAGTTTGGGAAAATATTACAAAAACTATGATCTAAAAACGGAGAAAGTTCATGTGGAAAACACATCATGAAACACAAGCATCAAAAACCCCTGCATTCTCTCTCTCTATGGGCTGCAATGTCAGCTCGAGGAATAATCGGCCCGTACTTTTTTGAAGATGGCAGGGAATGCGCAGTTACCGTCCATTCAAAGCGTTATGTGGAAATGTTGGATCATTTTTTGATACCTGAAATGCAAAACTTTGCAACGTCATACTACCAACATGTTTCTGACACAAGTTCGTGAATTCTTCCCAAACAAATTGATTTCCAGGTGACTTAAATTGGCCTCCACGTAGTTTTCTGATTTTTTCCTGTCCTGAACCGTTACTTTCCTATTATTTCCTATTCCTTTTTAAGGAATTGTGCTGTTCGTCTAGATGAATAATGTGAGCGTGAAGGTTTACCTTTGGATGACATTATTTTTGAAAAGGAATTTTCTAAAATGTGTATTTCTATTATTAATAAAGGTTTTTTTTATGGACGCCTTTTTTTTTATATCACTATATCAAAAAGGAAAGGGATTTCCTGAATTAAATACATATATGCTATGAGTTTAAGTATGAATTAGGACTCAAATCTTAAATCAATACTTTTGTTATTTCAGTTCAATCATAGTATATTATATTATTCTTCAGTAAAAAGACCAATATAAGGAAAATGTACCGCAATAAATTAGTACTATTATGTATTATCAAAGGATAATTCTGCTCAGCCCCGATTACATTAAAGGAGGAATCGATTATAGTCTTAATTAATAGTCGTGTTCCTAAGGACAATTACGAGCATTAAGCTCATTATTATAAAGCGTATTAGGATATCTTATTAAAATCGTAGAACGGCACACGGTAGTTATTCGAAATCGAAGTTAATTTACTGCATTAATAAAGTTACTGGCTACAAACGTTATTCCACGATCTACGATCTGTAAGCAACCCGACATACCGATTCTCGCGGGCCCACCTACGACGTCTCCAACTAACGCATTCATTAGCTCAGTTGATAACTGATGGGTGTTATTAGGTATTCAAATGACTTTTTAATATTTTAATTTAAAGCAAACAACATATTTCTTGTTTTCCGTATTTATATTTCTTGATTTTATTCAGTACTGCTATAAATTAATATCTTGTTATTTCCGCTTACAAGTTTTAATGTTATTGATTCGTTCGTTTCACCCTTTTTATTCTTTCCTAACTTTTTTGTTGTCTGAAGGAGTGTTTGTGCTGAAACTGAGAAAATTAAAATGCACTCAGCGTTTAAACGAGACAGTATCTTAACACTTCTTCTTTTTATAACACAGGCCTACAAGAAAAACATTTTTTTTTTGGTTCCTAAGATTTTAGAACTAATTTTAGCTATATTTGGGTCGCAAATCAGTTTTTCCCTATATGCTCGACTTTTTTAGATGCATCCACTTATCCATCAATTTTTTTTTCAATTCAATACATTTAACTAATAGTGTTCTAAAATTATTATACAAGGATTGGTTTCTGTATATTTGCCTTTCCGGTAAATGAAGTGACTTTCAATGCTAAACTAGAGTTCAGTTAGTTGGTGATTTCTCGTCGTCCAGGGTAGATCGAAGCAGGCATCGCGTAATATTTGTGTTTAGGAAAGAGTTGTCATAAAATTAACATTGTGTTGTAGGATGATGTATCTGTGTTGTTGAATAGAAATAAAATGCGTTCAAGTAGAAGAAGTTGTATAAATTCTCCTGATATGTTTTGCTACATATGTGGAGAATACACGTTAAAAGAAAACAGAAAAACTGTTAGTAACTTTGTAAAGAGAGCTTATCTTGGATACTTTGGTATTCAGCTTGGTGATCAGGATAAAATCTGGGCACCGCATCTGGGCTGTAAAATTTGTACAGAACATTTACCACAGTGAAATGCGGGAAAAGAAAAAGTCTAAAATTCGGTAAACCGATGGTTTGGAGAGAACCCAAAAACCATTTCGAAGGCTGTTATTTCTGTCTAGTAAATATTACTGGAATCAATCTAAATAACCGTAGAAAGTAGACTTAGCCTGATTTAGTTTCTCGAAGATGTCCGGTCCCTCACTCAGAGGAAGTGCCGATCTCAACGATTAACTAGCTACCAGAGCTCTGTGAAGATGAGTATTGTCCCTCATAGATGACTTTTTTCTGTATCTTTGTACATAATAATATTTATATAATATAATAATAAAAATCCGGTTTTTAGTTTTGTTATTTGAGCCATGGGTTTCACTTAAAATAATGTACCGTATATTTCACTAAAATGTACTATCTTAGAAATTTGAGCTTCTAGGCAAAAATGAATGCCATATTTGAATTCAGGGCATCAAATTCGTATGAAATCAGCTCCAAATACCCTGGGTATCAAAACAAATGTTGGCAAATCTTTATAAATTTATCATGACCACCAAAAAACTCTAAGCTTACCACTCAAGCAGAGTTCCAGTCCAGGTTTCATTTCATTTTAACTCGGTAAAATTCTAATCAAGACCTCGTCTTTGTCTGAAGCTCTGATTCTCAAACCATCTTATATATGTCAAACCATCTTGGCGGTATAAGCAGAAATGTACAACCGTCTCACTACGAGGGTTGCTATTTATCTATCCGGTATAATAAATACAAACAAATATTTCTTCTTCTTTGAGGACGGGAACAAAAATAAATCATTGGGTGCCAAATCAGGACTTGACCGGTCAAATATTGAGTTGTTCGGCCCGATGTATGAGAGCTGGCCTCGTCATGGTGAAGAATGATCCTGCGTCATTGGTTTCTTTCTTATTTCTTCAAAGACTTCTGGCAAACAAATGGCTTACCATTTGTAAATTCTAAATGGTGTACCATTTAGACCGTTAGAGAATCGTATTCTCTAGTGGCACTGTAGCCACATGCCCATTTATCTTAAAAAAAACAAGTGACCAAGTGCTTCTTGGGAGAACAACTTTTTTTGGGTTTGTTTCATTTTGAAAGACCCATACAATCGACTGCTGTTTACTTTCGTGCTTATACGCATAGATCCAAGATTCGGCACCTATGTAGATGTTATACAAGACATTTCACGCACTACGCATTGTATATTTGGAGCGTTTCTTTGCACCAATCGACACGAACCTTTTTTTGAGCGATTGTCAAATTATGCGGAATTCGGCGCGTACAAATATTTTCCATGGCTAAATGTTAATGTAAAATCTTGTGTATGCTTGTCATATTAATGCCTAAGGATGCCTCATTCTCCTGCTATATTACATGACGATTTTGCTTTATTAGTTCGAACACAGTATTGATGTTTTCTGACACCGATTTTGGACGACCTTGAGCAAACGACAGCCACTATTGAATTCACTGAACCAGTGATATACAATGGTTTTAGATGGTGTTTCATTGCCAAAAGTCGAAGTGAGTTGATCGATGCACTGTTGTTGAGATAATCCATGTAGTAAATCATAATAAATCATCGAACAAAAATTATCACGAGTCAATTCCATTTTTTGACTAAGATGAAATTTGCAAGTCACTAAGCAACACAAATAGTGTCCGTATTACAAAACGTTCAGGGTACGTATACAGTCAACAAAGTCAAACTTTACGATGTATATGTCAGATGGCGCCTAGCAACACAATTATTAAACTCGAAGAGATTTAATACTAAACACCAAATCACTTTTTAAAAACTTCTCGACGCACGTTTCGCTAACGATGTTAACATCATCAGGAGATGATTTAATCTCAGATTAAATAATCATCAGATTAAATCATCTCCTGATGATGCTAACATGGTTAGCGAAACATCGAGAAGTTTTCAAAAAGTGATTTGGTGTTTAGAGGTAAATCTCTTCGAGTTTAGTGTTTCACACCGAAGGTTCCTATAGAAGAATTGAATACCAGTATTGCCATTTCCGGATGCATTTGTAATTGAGCAATTTTTAGAATGACAATAATATTGTTTAATGTAAAAATGCCTTACATCATAAAAACAAAATTTCGAAATTCGTTTACTTCTGTACTCTCTGTAATACTCTCTATACTCTCTTCCATGCACTCAAAATCACAAAGGTGAACAGAAGAAAGTGTATTAGTATTCAAGATATGTTATATAATGAGTCAGTCAGTCAGTATATAACAACGTCCTTGCTTTTATTTGAATTCTCGACTCTTTCTTCAAAACTTTGCAATAGCTTAGGGAAAACATCACTGATATATCGTTTTTTGTGTTCATTGAATTTGTGAATGATAGAAGTACTTATTATTGCAACGGCGTATAACATTCTCTTGTATTTATTTCAAGAGAACCCCAAGATTATAAACATTTATACCTTCAATATTAATGTGGTAATTGAATGTTATTAGTTTTTTCTGTTGTACATTCCTTTGCCAGTTTATTCGGTGATTTTTTTTTGTTAGTTCGATGTCTGATTTAATTGTTAGAAATTTAATTGTAAAAAAAACTATAAAAGTGACAAAGAAAAAAAAATCAATTTGAAACTTATTTTAAAAATATCTTCTAGGATCCACTTGAAACTCTGCTGGCTTGTTGAAGTTTCCGTACCACCATCAACGCCTTCGTAATATAAATTTAAATAAATGCCACAAAAACACTTCTAAAATTATTTGTACACCTAATAAAAAAACGCGCGTAATTCAAATTCACACCGTTTATTGTCATGCAAATCACCACGTTATCTCATACTCAAGCTCGAATAAATTATTCATACATTTCGCGATCCTATGCTAATAGGATTCATTCATCTAAAATATGACCATTCATTCCTGATTAATTGATGGTTGTTCTTTCAGGACGTTAAAAACTGCTCAACGTAATAAAATAGTTTCTATTCTTACAGGTATGCGGAATGCAGCAAAGAAGCAGGCAATTCAATTTTCAGAGTGGAATTTCCTGCGCACTTAACTGTATTTTATTTTCATAGTATTTGCAGCATTATATTAAGTTGTCCGGAAAGTTCGTAGGGATTTTTTTAAAGAAAGAGAAGCGCAAATAGTTTATGTAAATATCTATTTAGTCTTTTATGTGATTACCATTATTATGGTAATTATTATTAACTTTTTGCCAACGAAGTGGGAGGTTCAAAATGCTTTATGTCAAAAATTACTATTTTTATCGCCAAAAAATGGATTTTCACCTCTTCCTCCGTTTTAAAAAATTTGACATTTAAATAATTTTTGAGGGGGAGGTATAGATGGTTGTACAAGGGTGTGAGGTTCAGTAAGTAAGGAGGATGATGATGGAAAAACCATTTTTGCTGGTTCCTGATTGGAACGTATGGTCGAGTACTATCACGATATATCATGACGCCTTTCCTATGTGCTAATTCTAGACGATTTTAAAAACCAAACCAAATGGTTTTACAAATTAGAGATCAGAGACAACATAGGTCCATCCAACATAGGTTGATTGTTTTTTAATGTAATTAACAATAAATTAAGAAGAAAGAAAAATATAAGTGCAAGAGCTGTCTGATTTTGTACAAAGCCAGCATGCCAAACTATATCAAAGGCCTGTTTAAGGCCAAGGACAACTAAGCAGTGTTTTCGATCCCCTAAATCTTGCATGATTTTGTTGATACACGCTGTATCTTTTCAATCGTGGCATGGTCTTGCCTGAACTCAAACTGATGATTTACCGTTCATTAAATCTAGCGTCCAATTTGGCACTTATTAGTATTGCCAGTATCTCAGATAATAATAGTAATAAGGCGTAAGTATAAAGTGTTTTTTTGAAGAAATTTAAGCCCTAAAATTATGTATCGAATTAGAATAGAATTAATAGGAAGAAACTGGAACTATACATTTCAACAAATGTAGATCACCTAGAAGAACATTTTATTAACAACATCCATGAGGCATTTAATGCCGTGGCACCCTTAACAACGATTAATATTAACGCAACATTATGGATTACAAATTCCATTAAGCTTGCCCAAAAAAAGAGCGACATGACTTACAAGAAGTTCAAATTTACCAGAAATGACACTGACTGGAATTATTATAAGAGGAAACGCAATAAGGTTGAAATGGTAATTAGAAACGAAAAAATGGCGTTTTATGAACAGAATTTTATGAACATTTAACAGTAGTGTTGACATCCATTCAGTTGAATAAAGTTTGAATCAATTTGATTTATTAACATTACTTCAGTTGAGAGATATTGTAATACATTTAAAAAATAAATCCACATCTGATGATATATGTAATATAAAATTTTTGAAGAGCATATTTTAGCAAGTGGGTTATCCATTTTTTCATTTAATCAATATGTCGCTGTCCAATGGTCGAGTTCCAAGGAATGTGGAAGTGAGCGTCATACGTCCAATACCATGGGTTGGAAAACTTGTATTACCAGAGGATTTTAGGCCAATCAATTTATTGCCGATTGTTGACAAAATATTGAAAATAGTGGTGTGTAGACAGTTGCGTAGATACTTTAAAAAGCAAAATTTCATTTATATGGGACAATCGGGATTTCGTGATAGATATTCATGCGAGTCTGTACTGCAACATCTTTGTTCGAAATGGCACCAAGATATTAGTGACGATAATATTGTGTTGGTGTATTTGTGGACCTAAAACGTGCATTTGAGATTATAAACAGAGAAGATCTGATTGTGAAGCTGCAGTGCTACGGAGTGACATCTTGTGTTATAAAATGGCTCAAACATTATTTGAATGACCGCTTTCATCGAACAAAAGTAAATGGTGCTATATCAAGAATTTTGGAAAATTATATTTGTATCCCACAATGGAGAATATTGGGGCCCTTTTTGTTTCTTAAATATATTAATGACCTGTACATTTTTTTTTAATTAGACTTAAATTTGTTCGTAGACGCCACGCTCCTTTCAATAACTGGACAGAATTAGGACTAAATATTTATTTAGAACTCTCTACATTGGATAATTGGCTATGTGTGAATAAATTAAAATTAAATTCTGAGAAAACAAAATATATGATTCTGGGAAAGAGGGGTATTTGTAAGTCGTATATTGATAAAAATTATAATATTTACATCAAGAAGAATAACATTGAAATCGTTGATCAAATAAAATATCTAGGAGTAATTCTCGATTATCAAATCAAATTATGTGCTCATGTAAATTACACGAGTAAAACAATAAGTAAAAAAATTGGGTTCTTTTGTAGAATATCACATAATTTAAGTAATTGGTCAAGATTGTTAATATATAATACCATAATTCATCCCCATTTTAATTATTGTAGCTCTTTGTTGTCAGGTTGTAATAAAAATGATATAAATAGATTGCAAATTTTACAAAATAAGGCAATGCGAATTATTTTTCATTGTGATAGGTATACAGCGGTGAATTTGATGTTGCGTTCTTTGGGTTGGTGTTCTGTATGATTTTTAAAATTAAACATAACTTATTGCTTGATTATCTTGGATGGTACTTAATAGTGCGATCAAAAAAATATCAATGTAACATTCGTTCAAAGGAGGATCTTCATTATAAATTTTGAACGTAGTATCTATATGTAGAAATCGTTTTTTGGGAATGGTATTCGGCTGTTCAATGGTCTGCCAGTAGAGCTAAAAAATAGGTTCATTATGTTTGATTTTGGATAAACTAGTGTGTATGTATTAAATTTCGGAACGGATCATATTTGGATATATTTAAATTATGCATAAACATGTACAAATATAAATTTGTGTGTCTGTATGTGTTGTGGGGATATGATTGGTTTTTGATATTTTGACAATTTGAGCTATCTTCATGCTATCAAAACCTGGGTTAAAAACTTTGAAGAAATTGGTTAAGCTCAAACACTGAAAAAAAGAGGTAGGAAAAGATATGTACGTACACGTGCAATCACCTTGTTTTGTTTTATTGACATACAGTTTCTTTAAACATTTCGGATAAGAGTTTACGACGCATTTTGTATCAAGATTTGAAGTTCCACCCACATAAAATCCATGTAGTACATGTACTGAGCGATGAATATCCACATACATTTTTGTCGTCAATTCCCGACTCTCTTGGACGAAAATGAAAGTCTTACTCTCAATTTCTTTATGTCTGAAGAAACACATTTTTACTTTGCTGGGTTTGTGAATAAACAAAATAAATATTGGTTTGACAAAAATTCTCTCCAATTGAACGCGAATCCCTTAAACAGTACAAAGGTCATAGAGTAATATCATCTTATGGCATTATAGATCCTTACTTTTTTGAGGATGTCAATGAAAATGCAGTTAGTGTTACATCAACCCACATGATCGAAACAAGAATTAACCAGGTTACATCTTGTTAATGATGACACATACTTTCAGTAAGATAGGATGCCTGCTTACACCGCTAGGATATCGATAAACGCAGTTAGATAGTTGTTTACCAATCATGTCATCTCCAGTTATGGAGATGACATTCTTTGCTCGGTAAGATCACCTGATTTAACGGCATATGACTTTAATTTATAGAGTTATTAGAAGAGCAATGTCTTCGTTCACCCAAACACATAAAATATTGCGAAACTGAAAAACAAAGCTCAAGGGGAATAACCCAAATTCAAATAGATGTGAGTTATGAGTACAGTGAGGTTGATTTTGGAGTGTTTACGAAGAAAATCAGATAATCTTTCAGACTTTAACTTTAAAGTATATTATGCTTTATTTCTTCTGTAACGTGGTATATTTCTAATTATTTTAATAACGTATTTCCATTATATACTTAATTTTAATAAACTTTAATTGTTTATTTTTCCAAAATAAGTAAAATCGGCTAAGTTTTATAACACAATACAAGGATAGTCTGAAAAGTTCCCAGCCTAACACAGAAAAAAGTATTTTTTGCCATATTCAGTTTTATGTCTCAACATAGTCTCCATGTAATTCTAAACACTTATTCCAGCGATGCTCCCATCTCTTTAATCCGTCCAAAAAGTACGAGGATTGCTATTTATGTGTCCGGAATTAGCAACACTGGTATTGCCAGGCATCATCTGACATATACATCGTAAAGTTTAACATTTTTGACTGTATAAGTTCTCAAAAGTTTTGTTATACTGACGATACTTGTGCTGTTTAGTGTCTTGAAAATTCCGTCTCAGTTAAAAACGGAATTAACTTGTGAAAATTTTTGTACGATGATTTACCGACTTTCGACGTGGATTATTTCAACAACAGTGCATCGATTCACGATGCACTTCGACTTTTATTGATGAAGTACCATCTAATACCACTGCTGATTAAACAAGATCGTCATGTGACAACCGTGAGATTGCGACATCCCTGGGCATTATTATAACAAGCATGCACAAGATATTACATAAACATTTAGCCACGAAAAATATTTGTGCGCATTGGATTCCGCATAATTTGACAATCGCTCAAAAAAAGACTCAGTCAATTCTGAATGGTACATAATCATTTGTTTGCCAGAAGTATTTGAAGAAATAAGAAAAAACAACCAGTGACGCAGGATCATTTTTCACCATGACAACGCGAGTTCTCACACATCGCACCGAACAGCTCTGAAGCTGAAGAAGAAACTACGTGGTCAAAGATTTTCGACGCCAGAAGAAACGGTAGATTCGTTCAGAATGGAAATAGTATTATAAAAATTGGTTCAAATGTATGCAAAAGGGTACATTTGAACCCTTTCAAGGTTACCTTTCAACCCATGCGCAATAATATTATCAGAATATTTTTGAGAAGTAACTCCATCTTCATGTTGAAGTTGGAAACTTTTTAGACTACCCTCATATGTTAAGTGTATGACAATTCTCCTATTATATTTATCAGAAGCAATCAGAAGCAATATTATATTTATCAGAAGCAAGTTAATTAGCTTGATACCAAATATAAATTACTCCATAGTTAAAGAGGAAATTAATAACATTTATTCAGTGTCTCCCAGATAAGAATGCACTCTACAGGGATCTGGGAAACCATAAGAGATACAGAAATGGTTAAATTAGAAAAAAGTTGCATCTTCCTGAACTATGTAACGTCATGTTTTCAAATTTTAAAAATTCGGAATATTTCCGAAGATGATGTGGGATGCGGGAAAAACCGAATAATAATAAATAAATTTAACATTTTCATAGCCACTTTTTCTCCTCTATAAGGTGGTGCAATTAGATTTTTATCCGACGTTTCGGCTTTTTTCGACTATCATCAACATGGTTTTTTTAAATAGTTGACAAATTTTATTTTATGTTTAGTAAACATAACTTTTTATTTTGAATCCAACGACATGTCACACTTAATATTGATTACACGTTTCCAAATTGATTACACATCATCAATGCAAATATGCAATGCGAGCTTATTTAAGGAAATATATTTATTGTTTAATTTAAAGTCTCATTGGTTTTCAAAACATTTCTTTTACTACACGTTACTGACAATAATAATTAATGTATTAGAGAAATAGAAACTAACATCAAAATGTTATGAATGTATGAACAATTCTGAAATCAGAGAAAGTTCATCAGAGAATAGTTACTTTTATTTAATACAAAAATTTATTTTTATAACAGATTTTTTTTTTCAAATATTCCACCCTCATTCTCCAAACATCAATAACATCGGGAAACTATTTTTTCCATAGCATTGTTTCACATTTCTGGAGTTTTTTCTCCTATTCCAGCTCGAACCTCAGCTTTTAGTAAACTTCATCATTAAGGAATCACCAAAAGAAAAAGTCGGTGTAAGGTCTGAGGATCACGGAGCCAGTCTGTGGGACCATGAGAAGCAATTATGTTATTTTGAAAGCGGTCTCTCAAATATTCCATACTATTTATGGAGTTATGGGGGAGGAGTCCCATCTTGTTGAAACCACATATTATGGGTTACTTCTAAAAGAGGATTGTCCAGAATATCGTCGATATCGTTTCTTAAAAAGCGTACGTATCTTTCAGAATTTAGTGTTCCTTCATAAATCATGGGTCCAATAAAGCCGGTTCCCAAAATACCGCACCACATTTTAAATCCAAAAGGGGGTTGATGTCTCAATGTTCGCACCCGATTTTCATTTTGTGTCGACAAATGATGACGATTTTTTCTGCTAAAGACGACCATTGTTACAAAAATAACTTTCGTCCGTCCAGAGAACATAAACAGGGAAATGACAATTTTCATAGCATTGCCTAGCAAACCATTCGCAAAAAATCATTCTACGCTTGTAATCGCCCGGAAGCAAAGTATGACAGATTCGGAATTTATAAGGACGGTATCCTGCTTGACTAAGTATTCTTTGTGTGACTGATTTAGGAACATCATGTTCCTTTTCAATACTACGAAGTCCTTCAGTATTATCTTCTTCGACATCAAACAAAACGGTCATTACCTGTTCAGGGTGATTTTTTTTCCGATGTAACACTGGTTTGTTAAACGCACCATGTTCCCTTAAATTTGTAACTAATCTTTGCAAAATGGATGATTAGGTTGATGCCATTTGGGATATTTTTGAAAATATTACATCTCTGTCTGTCTACAATTCTTCCTTCCTTCAAAACAAAGTTAATGATAGTCGAGAAAAGCCGAAACGTCGGATCAAAAATCTAATACACCGCCTTATAGAGAAGGAAAAATGGCCGTGAGAACGTCAAATTTCTTCTTCGATCTTCGATCTTTCTATCTTCGAAAATATTCTGATTTTTTTAAGTGAAAATGTGACGTTGCAGAGTTCAGTTAAGTGCTGCTTTTTTCTAATTTAATCATCGTTGTATCTCTTATGGTTTCCGAGATCCCTTACCATGATAACTTACAACACATTTTAGAACTGTTTAAATAAAATTTGATGTCCATATAGTTATTAATGGTAACATAAGAATTATTTCACTGTCGTTGCGAAGAATGGATGATGGCATGAAAGCCTGTAAGCTATAGGGACGCATGATTGAACTCAGTGTATAAAATAATTTAAGAGATTATAGTTTGACCACCCACCTAAGCTGATGGAATTTAACTTATATTTCTCAGTTAATATTGTTAATAATCCAATATTTTAATTTTTAGACGATAACGTCAAGCGCGACATATTTGGTGATGTTGATGCAATTTCGACTAAGTTTAATGAGGAACGCAGCTGTGGCTGCAAGGAAACTGCAAATTATGATGATGCAACAAAATGCTACAAAAACATAATATTAAATAGTTCAATTTTCTATAAGCAATGTCTCTGTTGGAACCAATCAATTCAATATCTTACGAAAATATCTGAACTTTAGAAGATACATTTAAAACACTAAAAGTAACGGTTAATAATTTATTTTTAACTTGAGTGCACGTACAAAACTAATGTAGTTTGTTTTCTAATTTCCATATACTATCTAGATAGACGTCAAAGCTTAAGAACTACATACAGTAGATACCAAAAATACTCGGGCAAGTATATTGCTATAAGTGTGCTTATGAAAACTTTTAAAAAAATTTAATAAAAAAGAATTTATTAGGGAAATTAATAAACAATTCTAGTAGAACCAGAATTTAAATATTAAATAATTATAAATCCACATAAATAGTAAATACGTCAATAAAAAAGATCAATTTTTTAAAGTTAGTCACAAAAACGTTCGGACATTAATTAGTATCAACAAAAAAATTTGCAGTATAAAAAACTTGGTTTATAGTTAGTATTTGGTATGTCCACCTTTGACCTTAATCACATTTTCTAAACGTTTTGGCATTGATACAATCAATAGTTTTATTAGTAATTTCCATCGATTTTATTCCATTCCTTTAATAACTTATTTTTTAAATAAGTAATTAATACACTTGGTATTTGTTTTACAATATATTCAAGATATCCTCTGACATGTTTCGGCCTTGCGACCACTCTTAAAGAGAGATATGTATAAATTTAACTTTCTTCACATAACTCGCTTTATACATAACCCTCTTTGAGAATGGTCGCGATTCCGAAACATGTCAGAGAATATCTTGAATATACCATGAAACAAATACCAAGTGTTTTAATTATTATCATTATTACTATGTTTCACCAAGAGCAAAAGCGCAATCGATCGTTTTAAAGCTAATTTATTAGTAATTTCTTGATTCTTTATATTAGTTTTCAAATAATGCCAAACATTTTCAATGGGGTCAAGGTCACGAGCTAGGCGGCGTTTTAATCACTTTGGGGCACTTGTATAGTAAATATTCGCGAACTATACCCGCACTATGTTTGGCGCCATTATCTTGGTAAAATTTGTAATTTGTGGGATCATTATCTTGGTTGACTTTGTAATGTTTATGTTCTCCTCACTTACTCTCAGATTTATATTTCAAATATTTAAATAAAAATTTAAATAAATGTTTTTGTCCATTATATCGTCAATAAACACCAAATTATCAACCCCCTCTGAGCATATACACGCCCAAACTATTACCGATCCCCCACCGTAAGCTCTTCATTAACCCTTCACCACACCATTTGAACCCATCTAAGCCAAAAATCCAGTCGAGTTTTAATATTTTTCTTAAACAAGGTATTTTCCGAGCCACACGTATCCATGTTTTCTTATACACCGGCGTATTGATTCGCTGCTGACTACTTTTTCAGAATGGTTTTTGACCAATGTTTTGCCTTAGGTGCACTAATTTTAGGGTTTTTATGTACTTCTTCTAAAGTAAAGCGTTGGATTGTTTCATTTAATAGTTTCGGATAGCCTGTTTGGTTCTTCACAAACATTCTGTCCTCATTTTTGTAGCATTATACGATATCTCCAACCGTACTTTTACTTAACTGAAGCAGTTACCCAATTTTTCGATAGGAATATTCTCTTTCATAATAAACTAGCATTAATTGCCAATTTGCAAAACTAATATTCTTTTTATTTGGTATACGGCCCATTTTAAGATGTTCCTTCAACACCGTTCCTTCGAACGACTTCGTTACCATTTGTAGTAAACAAAATTCGAAGATTACCACTTATCTTAATATGATCCCTCCTGATTTATTTTCTTGTTTGGGCGTCCGAATATTTTTGAGATGATGAGAAAAGCAACATTTATGTTTTTGCTTAAAATTTTAGAATTAAACCGATTATTTCGGAAGTTTGTTATATAAGAAGTTAAAAGTAGGTAAGAACTGTAAAACTGGGTCCACACCAATAACATTTTGCGTGTGTATTGAATTTACTGAAACAAATTGTTTGAATTATTTGGTGGACAACAGATGGTTCGTATGCGTGCTGTGCGGCGACAATATTTGTATGTGACTTTGTATGTCAGAGCGTTTACATAGCCGCGCAGGCACACCACAGTCCGCACACCACAAATTTGTATTTATGTGGACCCAGCTTTAAATATATGAGAAGCAAATATTATTTATTTGCATAAATTGGAATTTCCAGAATGATTTGTTAAATAGCCTGTCCGCATATTTTTGAGATCAATTCTATATCCAATATCACGTTTAGTTTACAGAGATTATTAACATCATCAAACACAGTATAATGTATGAACATATGCAGTATGATGAGCCAACAGGGGCCTAGTACAAATGATAATATTACCTGTTCTTTATGTACCTGTCTTTAAACAATAATAAAGTATTAGCTCGATAACATTTTTTGTTTCATTTCAGTTTTCCAATAAATTCCATTGTTGTTAACATTAGGTAAAACACATAGTGTACGAGGTTTGAAAAGTTCTCGACATAACAAAGAGGTGGCACAAGGATAACCAAATAGCTATGATATGAAAAATGTTGAGTAAATACTGTTATAAAGTACTTCGTTTTAGAGAGTATAAACCCGACGGATTAAATTTTTTTATTACACTTAATTGTTATTAAATGTATAGATTATTTAAAGGAGATTCTGTTGTAGAGACAAAGCACCAGTCCAAACACTGGGTGAGAGGAAATAAAAATGTGCAAAATAAAACGAAAATAGTTTAACCTGCAGGCAAAGATATTCCATGTTTTTTTGTATTGTTGTGGTATGGTTCACATAAACTGTCTAGCAAGAGGCAGGACTATCAACGGGAAGTTTAAAGCTTTATTAATGGAGGGTACTGTTCAAGCTAAATATTCAAATATGGCCAAAACGAAAGGGTTCATCACCACTATAATGCACCTGCAAACGTCTCGCGCTGTTGTCCGAAGTGCTTCCACATGCGCTTTTTTTGCTATATTTGGTTGTCAGGAATTAGATCCTCTTCCAAAACCTGAATAAATGATTCAGTAGGCGAAGATTCACATCAAATGATGGGTCAAAAACGAGATAAATTAAACCGACGGAATTAAAATGTTTAAATATTGGTATAAGTGTACTGAATTTCAAGGAATCTACATTGAAAAGTTAGAAATTTCAAATATCTTGTGGGTCTCTTGTGACCGAGATATAATTTTTTATCTCTATAAAAATTAAAGTAACACATCGGTCAATAAGTCCCCGGTCTGACAAATAAAACACAATTTTTTTTGCAAATTTCGACTTTCTTCATCAATATATTCTCCTTGAAGAGTAATACAATAATTTCAACGCTTTTCTAACATTTCTACGCCTTTTTTTATAGAACGATTCCTCTTTGCCTTCAAAATATCCTTCAGTTTTGTCAATTATCTCTTCATTGGAGCGAAATTTCTTTCCAGCAAGGTTTTCTTGGAGGTATGAGAATAGAAAATAGTCGCTGGAGGATCAGATCTGGCGTATACGGTAGATGAGGAAGCATTTCGAAGTGCAATTCATGAAAATTAGCCATCGTTGTCAATGATTTGTAACAAGGTGCATTATCTTAGTAAAACATCACGTTTTTTGTTCATTTGGAGCCTTTTTCGCGATCTGGTCAAACGCAGTAATAACGATATATAATATTTGCTATTGATGGTTTAACCTTTCTTGAAATAATTGATGAACAATATCCCATGCGCATCCCAAAATACAGAGGCCATAACCTTGCCTTCCGATGATTGTATTTTTGATCGCTTTGAACGGTGAAGGCCGTTCTCCAGCTGCTGTCCACTCATCACATACCGCATGCTGTCCACGATCCATTGTCACATACCGCATGAAAAAAATCCTTTTTATTTCAATTAAACAGCTCCAAACATTGTACAGAATCATCAATACGTTATTTTTGGTCCACTGTTACCAGACGCTGTACCCATTTAACAATTTACGCATTTCCAAGTGTTCATGTAAAATGGTGTAAACACTTCCTTTTCGGAATCTTAATGATATTTAGACATCCAGAGCGTTCAGTATTATCGGTGTTTGTACGGCTACGTTTGTATTCAGCATACCAATAAATTTTGGTTGATTTTCCTGGGACAGAGTCCGGGTAACGTTTATTAAGCCATTGTTTTGCTTCAACTTCATCTTCCATCTTCAACTTTCATCAAAAAGCAATGCTTATGCACCAGACAAAATATAAACTAAATAATATAATAAATAAAAACATAAGCAGCATCACTTAAAACAGAACAACTCAGAAACTAGCAGACAGATTGTCAAAATTTTCACACATATCGTTTCAAGGTTGGCATAATCGACTACTGGTAAAGATTTTTCGTAAGTGACGCCATCTAAATGTCAGTTCGGGGACTTATTGACCGATGTGTTATATATTAACATAAATTTTAAGGAAACATAAAGGAAATATAAGGAAACATAAGGAAAGACTATCATCAAGATCTCCAGATTTTTCACCAATTAAGCAAAAGTAAGATATTATCAACAGGTCACTTCTGAATATCAGTCTACAAACTCTGCAAGCTCTAAGACATGAGGTACGAACTGAAGAGGAAGTGGTTTTCCATCTCTTTTTATCAATGCCTAGACGAGTTAATGAGTTAACCAATTTATTTGTGTTTTTATAATTCAGTCAGAATATTTCAGTCATTAAGTTATCGATCATGGATGATATCATTTGTCTTAAGGCAAAAAAACGGATAAATGTAAGGATTGTTTGTTTATTTTCAATGAACAGAAAAACAGGTTAATATAATGTTTTACAACAAGACTACAAAAGAAAGACTTTTACTGAAAGGGCTCGATTTTCAAGACACATTTATGGATACTGATTTACTTCCAGAAGATAAACTGAGGACCGGTGTATACTGAACAACAAAAATACTGCAACGCCCAGCATACATCTTTGGAAGAAAACTGAAAATATACTCACTTATAACATAGCATATTTTAAATAAAAAAACCTGAAACACCTTTTCCCTGTTTACCATGTTTTGCGAATTAGTGGAGACTCGCGAGAGAGGGCCTTGGGGCGTCGCCCCTTCTTCATCTATCACAGTAAACAATTTTTCAGAGCAAAACATTTTATCTCATTTTAAAATATTATTTAAAATTAAAATCTCCAAACGTAGAAAAACTTCTGTTGATCCATTACACCAAATAATGCGGATAAAAATTCCATCCTCTCATCACAATTTTTACATCGTTGGTTGGACGTTTACCTCCAGCGACCGTACCCCATGTCATATTATCTCGTCGTTTGCGTTACATGTTTTGTTGGTTTGCCAGAATTCGGGGGTTAAACTGCTTTCTAAAACATGCGATTTGGACGTAGATTTCCTGCGACCGAGCGTATCGGTAATTAGTTTTAAACGCTGATATGACAGATTCGGAGCGTTTGATTTCGTTCGCCTCACGAATATTTGTTTTGATTTGGAATTTGCTACGTGTGTACATACTGAGTAGTACTTTTTAAATGAAAATAATAATAGAAATAAAATGTTACTTTAAAAACTAGGAAACGGCGAGATACTATTCACCGATAAAAATGTGATATTTTTTTAAACTGTTTGAACTTCTCATGAACTTTTTCGAATTTTCTCTATTGATTTGCAATTACAATATACTGTTTGAATGGTTTATTCTTCGTGAAACGGTAAGTACCTACTTACTTATTCCTATATCTGCGCAATAAGCAACAACCCATCCTCTAATGTCCTTATAACAATACAAAATTTTAATGTTTTCCTGGTTCACCTCATGTATAGGGTTTCAATAGCACGAAAAGTAGAAAGGAGGAAGGGGAAAGCAAAAAATCTTCAGAAGCATTTTCTTCTACGACCTCCCACTTTAAAAACCTACGAGCTGGCACTGTTGCGAATGCCAAAGTTGTAGCAAAATAAGCGATTTAAAAATTATGTTTTTCTCATGCTGTGATATATTTTTCGTTCGCTACTAAACTGAGCAATATTCTTTTGGCTATATTCATTGTATAGAATATATAATGCCACGAGTATCCACGAACATCCAAGAAGTGCGTGTTGCTTTTGTCACAGCTACAATTAAGACTTTTTCAAGAATGACTGTTAATTGACATTTACTTGTGATGAGGATATATGTTTATCGTTCTTATTAGATTTTTTCTCTTACAGTTTACCACAACACACGTCGCTTAGAATAGTATAAAAATAGAATTGAATAAAACCTGGAATAAAATTCTGTTTGCTTTAGTGATGCGTCCAATATCATGATCAAATATCAATATCGTCGTTCGAAAACATCGACTATGAATAATAACAGTGTAAAAATGCCTCCTATAAGCATCTTTATTTAATATGTGTAATATTGACGAAAGTATTGGCAGTATCCATAAACTTATAAACCTTTGTTTCATACATGATGATCGACAAACAAAAAACGGTTGAGATTCATTATGATTTTAATTGCTGAATGCTTGAAATAAACATTCCAGGCAAAAAACTTCAAAAACAATTTTGCTACTGAATTTCTACTATGGATATGATTTTGTTAAATTCAATTTAAAATAATCAAATTATGAAACCGAATATGATCAAACGAAGATGAAATAGAAGAAGAGTATAGGATAAGATAGGTCGACATGATTTTTGTAACATTGATGAGAATGCTCTTTTTGCATTTTAATGGAATCTCATGTAATATATTTTTAATTCACATAATCCTCAGTATTGTCTTTAGATTTATAGCGTAGATTTAATACGTTTTACATATTTATATTAAATAAATATTAGATTGTAAAAATATGTCGTCTTCTTCTTTTTCCCACCACCGACCCACTGTAACAAAAAACCTGCACGTGTTGCAGTAATTAGCTTATCATTTTCTAATTTAGGACTACAAAATACTTTATACATACTGTGCAATTACTTACAGGATAGCACACTATACCAACTGACAAATAGCGTCATAGAAACGTAAAGTGATTGGTGGACAATAGTTTTATCATAACGTTAATGATATTTTAAGAAAAATGTTTAATATATCCAATTATAGACTAATAATCAATTCTCTATGATTTCATCAACTTCGTTACCTGTAATTTTCAGCTTTATAGCCAGTACAGTATTTTCAATATAAAACCTGTACGCGGCACAGGGCGTAATCCCACATCATATGTATACTATAAGGTCTTTTCACTCGGCTAATGAAGCTAAATGCAAAAAGATGAAGAAAGCTGTAATAAAATAACACAAAATATAAATACTAATCAGTTATATAATATATTTAAAACCGCTGAAGGTTTTTCTGTATAAAATTACCTCTAACATATTATTGGTTTATAATTTTAATCATTTAATTAATAAGATACGCAAGTTAATTTGCTATCCATAATGTGTAACCATAGGTCAACAATTTATAACCAACGAAAAAAATTAAAAGTCTACAACGAAATAATATGCTATACACTCTGGATTCTGTTACTTGCTTCTGTTTTACTTGCTTAGTCGATTCCAAATTATACAAACTGAGTTATACAATGGTACATTTGAGATATTGAAAATTACTTCTGGACTGTCTTAAGGATCTCTTCTGAGTATAGAGTTATTTTTACTGTTGTTTTACTTGTTAACGCTCTGCCAGACGTTTATAATAAGCCACTGAAAGAGGTGCCAGAAATGTTTAATACATGTTACAATTCATTTACTAATAATTACAAATTACAGAACAAACAGCTCGCTCTTTAAGGAAACATAATTTACATATAGTGTTTAAAACCCCCAGTCAACAAGTAAATTATTTTTTAATGCCAAAGATAGAACGCAACAAAATTAAAAATCAGGAGTTTGTGTGTTAAGTAGTACAGCTACGAGAGCCAAGAGCCCACAATGCACCGGCTCACAGAGGTATTTTTGCAATGGCCACATTGAAGGAGTTACACTACGAAATATTGGAACATTCGCCAGATCTGTCGCCCTTTGACTTTCATCTGATGCCAAATCTCAAAAAAAAATCTATGTGACAGGTGTTAACTTAACCACTAAACCACTAAATGAAGTTAATCACTAAATAAAGTTATAGCAAATTTAGGTGAGCATTTTGCAGGACTTCCAGAAAATAACTTCAGAAATGGAGTAAATGAATTGGAGAACCAGTGAATTGAGTTTAAGGGGAAATATACGGAAAAATAAAGTCATTTTTTATGTTTTATATTTATATTATTTTAATTTTACTATAAACTTGTTTTATCATTTCAGCTCCGCGAACTTGTCAATTAGCCTAATAGAAGCATTGGAAATTTACCAATATAATAATGACCGGTGTATACATTTATTCAATGATCAGACAGATCTCCGAAATTCCCCACTATTTATAATATTATAAAAAATACCTTTAATAAATCAGTAAATAAAAGTAGATATAGGATAAACAGCTGCCATACCTTAGTTTTTAACTCAGTTTGATAATGTAACATTGTTTACGAAACTATAGTCACAAAGTTAAAAAATAAAAAAAGTAATAAATAACAATTGTGATAATTAGAAATATAAGTAATATGTGATAAGTAAAAATTTGGTTTATTTTATTTGAATATGTAAGATTTTTTTTTGTAACAAAACAAACCAAATTTATGCTGAAGCGTGTGGAGTAAATAAAAATATATAAATATAAATAAAAGTCTTTTTTTAGTTTAAAGTTTAGTTTTTAGTTTTTTTAGTTTAGTAAGTTTAAAACATTTTATTTTCAAATAATACCATACATATTTTAGAGAATTTTTTGTCCAAAATGATCTAAAGAATCATTAGTTAAATCTACGAATGTCATTTCCTTTACACCCTGCATAGCCACAATGAAGCAGCGCAATATTTTAACTATAGCGTGGGGCAGAAAAGCAGACGATTGATAAAAAATCATCATTTAAACAAGCATTTTATTTTTCCGATCTGAATGTCTGAAATCTGGCTACCGAATTTTAACGACTCTTTCAATCTCAACTAAACCCATGACGTGGTGCAATATTTCTACTGGAAATTGTGTTATTTTGGCTCAACATAGACTTTGTCCGTCAAATAACCACTCAAAAAAATAATCACATGTCGATAAATCTGGTGATCTTTCTTGCCATGATATGTTTCCATATTTGGCGATAACGTGATTGGGATAATCTAACGGAATTAATCGATATCCTAACGGTGTAAACAGTCGCCCCATCGTGCTGAAACCATATATCACTATTAAAAAGAGTAAACCAGGTTAATTGTTGTGTCAAATCCAATGTAACTAAGTTACATCGAACTGCGGCTCTGAATCTCTATGTTTGCAGGTATACATACAGCTCTTTCTCTACCTAGAGGTTTTTCTATCAGTACAAGTAAAGTTTTAACCAATGATTTGATAGTATAAGCAGACGAAGTTATTTCGGTTAATGTTGTATTGGGAAAAAAATAATCGTTAAACTATCACAACACAATCATTACTTTTGCAATATGCATTAATGGTGAATGTACATTATACACTGTTCCACTGGTGATTAGTGATGCAATCATGCTGTAAATAGAGTAAAAGTAGTTTTACCTCAATACGAAAGACCGCAATAGTTTTACCGCAATACGCAAATTTGATATTGAAAATTGCTTGTTTATCTGTCGCACCCTGTATAATCGATTAAATGTTTTCTATACGCCGTGTAGCAAACTCCAATTTGTAAAAACAACATGTAATCTATTAATAAAAATTGAAATCAATTTTAACCTAATTGGATTCAGTTTGTTGTCTAACTGAAATCAATCATGATTTTGTAAGAGAAAAATTATAATTTTAACCCAATTATCACATGAACATTGAGTAAGAACTTTTCTCTTTAATTTCACTATATCCAAACCTCGATTTCGTACTTATTAACGTGATTGAATCTTGTTTTCATGATAGCAATCAAGATATGCAAATATCTTATGTTTTACTACTCGTAGTTAACGAGAATGAACCAGTAAATACTAGAGGTTTCAACATAGGAGCTTTTTTAATTTAATAAATATTTACTAATTATTTTTTCAATTAAATAAGTAAGACTTATGTCTAAATTTTCACTATATTCAAAAACTGTATGACAATTGTTTGGCATACTGTGCCTTTTTCAGATTAGAACATATAGGGTGATCTTTTTGGTGCATCCATACTTTAAATTTAAATAAAACAACAACAACATTCAATGGCATCAATGTTCGAAAACAATTTCGGACAAATATCCGCCGCGGTTACTTCTGACAAAGCGCATTCTGTCAATTCAATTTTCGACCACTTTTTCAAGTAATCTTAAGTTCGCAATTGTCAGAGTTATGTCGGCTTCCAAGGCATCAATAATTGCTGGTTTATCGGCACAGATCAAAGATTTAACATAACCTCAAAGAAAATAATCTAAAGGCTTTAAATCACATGACCAGGTCTTTTCTTCGAAATAATTTTCTTACTGAATTGTTCCCTCAATAAATCGATTGCTGCGTTGGCTATTAGACGTGGGGCTATCCTATTAGAACATGTCCATAATTGATCATAACTCGGTAACGATCACCATTAACGAATTGATAAATTTGGATCTTCATCAACACTACCAGCACCAGCGGTGATATTTTCTTCGGAAGGCACAGTTTTTTTGTTTTGTTTTTGTTTTAATATCAAGCAGTTTTAATATCAATTTTACAATGTAATTTTTTTTAAGTAAAAAATTAAAATATATACAGATTTTTTTTAAGCTCTACCTCTCATATTTTACATATTACTGGTTATAACATTGCATACGTGGTTTCTCAATTTATTCACACAGTCTGGACTATCCTTCTCCATTTCTTTCTGTTAGTTACTATTTCTTTCGATATTCCTTTTCCCTATCATCTTCCTGCACTTCACCTATCCATATTATTCTTGGGCTCCCCTTCCTTTTCTTTCCTGTTGTTCTTCTGCGTAAAACTAGATTCGTCATTCTTCCTTCGTCCGATCGCTCCACATATCCCAGCCATCTCACTCTCTGCTATAATATTTGGACCCTTGTACAGTTTTCCAGCTCATTGTTTTTTCTTCTTCTCCAGCCCTCCTCAGTTCTCTTTCCTCCATATACATCTCATAACATTCTCCTCTTCCACCATTTCAGTTTTTCTTTCTCCGCTCGGTTTAGCGTCCAAATTTCACATGCATGGGTTCTTGTAGGTCTTATAATTGTTGTATATATTTTTTGTTTTATCGTTCTTTGTTTAGTCTTTTTATGTATAGTTGGAATCATCAGACTTCTATATTTTTGGTCAACCTTTGCTATATTGGCATGTATATCGCCCCTTCGTGTTCTTATTCTTGAACTGTGACTCCCAAGTAGCAGTTTTTTTTTTAACTCTTTGTAAGATATATTCTCTTCCATCATTTGCTTCCATGATAGGTTTCCTTCTTTTGCTAGCATGGGGAGGTTCTTTTGTTGTTAGTTGCTCCATTTGTCCCATATATCTGCATTTGTCAAAATATATCCTCATATATTTTGACTTTTTTCCATTCTTTTTCTATTGAGCTTATGGTTCTCTGTAGCTCTTTTTAGGTTCTGGCTGACTATATTTAGTCAGATCATCTGCTAAAACCAAACATTGATGTTCATTGTTATATATTGTGCCTTCAGTTGTCAGATTGCTGTTCCTTATTATTATTTCCCGTATCCGATTGAAGAGTGTCGTTGACAGGGGACCTCCCTGCCTCTTCTCACCTCGAATTGTTGCGATAAACATCAACCTAATATCACAATAAATGATAACACAGGTCAACAAATTTTAACTTTTTTGAGGTAACATTGATAAAAATAGGTGTATATGAAGAATTTTATAGTCCTAAATCCGAAAATGATAAGCTAATTACTGTAACATATACAGTTTTGTTAGAGGGGGTTTTATAATCTAATATATGTTATGTTTGAAGTACCAGGTGCAAAAAAAGTTCTGTGGGGCCAATCTTTCTTACTGTCATGTTCTTTTGTTGAGCTACTGTCCCATAGACACAAAAAAATCAATGCTTTTTAAGACCCCCTTGAAGTCCTAGCAATATACCTATCACTTTTAAACCCCCACCAACATTCTACTGATTCTGTTCATGTTTAACGCGATTTATTATGGTTGCTATGTTGTCATAGGTTTCTTTCATTGTCACTAAATGGGCTAAAGGATTAGATGGGTTTTTGTTTCCATTGTGAAGCAACACTGCTTTGAGGCTGTATTTCGATGAATCTGTGAAAATACGCTACTCGGAAAGTACATGTTCCATATTAAGCTCATTCATTAAAACATCAATCACATACATAGCGATCCTTCCATTTTATAAAAACTTGAAAATGTTACATTCCGTTTTCGCTAAAGTAAAACACTTATTTTTATCTAATCGCTTCGACTGTTGAAGTGTGAAACCAAAAAGTTCCGAAATTTGTTTTGACAATTCCAGATCTCAGAGGCATGAAGGTTCTCTTCGTATCATAAGAACAGCAAACGGTATATAATTTTTCTTTCTATGCATCCACTGCATTAAATGTACGTGACAATTCACATAGCAAACATGAGGAGCCCAACTTTTATCTTGATCTCCAATTTAGCACTTAAAATAGAAAAAGTAGGCTTTTTTGACTTCCTCGAATATAGATCTAGCTTGTAACTTTAAAATAAATCGTGTACATATACATTTAACAAAACGTATTCGCTGAATTTTTGCAATCGACGACTAAAGTTTGCATTTTAAATAAAATCGACTTAAACACTTAACTGTACCATAAACGAGCCCGAACCAAACTAAACTATAGAAAACAATAAAGCTACCCTTAAAGGTTCGTATAATACTGTGAAAATATCCTCTCTTCGGTCTTGTGGTAATTCCTATATTGTCCAGTTCAAAGCCAGGTACAAATAATTTCAATGAGCCCATGATATAAAGGACAAGCACGTACTTATAATTGGGACGTGCTAAACCATTTCAGTGAAAAGGTGTTTTAATAGCCACCTAAATGAAAGGCAAAAAGAGCATTCTCATCAATGTTACAAAAATTATGTCGACCTGTGTAATGGCCAGAAATTTCATGTTTAATATATAAACGTGCAATATAAATGTTGGCCGATAACTTGCCTTTACGCCACATTGTACCTTTTTATTTCCAAAATGGTAAGAACGCTGTCCAAACAAAAACCAAGCTTTATATCGTTTACGGATTTAGTAGGAGCCGAGCATTTGATCTAGAATACCAATACATCTATGGCCGTCCTCGAAGCACTGATATCGATGAAATTAAGACCATAATAGCCAAGTATCCACGCACTATGGTCCGTGAGATAACAGATAAACATTAGCAAATCGACCGTTTTTAACTATTTGAAAAAAATGGTTTGTCTGCCGATACGATGTGTGGGTCCCCCGCAAACTAAGTCAACGAAATTTGCTGGACCGAATGTTTTTATGAGATCTTTTTCTGAAAAAAAATCTGAAACTCCATTTCTGAAGAGGATGGTAACTGGGGATGAAAACTGGATTGTGTATAACAACGTGTAATGCAAACTATTATAGGGACTGCCACGATCAGCGGTTTTAAACACGGCAAAAGATGATCTTTATATCAAGAAAATTATGATTTGCATTTAGTGGGATCGGAAGGAACTCTTACACTTTGAGCTTGTCCCATGCAAGAAAACCATCAACACTGACCCATACTGCTTACAGTTAGATCGACGGAAAGCCGCAATTGAAGAACAACGGTAATAATTGGCCAACAGACAACGTACGACCACACGTTTCAATCAGGACCCAGCAAAAATTGTTGAGCTGAAATTTGAATGTTTTACGCCATCCAGCTTCCTCCCCGGACATCGTGTCCTCGTACTACCCTCTATTCCACTCTCTTCAAATTTGTGTAAAAGGGGAAATCCTTTAAAAAGAATCCGGAAGAAAAGGTGAAAACTAAACTCTTAATATTTTTTGGCAATAAAGATTGTAATTTTTGGAAAAAAGGTATTATTGCCAAAAATTGTAAATAATAATGATAATAACATATTGGGCTAAATAAATATGTATATAAACTATTCACTTTTCCATTTCTCTTAAGGTTGTAAAGGTTGTATTACGGTAAAGTAAAGATAACAAGCTGCATTTTTAATGCGTTATTAATTGATATTAAATACAAATAACTTAAATTTTTTGAGTAAGATCTGACGTGTAGTTTTTGTATAATTAATCTTTAAAAATTAGATATTTAACATGTAGGCAATAGGCAATCTCATTTAAAACGCACATTTTTTATATCATTCAACCACAACTATTAAAGATAAAAATCTAGAAAACCGAAGTTTACATTAATCAATTCTCGTAGATTATGCAAAAATCATAAAAAAAGTATGCTACCATGTAAGTTTGGAGATACTCTAATTAAAATAATCAAACATTGACTAAATTATCTGTCAGCCATGATGAAAAATAAATGATATATCCGGGTCTTGAAAGTTTGGCAACGTCGATTCTAGTGATTTTATTTTTCTGAAATCAAAGAAAATTGTTTTTTTTTAATTTCAATATTTATTTCTTCAATTAACCAACACTGAAAAACAAAAAATATCTCATAACTAAACACTTATATGTATAATAAGTATTCAAAATTCTTTAGTAAATAAGGTAACATTAATTAGTTATTACATCAGTGGTGACTCGTGGGTTTTTAAAATGGAAAGGCGTAGAAGAAAATAGTGCTACTGAATTTTTTTTTATTGCTTTCCCTTCGTCTTTTTTACGTTTCGTGCTATTAAAACCCTATACAGGAGGTGAACCAGGAAAACATTAAATTTTTGTATTGTTACTACTTACAAGGACATTGGAGGGTGGGTTGTTGGTTGTTACGCAGATAAAGGAATGAATAAGTAAGTACTTACCGTTTCCCAAAGAGTAAACCATTCAAACAGTTTACTGTAACTTCAAATCACTAGAGAAAATTCGAAAAAGTAAAAAAAAACTTAAATCAATCATTATTAACTGTTTTAAATCAGATACCTTCATGTTTGCAATTAAAAGTTGATTATTTTTATTTAAAAAGTATTACTCAGCGCGTACACACGTAGCAAATCCCAAATCAAAACAAGTGTTTGTGAGGCAAACGAAAAACGTGACGCGAGACATATCAAACGCTCCGTACCCGTCAAATCAGCGTTTAAAACTAATTACCGATACGGTCGGTCGCAGGGAATCTACGTCCAAATCGCATGTTTTAGAAAGCAGTTAAATCCCCGAATTCTAGCAAACAACAAAACATGTAACGCCAACGACGAGATAAATGGACGTGGCGTACGGTCGCTGGAGGTAAACGTCCAAGCAACGATGTAAAAATTGTGGCGAGAGGAGATTTTAGAGGACATTTGGAGATTTTAATTTTTAATAATATCTTAAAATGAGTTAAAGGAAAGAAACTGAACGGAAATAAAATATGGTGTTTTGCTCTGAAAAATTGTTTACTGTGATAAATGCTGAAGGAGCGTCGCCCCAACGCCCTCCCTCACGAGCCGCCACTGCATTACATACTTTAAATATATTTTTATTCATTAATGTTATTATATTACCAGTCTATGATTCTATATTATAATCAGTCTTTACACCTAAATTATCTTTTACTACTAAATTAATATCATAATTAATATTTTCTTCTAAATCCCGTCAGAGCGAATAAATCTTTCGCCTTTTTAGATCAATATCACTTGAAATTTTTTATTTTTCAAAATCAGTCCGAATATTCAAATTATCTCCTGCAACAATATCTTCAACATCATAAGCCCTATCGTGGGAATATAAATACCTAAGAATTAAAATTACCTAAAAAAAATATTAATCATGATACATCTTTATTAATATATTTATATAAAAAATTGTTATTTTACAGGAATGATTAAATGTAAAAAGTTAAAAATTCCGATACAATTCTATTCTACAAAATTCTATTCTATAAAACAAAATTCAATTCAATTCTACAATATATTATTATATAAATGCTTGTTTATAATATTATTATTAAATTATTAAAATTAATAATTGTAGTATAAATTCAATTTTGTACTCCATTTTTATATAGAACACTATTTATAATGGTATTTTTTTTTAAATATGCAAATTCAATTGTATATAGATTATTGTATACTTTATGTGTTGTAAATTGTCAATATTTTTAAATTAAATTGTACAACGCTACGTGTTATTTACAACGTGTATTAAATTATTAATTATTAATGTGTAAAATCTCCAAAATTTGTGTATAAAAAATACAAATAATCTTCGTTACCCTTCGTTCTCAATTGTTTTTTTTTCCATTTAACGCTTCATCACAACTTTCTTTTGCAACAATTTCAATAGCTGGTCCTACTACAATACCTGGTCCTTTTTTGTAATCTTTCGTACCGTTTGATTAAATTATCATGAACTCTTAGACATATTCAATGTAAATAGAATTGTATTTAATTGAATTTCTCCGATACCACTATCCCACATTGATGTAACAATAATATAATAATTTTAATAATTTTTCTAGACTTAACCAAAAATGTTTATGTTTCAAGAGCTAATTTAAAATGCACGTGATATTTTCTCATTTTTTATTCACTTCTCATTTTTAACATTTTATTAGAAATACACTAGCAATACCAATAATACCTTCTTTGCTGAGAAAACGAAAAGATTAAAGTATATCATATTTTTTACACGACATGTCTTGAGCGAGTTTCTTAAAATCAACCAATTGCAGCCCTCTTGTTGAATTAATATTTACTTTCTGTATTCTGAACGTTTTTTTTTTCACGATATCACTGAAATTTTTTCCATTTCATATTTTTTTTGTAAACCGCCCGTTGTGTCTCAATTGCTACTGTTGACCACTCATTTTTAATAATAATTTGTAGGGTTAATCAATCTCGGAAAATCCACCACCAAACCCAACGGCGTCATATTGAGGCCCGTCACCGCCGATGATTACAAAGCTTTTACCAAAACCAAACTTTTTGATGAGTGCAACTACAAATACCATTCATTTTGCGCCACCGAGAAACGCAACCTTCGGGTTGTTATCAGGGGTGTAGTCAAGTCAATTCCCGCAGCCACGATAAATGGCTCTCCGACATGGGCTACCATCCTGCCCTTATCGAGAGATGGAAAACTTAAAAAGAAAACCCCATGGCTCTAGTGCAAGTGGTTCTCCCAAAGAAGGAGAAGGAGATCCACGACTTGAAGACCCTCTTCGGACAGGAAGTGAAGGTCCAATCTCAGAGGTCGAATGTTCGCATTGTGCAGTGTTTGAACTGCCAGCAATTCGGCCATTCGGCAAAGAAATGTCATGGCGATCCCCTATGCGTCAAATGTGGAGAAGAACATCACTCCCGTGTCTGCAAAAAAGACAAGTCCACACCGGCGACCTGCTGCAACTGCGGAAGCCAGCACACCGCCAGCTTCCAAGGTTACCCAGCCAGGCCAGAAAACACAACATCAAAGACTTATTAAACACAAATTAAACAATTAAACAAATTAAACAAAATAGGGCTTTTTCAGGACCAAAAACTGATAAAGCTATTCCCTCTCCAACCTTCGCGTAGGGGTCCCAGAGGAACACGGTTCCTCCCAAAACGCCCGCTTCACCAAGTCCAAAATCGCTTCTCCGAACTTGTAGAGCAACTAATGGGTTATTTGTTAGCCAGTTTCAGGGCATATTGACTGATGCCCTCCAAACCTCCCTCGGAGGGCTAGAAATCTAAGTCCAATTTTTCGTCATCCAATTCCGGACAGCAGGCCTATGGGGCCCGAACTTCTCGAGTTTTTCCGGCCTGCATAAGATCCAACAATTACCGCCTTCACTAACCTAGATTTCCCGTCTGCAAATGGCGGACCGTCGGCTTCCGCGATCGTCGGCCCGGTATCTGAACGCGGACTAGTCAATCATCCGATGAGACTTAGTCGTCATTTTCTAGTTAACCTTCGCGAAGTATTTCTGGACCTCGATGCTCCAGGGGTAAGATTACCCCCAAAAAAGGGAAAAGTCAAGACCCGTTTCAGGCCGAAATTAATCCAATAAAGGTCAGAGCCTACGGGTCAGACTAAAACCAGAATGAAAAAGCGGGGGAAAAATGTGTAGGGTTATAACCTCAATAACACGCACAGATGTTGGAGCGGTGTTACCAGGTTTTATTTAGATTCACTGAGTTATGCCCGTACAATCTTAACAAAATCCTTACTAACCTTCCAGAAAACGCGATATTACAACAGTATTTCCGAGAAGAGATCTCAAAGATAGTGGCAACCGAGGTATCCTGCCATCGTCGCTTTGCGCTGGTGACGGATTTATTAAGTGCATATATTTTTAGCTAACCCTGTATTAAATTTGTTGCTAAATCACCATTTAATATAAAATTTGCATAATTTCACAAAGATGGATTTAATTTTGTCGTTAATAGATAACGCGAACATAAAAAAAATATTCGTCGTGAATTCTTACAGCCTTTAGTTGACCAATCAACTAAATTAGAACTTGTACATTATAACGGGCCTATCAAGCGATGTGACAACTACATTAGTATTCAAATTCGGATTTGATTCACTATATAATCCAATATATAGATAAGTTTTAACGATAAAGCTAAGTAGTTTTGTCTTCAAGGAAAAAAATATTTTACGGCCTTTTTAATTTCGATTGTGATTATATTTTATAAGTTAAGCAGGTTTGTGGAAGGTTTGTTTGTTTTATATAACACATGAATCAACTGGAAGAATTCTTGAGTATTGAGAATTCATACAATAGTGCAACTTTCAGAACCATGTAAAAGAAACTCTTATTATTTCAGTTTTAATCCATGTAAAAAACACTGTGAAATAACTAAAACTGTACCAAATTATATTTTATTTAAGGATTAATGAAATCCGAATCTACGATAAATAATGTTTACATTTTTTCGACGAAACTATCAATTTTCTCGAAAAATGTTATTCGATCTTTTTTGTAGATCATTCCATTCATTCCATTTTTCAATTTGAATCAGCGCAAGGTTTTGTAAAAGTTAGTCAGATATATTAAGTATGTAATTTTTAATTGAAAAACTGAATAATTTTAATTTTATAATCAATTATAAATAATAAAAAACCGATTATTTAGAAAAATTCACATTTCAATTTAAATAACTCTCGATCCTGACCAAGTTTCGAAAAATATATTGATGAAAATATATAAGAAATGGAATGATCTACAAAAAAGATCGAATAACATTTTGGATAAAATTGATAGTTTCGTCGAAAAAATGTAAAAATCTATTATGCATTCAACTTTAGCCTCGAATAATTTTGGAAAAAGTAAATTTATCGAAAATTTATAAGACCTTTTTTGAAGAACGTTCAATTTCCTACAAAGATATGTAATAGTCTTTCCACAGTAATATTCCACAGGCCACAGTTTCCACAGTACGCCACGTCCATTTGTTTCGTCGTTGGCATTACATGTTTTGTTGGTTGCCAGAATTCGGGGTTTAACTGCTTTGTAAAACATTCAATTTGGAAGTAAATTCCCTGCGACCGAGGGTATCGGTAATTAGTTTTAAACGCTGATTTGACGAATACTGATCGTTTGATATGTCTGCCGTCGTGTATTTCCTTCGCCTCGCGAATACTTGTTTTGATTTGGGATTTGCTACGTGTGTACACACTGAGTACCACTTTTAAATAAACATTTCAAACATGAAGGTGTTTGATTTAAAACAGCTAATAATGACTAATTTAAGTTTTTTTTCGAACTTTCTCTACAAATTTTCTCTATTGATTTTCAGTTACAATAAACTGTTTGAATATTTTACTCTTCGGAAAACGGTAAGTACTTACTTATTCATTACTTCATCTGCGCAACAACCCATTCTCCCTTGTAAGTAGTAACAATATAAAATTTTAATGTTTTCCTGATTCACCTCCTGTATAGGATTTCAATAGCATGAAAAGTAAAAAGGAAGAAGGGGAAAGCAAAAGAAAATTTTCAGCAGCACTATTTTCTTTTACGCCTGCCCACTTTAAAAACCCACGAGCCGCCACTGAGGACAAATAATGCTTTTTCCGGTAATTGTTTAACGACTTGCCTGGTTATAAGGTCAAATTGTGGACTTTCCTTTGGATTAAGGTTTCTATGAATCATAGCCTTAACTTCACTAATTTTTATGGCTTTAATGGGAACGATATTTCAAGGTATGAGGTTATTTATTCATCTTCTCGTAAAGTTTTCATTGAAAATGGCTGAAAAATTTAGCTAGGTGTATTGCTAAAGTTTCTGCTTTATCAATTGTTCCCGCCGAGGTTCCATCCTGTTTTATGATTGATGGTATGCTCTCTTGTGTTTTATTGATTTTTACTATTGCCTTCCACAAAAACGAATCAGTAGATTCAGAGGGAGTAATACCTTCAAGGTATTTTTGAAATTGTTTCATTCTTTTCATTACTAAGTAATTATTTCACTTTTTCATATATATGACAAACTTGATCCTCTATCTGTGACTGTAATTGTGAAGATTTATTGCAAGAAAAGTTTGGTTGACGAAACAATGGTAATGTCAACTGAATTCCAAGATCATGCACTCCCACGCCATCGGATTATTTTATATACAGAAATAAACCTCGAACAATTTTTGACCTTAAGCGAAACACTCAGGCCACCTAAACTTGAATTAATAACCGTAACTTGAAAGTTAATAACAATATATGTAAATACAAAATTTGAATAGCTATGTGTAAATAAATTTTCATATATTTTTACAATATTTACTTTACACCAATTAAATAAGGAAATTTTAACGATCATCGAACCTTCTTAATTGCTAAACTAGAAAATTAAACAAGAAGCTAAATATGCCTAAGATAATAATCGTAAATGTCACAAAACGTAGCGCGCCAGAACCGAGATCTTCACTTTTTAATCTCGCATTCCGTAATGGTCCGAGAGCAGAACATGTGTAGCTCTTGTACTACACTTAAAACATCACTTAGACTATAAATTAACAGTTGACAGCGATTAAATCACTTTTTTGTCCGTTACATTCTAACAAAAACATGACACATACTTTATTTATTCTCGGTTGTTTGTTGTCCGAAAATATTAGAAATGCATTATGTACCTGTGTCAATTTTTTTTTTGGTATGACGTGTACAAGTTGATTGTGATGATGTATTCTCTTTAAATGTTTTTTTTTTGAAAGTTTAGCTTCATTGGGCAACAAAATGTCAATAAACTTCCCGTTCATCTGATCTTCAACTTTGTATTTGGACAAGAATTTATATCTTTTTCTTTTTTTTTGGGGGTTTTTTGCCACGATCTAAAACTAAAAAACCAATATCTGTTCTTATGTAAATAAAAGTATCAATGGGTAAAAAACAAAATGGAGACTAATTTCTCGGTAATTCTTTTTCTGTAATAAATTTACGAACAAAAATTAAAAAATACAACTGTTTCTAAAATAAAAACAAACTTTTGAACGTTAATGTTTCGGAAAGTATTTTCTTCCCGTTTTCAAAACGAGTCTAAAAATAATTTATATTAATTTCTATATAATACGCTAAAAGATCGTAGATAAATATATTTTGTATATGTCAACGATATTTATGTTGACAATATTTTTTATTTATTGACGGTGGCATACTACCAAAAAATTATATAGGTGAGGTTTGCTGTGTGATTATTGTGTATTGAGATAATTAAACGTTTTTAATTGTAATCTTTAGAATCGAGAACAATATTGAATATAAATCTGCCGAATGCATAGCAATACAGTTATTTTTATTTAAATTAATTACAATTATTAATTAAAAAACCGCACTAAACTAAACATAAGTACAATTTTGGTATTATTAATTATATGCTTAAAAACCACATATTTCCAATTAGAAAATGATTATAATCAACAAAATTTCGGAATGATAATAGGTTCTCCTATTTCTCCTTTGATAAGTAATATGTTGTTGGGGTAACTCGAGAATGACATATTAACTAAATCTGTTAAAAAGCCGATAATATAACTTAGATATGCTGATGATATTTTTGCTTTATGTCATAGCGTTGATGATCTAAATATTTTTTTACTATAAATAAATTCTCGAGAGTCTACAATTAAATTTACGTTATAGATGGAGAGGGAGAATAATTGCCATTTCTCGACACTTTAATAATAAAACACAATTACATATTAAAAACTACAGTTTACAGAAAACCTACAAACACAGATATGTATCCCAATTTATTTTCCAATCACTCAAAATCAGTCAATATAAGGATAGACATGGCAAAATTTGTTTGTACCGACAGTGATTACCCAAAACCAATACAATGCAATGAACAATTACCAAAAAAATGCATAGATAAATCTTTTAAAACTTTTGATACCAGACAAAACAGGGAACTTATTAATAACAATAATAATAACTCTCAAACAATTAACCTCACAATTACTTACATCCGCAGTATTTCTGACACAATTAAAAGAGTAGGAAATAAATACAACCTAAGGACGGCATTTAAAACAAAAATACTCTTAGATCTATATTAACAAAAACCAAACTAAATAACACACAACATAATAAATGTGGTTTATAAAATTCCCTGCGAATGTGGCAAATTTTATATAGATGAGACATCTAGACCGTTAGATGTTAGAATAAAAGAACGTAAAAACCTTTTTAGAAAAGGCGATTCTCAAGCTTATTGCTTTTTTCCATATCATTTGGCCAGTCACAGGAAAATTTAGTTGTCTTTGACAAAGAAACCATTTATAGAGTTCGTTTTCTATTAATTTGTATGTAGAAGTCTTCAAAGTGCACATTTTAGTAAGATTAAAAGTATTGTCTATAGCTTCCAAAATCGCATTCTTTTTCTTTTTTATAGCACATATGGTTGATTTCGCCACACCGTATTTTTTAGCTATTGTCATTACTGGCGTACATTTTTCGCATTATTCCTGTATATTTGACTTTTCTGCCAGTGTAAAATATTTACTTTTTGATGTAATCATGTTGATGCAAAACTACATTCACTTTGAGACGAGAACATAAATGCAACAGTCGTTTATTATATAAAATAGGTTATGTTTGAGATAAGTTTTTAAACGCTTGTGCTCTTGTTCACGTTAACGAGAGATCACCGCTATTCTCATTATTCGACTGTTACTACAAAATTAAGGGACGAAATTGTTATTCATTTTAAACAGCTGTTCAAAAAAAGAACGAACGTTATCGAGCTTTTTATTGACCTTGTATTGTATTCAAATTAATAAACCTAAGCCACATTAGTTTAATCCAAAACAAGAAACTAACCGAACGGCCATGAAGGGTTAGAGATGCGCAATATGTGAAGAAAGTGGAGGTTTCGATACGAGACGTTCCAAATTTACAGTCGGTTGCTCTGGAAAATGCACGAACAAGTTTACTATAACATGAAATTGCGGATTAACATGTAATTCCGGATCTTAAACTGTGCCATTATACGATCTAGTTGATACAGGTTTTAAAGATCAATAATTTCGTTTTGAGTAAAGCATTCGTGGACACAAAATTGGTAAATTGTTCTAACTTTGAAAACTGTTAGTTTACTTAAAAAACTCATTTTTACCTTAATGAGTATGTTACCAAACAAAATTTAGGATACTGGAATAGAAGAGACTTCAGACTCAGCAATCAGTCAAATAACTAAAAATGACTGTTTGGATGGCATGTGACATAATCAGACCTACCTTTTTTTTTGTAATAATAGCGGATTTACCATAATTATTCTTTCTACATAATATTACGAGATATTAAGAGAGTTTTTAACGCCACAATACCTTGGCAACTATGGCCAGATTTTTATGCACCAAGATAAAGTAACTAACCCCACATCCATGCATGTAGTAAAGAAAATGTTTCCAAATTTTTGCACGGAAATGATATTTCGAGGCCTCCAAGGAACTCTTGGACTTGATTCCTTTTGATTTCTGTCCACGAAATTTCCCGAAAACCCATGCTTACCGCTACAAACCAACCACTGTCTGACGAAAAGTTATTTAAAGCTTATCTTCTCAATTATAGGAGTGCCAAGTTCGAGAAGAGTACATCTCGATGAAAAAAAAATTAAATTTCCATATTCGTCTTTACTTTTAATAACAAATTATTTATTATCATATACCGATAGTTTTTTGTTGCTTCAAAATAAAATGTTACTGTTTAGTTTTTCTTAAAGAGGTTTGTTGTTTCAATTATTGGAAGCTAATACTACGTCACGCTTGACTGTGATTTTATAAATTGAAATTCATCTACTTCATCATCTAAACTGCTCATTAATGATTCTAGTTTCGACTCAGCAACAATGTCTTACACTATGATCTTGCTCACGTCTATACACTTCATATATTCAAAGCTCGTCCACCGTTTACTTCCTAACAAATGTAATTTCAAAGTAAATTAACAAGCAGGTTTGGAATCAACTGATTGAATTTTAAGTTAAATACTAGAGTGCCGCAATTTGGCGATTGTAGGTGGCCTAAGATTATTGATTCTTGGTTTGGATTTGTAGTTGAAGAATTAGACAGACATTACACTTTTATTTGGCGAACTGCTATAACTTTATTAAATCTATTCTTATATTAATATGGCGAATTGTCATGACACTATTAAATATGTTCGTAAATATATATCGTATCAGAAAATCACTATACGTACATTATACGTACATTATCAGATTAAAAAAATTAGGAAAACAAATATACATATATATATATATATATATATATATATATATATATATATATATATATATATATATATATATATATATTATATATGTGGGCTTTAGGCCCACAGCTTTGTAGTTCTTCTCCTATCTCTGGTCATTGTCTTCGAGTCCTCAATCCCCTTCTCTCTCCATCGCTTCCTTGGTCTTCCTTGCCCTGCTTTCACTTTGTGGTTTTCCCAAATCCTCAAATCTTCTTCACCACTCTACCTTCTCCCATTCTCTCGCAGCCTTGTCGATTTTACTATTACGTTTATTCTTAGATCCTTAAAAATATCATAAATTTCCTCATTGGTTCTTCTCATATACAAGCCATCGACATTTTTCCTGCAATTATCCTTCTGATTATTCTATCTTCTCATCTTAACAGTTTCTCTTTTTTCTCTTGTTTAGTACCCATGGTTCAAGGCTCCTGCACATCTGTTAGCTTTGATCAACCTTAGGTATATCTCCTCTTCTTCACACTTGTTTGTTATTCTTATGCCTAAGTAGATAAATTCTTCCACGCTTTCAAAAGTCATTCTTCCTAGTTCTGTATCCACTTCCACCTTCGACACCTTTTCTTATGTACCTTCTACTATCATTTGTTTGCTTTTCTTTTGATTGATTTTTAAATCAAACTTGTACGCTGCCTCCATTAGCCTTTTTGTCACTTTTTTCAATTATTTCTTACTTCTCGCAATTATTATTATATCGTCCGCATAACCTACTATTTGATGGCTTTAGTAGAGCATATATTCTTTTCTGTTCAGCTGACTTTTCTGTTCAGAAATATTGTACTGTTAAGAAAGTTATTACAGTTTTGGAACAAGAATTAGTTGCTAATTGTTAGGAAAATTTGTTTAACTGTCCTTTTAAAGTATTCTTTGAAAATGAAATGTAATATTTTTATATCCATTTATTCCATACTTTTAACTTAAATTTGATTTATTCTTTTACAAAAAAAGGAAAACCTACACTTTAATGTAATATGTATTGTGTAAATACCGAAGGTGAAGTTGCTCAGTATTAACATAGCTCCAGTGAACAACGAATCATCGTTGTTCTTGCCCACCTGATCAATGTTCAAAGGAGACCTATCATTCGATCCCAAAAATACTCCACGGACGAAGAAAGTACAGAAGAATTGTAATAAATAACAATATTATTACTTAAAATTGTATATATAACATCAGTTTTTCCACATAAAAAGGGAGTTAAAATGTTGAATGCTGAATATTTATAAGACAATATATCGAATTATTGATAAGCTATATGAAATTAATGCAGGCGAAATTGCTCAGACAAGATGAGAAACCATAATGTTTAAGATATTCCCGGAGAAGCTTTTTAATTATATAACATTACATACTTTTTATATACTTTATTTAGTATTTATTATTAAAATATTGAAATATTTTAAATAAAAAGAAAAAAAAAGAAAAAATATATATAATTATATTCATAAATTAACAACTAATATAACCATCCATCAAAGAGTTAAAAAAATTGGGTCAAACTTAATGTACTTAGAAAAAAAGTTGAGTGGGTGTCAAAGACCTAGGCTTTGTTGAAGAAAAAAATATTTGCTTCGTTGGTGTACCAAGTTTATTAACCTAAAGATAATCTCAGTTACGTAATTAAAATATGCGCTTTATTTTATGGAGAAAATTATTTAAGAATGTTTAATCCAAGCCCGTTTAATCCAAGTACGTTAATTTTAATTGTATTCATAGAGAGTTTTAGAAAACAATACATACATAATTTTACATCGATAAAGTCATTGTTATTGCTCACTGTAAAGAATACAGAATAAAATTATTTTGTATAAAATTTTTTCTAATTAAACAAAATAGTATTTTTTAAAAGTTAATTCCCAAGTTGAAAACAAAACTTACTTACTTAATCCCACGCCTTTATATCATTAGGTGTCAGGCGTGAGGAGTTGAGATTGTCTTCTATACATCTCCCTCCATTTCTTCCTATCTTGTGTCAGTTCCTTAATTTTTTCCCATATTATACCCCGTTTTCCAGCTTCCTCTCTAATTCCATCGTTCCATACTCTTCTTGGTCTTCCTTTACAGTTCTTCCCTTGTACTCGCGCTTCGTACACTCTCCTTGTGAGTCTTTTTTCCGACATGCGGAAATGGCATGTTCGAACCACTTTAGTTGTCTTTCTGTTATTTTATCATTTATGGGCTCAATCTACGGGTTTTCTGTAATTATTTGATTTCTGATTCTAATTATTTTTGTTCTCTATTTTCCCCAGGACCCCATTTCCATTGCATTTATACGTGTCTTATGTTTTTCTGTTAGATTTTATGACTCGCTGCTGTACATTATTGTTCGGTCGGATTAAATTTTTAATTACTACTGGTATTATCTTATTCGGTATTTATTTCCTTCCTAGGAAAGTTTTTTTCATCATATTAAACATTTTTCCGGTTTTTCCCATCTATCGTTTATATCTCCTTCCACTCTTCCTTTGCTCTCGATTGTCGATCGCAGATATTTGTATATTTTCACTTGTTCTATTAGCTTTCCAGTTAATTGGATGTGATGTTCCTTGTTTTCTTTGGATATGATTAAACTCTTTGTCTTGTGTATATTAATTTTAATATTTATTTTTCTCAACTCTTCGTTCAAAATTTCTAAGTTGTGTTGAAGGTTCTTTTCTGTATTCGCTACTATGGCCCTATCATCTGCAAACATCAGTTCGGTCAGTTCAATCTATTCCATTTTCCAGTGCCCCAATTTGTTTTTTTTAGCCCTTCGTCTACTACAATCGAAAATAACAACGAACTTAGCACACATCCTTGTTTTACTCCGATAGTTGTCGTAAATTCATTCCATTCCTCATTGTTCATCTTCACAATGTTTCTGTTGGCCCCCATTATTATTTCTAGTGTCCTTCTATGAATTTCTCGTTTCTCTAGCGTTTTTCATATGTCCTGTCTATTAATTCGAAGTTGAATACAAAAGAAGTGAATTGTACGACAATGAATGTAAAAATATGATGAAGAATATAAACTCTGCTCGACTGAAGTGCATACAAAAACCCACAGTAGCACAAAGAGAAGCGTACGAAAGACTAAGAAAGGAAGCCGAACGTGTATGCAAGAGGAAAAAGTGCGAGTTTCTAAAAATTCAAATAAAGGAAATACAAGAAGCATACGGCAGACATGAGATAAGAAAATTTTACCAAAACATTAAAATAGCAAAAATCTTTCACCCTAGAGACCTTGATCAAGAATGTAGATGGAGAAATTTGAATCATTATGGACAGTATACTAAAGAGTTAAAAGACATATGTTGAGACGCATTTAAATGGAACCATCAGACAAGATCATAATGACAGACCACTGTTTATAATTGCAGCCCAGTTATTGGTAGAAGTTTCATCGTTGCAGGTGGTGAAGAAAAGTTTAATAAAACTTAAAATAATAAAACTCTCGAGATAAATAATGCTGCTGAGAACTACTGAAGCTTGTAGGCAGAATTAGTTCAAGTCTTGAATTAGTTAACATCTTGACTGGTGAGCGGATGCCTGGAGATTGGTAGCAGGCGGTAATATGTCCAATACATAAGAAAGAAGGTAAACTGAAATGCAAGAACTATCGTGGTATATCATTGCCCTGCACAACTAATAAAATTTTAATAAACATAGAAAGGCAGCGAATAGAACAATATACCGAAGAAAGAATGAGCGCAATTGCGCGTTGAATCAGGTAAGGTTTACAAGAGGACGTTCAACAATAGATCACCTGTCCATAGCACGCCAAATAATGAAAAATACAACCAAATTTGATATATTTTAGATATTCATAGATTTCAGACAGGTGTACGACCACTTACAAATAGCAATAGTATATGAGGCCATGTGAAGCCCTTTGGATTAGTCCGAGTGACAATACTGAACTCCAAGGCAATAATAAAAATTCAACGATACACCGCAGTAAAATTAGAGATCGGAGAAGGTTTACCACAGGGGAATGGATTGGTTTCAGTTATGTTTAATACAGTAATGAACAAAGTCATCAGCCAAACAGACATAAATGGAACAATATTAAATCAAGAAAATCAGATCGCAGGAGATTCAGATGACCTAAACGTATTAAGACAATCGAAAAAATTATTAAGAGAGACACATGATGAAATAAAGGTGAAAGCCAAAAGGGTCAGCTTAAAAATAATAAATACAAACAAAGGCGATGGAAAAAAGAACCAATCCAAGAAGAGAACAGAACTGGAATTGGTGGAACACCGTAGGATATATCAGAAATCGCATTATGAAGGATAACAAAGTTACTTTCTCCCTGCATTCTATCCTAAGATTTAAACTAATATAAAGAAAAAAGTTTTATAAAAGACTTATTCACTTTGTAGTCTTAATTATGGCTGAGAGACGTGAACCTTCACAAAGAAAACAGAAGAGATGTTTACAGTATTTGAAAGAAGAGTAAAATTTTGGTGCTGTGAATAATAATGGAATGTGAATGATAATGATCTCAGATGACCTACGTAAGGCAGAAACTAGAAAACAGAATTCATCACGAAGATTCGAATGTTAAGAGAAATTAAGGAAATAGTAAACAAAAAAATAATGCATGAGAATTAGTCAACAAATTGTGCAATAAGATATTTATCGCAATTTCTAGATCAATAAAATATAAGTGATTATAAAACCTACATTACTCTTTACCATCATTTCTTAACCTTTTTAGTGTCGCGACCCACTAAATAGCCAAAGAGGTAAGTAAAAAACGTTGCGACCCCCTCACTACAATATGTTAATTTGACGTTTAACAAAGTATCGACCGGTTAACACAGCGATAATTAGTCGTTTTTTCAGTACCATGAATTATGAAGAATCGTTTTCTAAAAGACCCGTCCGCGCATTTGAGACGGATCATTCGTCCTGAACACGATTAGGCAGGTTCATACAAGCTATGCGCTTTGGTAATAAAAACAAAGGAACGAGTCGAAGATTTTCATTGTTAATTACATTTTTACGAAAACAAGTACTACGATTTCATCTCCAACCCAGTGTTAAATACTACGATATCTTATCTTACTTAATATTCAATAAATTAATAACAGTGTAGTATAAAATGGACATTAAGTGGATACTAAATAAAATGGGTAAATCTGTAATAAAACGAAATGCACCGTCTACATCTGGTGAAACAGTGAAGAAAAACACCAGATTGTACAATGACACATATTTAAAATATGGATTTATTATTTTGGATGACAAGACGCAATATGTTGTTTGTTATCAAGTTCTGTCCGTGAAAAGTATAAAGTCTTCAAAATTAGCCCGGCATCTGGAAAGAAAGCACCCATCTTTACAAAACAAACCATTAGAATTTTTCGAGTGTAAATAACTCGTCTTGAAAAATTAACAAATTGCTATTAACAATTAAATCAAGCCGTAATGAGACCGCAACACTTCAAGCACCCTATTTAGCAACATTAAGGGTGGCATTAAGGGTGGCAAGCTCCAGGTGAAAGGAATATTAGAAACCAAATTGACTTCATAATGGTCAACAAAAGATTCCAAAACTCGATAACATCCGCAAAAACGTACCCAGGAGCTGACATCGCCTCGGATCATAATCTACTACTAGCAAGGGTCAAACTGAGACTCAAGAGAGCGACCAATCAACCACAGAGACCCAGGTGCCCAGACATGAATCTATTGAAAGATACAACAATTATCGAAAGGGTGAAACAAGAAATAAACAACAACTTAGCTACACTTCAAGTATGTCCAGCCGAAACAATAAACAACAAATGGGAAAGCATAAAAAGTATAATAACAACAACAATAAACAACAATTTAAAGTCTCAGAACAACAGAACAAAGAACAAAAAATGGATGAATAACGAAATCTTGGAGCTAATGGCAGAGAGACGGAAACTAAAAAACAGAGATGAACTGGAATACAAAAAACTGAATATAACGATCAAGGAAAGAATAAAAGAAGCAAAGTCAGAGTACCTGCATGAACAATGCACCGAGATAGAAAACTTAGGCGCAAAGCATGATACACTGAACATGCACAAGAAAATCAAAGAAGCAGCTGGCGTATTCAAAAGTAATGGGAGAACGCTACTTGCAGACAAGCAAGGCAACATAGTCTGGGATCCCACAACTCGTTTAAAAAATGGGAAACCTATATAGAAACACTTTTTGAGGACACAAGTAGAGGGGATATAGCAACGAACAACGACATAACTGGGCCTTATATCACTCGAGAAGAAGTGATCACAGCCATAAAGCGACTAAAGAATGGAAAGTCCCCTGGTCCGGATAACACCTATATAGAAGTTATAAAACTTATAGACGAAGAACATCTAGACACAATAATACAATTGTTTAACCAAATATATGATTCTGGATCAATCCCAGAGGAATGGTTAACCTCGACGTTTATACCTATTCCTAAGAGTACACGGGCAAAAAAATGTGACGAACATCGCTTAATCAGTATAATGAGCCATTTCCTAAAGATCTTTCTGAAAATAATACATGAAAGGGTATATAGGAAAATTGAGGAACACATAGGAAACACTCAATTCGGCTTCAGGAGCGGTTTTGGTACAAGAGAAGCCTTGTTCAGTATACAGGTACTCATACAAAGAGCAAGAGATGTGAACACGGACGTATACGCATGTTTTATTGACTTTTCGAAAGCATTCGATAAGGTCAAACACGATAAACTGTTAAGTATCCTAGAAAGAATCGGAATAGATGGACCTGAAAGGCGTATAATAGCCAACTTGTACTGGCGCCAAAATGCAACGATCAGAACAGGAAACCTAACTTCGTCTCAAATAAACATCCAAAAAGGAGTTAGACAGGGGTGCATTCTGTCACCCATGCTGTTTAACATATATTCAGAGGAACTGTTCAAGGAGGCACTCGAGGGAACAGACGAGGGACTAATTGTTAACGGAGTAAACATCAATAACATCCGCTACGCCGATGATTCTACACTACTAGCAAAGACTGCAGAAGAACTGCAAATACTAATCAATAGAATAGCAGAAAAGAGCAAAGAATACGGTCTAAGTCTCAATATAGAGAAAACAAAAGTTATGATTATCAGCAAACAGAACATAATCGCTGATTTCTACTTGCATGACAGGAAACTAAAGCAGGTACAAAACATTACATATCTGGGATGCAACCTGAACGCAGATTGGGACCACGCTAGAGAAATAAAAATCAGAATTGAAAAAGCACGAAATGTATTTAACAGAATGAGAGGTGTATTATGCAATCTAAAACTAAACATCAGACTACGAATTAGGACTCTCCGATGCTATGTTTTCTCAATATTATACTATGGGGTGGAGGCATGGACCTTGACAGAGAACACTGTAAAACGACTTGAAGCATTTGAATTCTGGTGCTACCGCCGTATACTTCGAATCTCCTGGACACACCACGTTACCAATGAAAAGGTTCTGGAGCGGCTGAACAAGAGAAGAGAAGTAATTGTCACCGTAAAGAAACGAAAAGCATCTTATTTTGGACATGTCATGAGAGGAGAAAAATACTCTTTACTACAAGTTATACTACAAGGAAGAGTAGAGGGAATGAGAGGACCTGGTCGAAGAAGGATATCATGGCTGAAGAACTTGAGGCAATGGACAGGAATGACATCAACCGAACTATTTAGATCAGCGGCCAACAGGATTAGATGGGCCATGGTAATTGCCAACGTCCAATGAGGATATGGTACCCCCAAGAAGAAGAAGGGTGGCCATGGAGTCTAAACCCCACACATAATGTGATAATACGTTTGGAAGAAGCAAAAAAGTTGAAAACTTTATCACTTTTAAATGACACAATATCAAGACGTATTAATAAAATGGCCAATGATGTTCACGATCAAATAATTGAAAAGGTTAAATTAAGTGAATTTTTTGCTATTCGTTAGACGAGTCAATAGACGTGTCGAACTTGGACCAATGTTTGTGCTTTGTCCGATACGAATGCGAGGAGTCAAAGAAAATATACTATTTAGTAAATCAATGATGAACAACTGTGAAGGACAGTGGTGTGATAGTAAAATTACAAGTTTTCTTCACAGGAATGCGCTTGCTACAAAAAAGATGTCAGATAATTTACATGTTCTATCAGAAGCCGTAGAAATTGTTACTAGATTGTTTTTCACATTGTGCGAAGAAATTTTTGTCAAATACGACTCGCTGTTTTTATATACTGAAGTCAGGTGGTTGCCGCGAGGAACAGTTCTAACGAGGCTTTTTGAATTGCTAGATGAATTGAAAATTTTTTTTTACTGATAAAAATAACTCATTTTCAGAGTTTTTACAAGATCGAGAAACTTTATTACTGTTGGCTTACTTGAGTGATATATTTTCAAATTTAATGACTAGAATACGAGTTTCCAAGGCCGTAACAAAAACATTTTACTATTGACAGACAAAGTCAATGATTTCATTAAGAAGCTTGGTACTCTTTAATCTCGAACTTTCGAACTTTATTACCAAAAATATGGATTTAAAAATTCTATTATTGATTACGTATTGGAAAACATGAAAACGCATTTACGCGAATTATAAATTCAGTTACTCGAATATTTTCCAGATAGGAATGATTGGTTCTAAATCCGTTGGGTTCTAAATCCGTTTGATAAAAATGTTGTTGCAACTGCTGAATTACCTATTAAGATTCACAACCAACTAATTGAAATATCGGCCGACAAAACTCTCCAACTAGATTTTTTAACTCAAGATTTAGATAAGTTTTGGCTTGAACGACGATGTGAATACAGAAGATTGGTAACGGAAGCTTTGAAAACATTGATCTTCTTCGCTACTTCTTACTTTTGCGAAAAAAGCTTCTCGTCTATGGTGGCTTTAAGATCTAAATATAGAAATCGTCTATTATCACTGGATTATAATTTGCTTATGTGTGTTTGCAATGATAATCAACGCATAGAAAAACTTTTAAGTGAAAAACAAAATCAATCGTCGCGTTAAATTATTATTTCAACCAACTTTGGCTATTACTTTATTTAAGTTTATTTTATTACGCGACTCCCCCTAGGGGTCGCGATTCTCAGGTTAAGAAACGATGCTCTTTAGGATATGCTGACATGCCTAAAAAGTAGTGTGGATGTTTGAAGATGACCCACCTCCGAAGAAACAAGTTAAATAATTAATGCCGTCAGTGTTAAAATAAAAACATGCTGATATTGGCATTTAATTTGTTATGGTTTTTCAAATTTGTTTTTAGACATTATGTAGGTAATAACTACAACCAATATAAATATACTAAATTTGAAAAAGGAAGCGTAATAAAAATTAATTATAGATAGCCATTAAAAAACTTACGACCAAACAGACATAAAATTGTTAGAACTCAATTGCTACTTGATATACGATGGTCAGTAGAAAATACAGGGTGAAGCATTAATAACTGAAAATTGTTGCTATACATATTACTTTAATCAAAAAGTTAGGTGACTTAAAAAAACACAAAGTAAACTCGAAAAGATTTATTTTGTTTTTATGATGATTTAATCTAGATTAAATCATAATAATCACCTGATGATGCTAACATGATTAGTGAAACGTGCGTCAAGAAGATTCAAAAAATTATTTGGTGTTTAGTGGTAAATCTCTTCGAGTTTAGTGTTTTACACCGAAGGTTCTAATAGAAGAATTGAAAACACAAAGTATTTATTTATCTGTCCAAACTTATTTTGTCTTACTTTCTTCAAAGTAATCCCCTCTCACTGTAATACACTTATTCTAACGTTTTTTCCAGCCTTTGAAAGAGTTTTTGTACTCGACTTATTCTGTTTCCTTTATGTTTTTTCCTTATATGGACTTAAGACGACATCCACGAAGAAATAGAAAATCGTGCGGTGCCATATCTAGGGAATATGATGTTAGTGGAATGGTATTTGTCTGATTGGAGAAAAATTGACGAATAATTATTGTGATGTACGATCATGCTTTATGGTAAAGCAAGAACCATGAATTGTTTTACGACAATTTCGGATGGACTTACGCAAATGACACATGAAGCGGGCGTTCGCTAAGCGTAAATTAAACTTTAGTAACAATTGATTTTTTTATGATTAAAATTACTTTTAAAATTCCATAGCTTTTACCTACTATTTGACAATGATTTTTTATAAATTTCATGAAAACAAAATTGCGATAGGTTTACAACTATACAATCCCAAATTTCAAATTATTTATCTTTTACGCCCCCTTAACCCGCCTTAGGAGTTGATTTTTATAAACCCTCCTCCTTTTACCGAACATCTACGGCGCATGAAGAACATTCCTGCCAAATTTCAAATCTGTAGAACTTAAATTTCAAAAACGGGCGTATATTTATCTTTTAAACCCCCCGTAAACCCCGTTAGGAGTTGATTTTTAAAAACCCTCCTCCTTAGCAAACATCTACGACGCATGAGGAACATCCCTTTATATGATATATATTAAGTATAAGTCGCATTCACTTTCAGCGGATTCTCCGAAACTACAAGACCTACAAATTGTGGTCTTGTGTCCTTTTATATTTCAGCTGTTTTGCATTGTTTATTCCCTTGTTTTCGTCTAATGTTTACATTTACATCTAAGTATTTCACTTTTTTAGTCATTAAATGTTTTTAAAAAATTACGTGATAGTTACGGTTTGCGCAGCCGATCATCTGAAAACACTATCAATAAAACTCAAACGAAAAAATGGAAGGAAGATTAAAGAACAGCAATATATAGTCGTAGTGGTCGTTCACAAGAGCATATTGATTTGATACATGAAATTATTGCTGAAAACCCAGAAATTTCCATTAGTCGGTGTTCACAACATTTTGGACTCTGAATCAGCATGGCGTACATGGAAACAGCATGACGTATTTTATGAAATAATTTAGCTTTGAAGGCATATAAAGTTCAAATAATACAGGAACTAATCCACTGCATTAAACAAAATACACAGATGAAGCACATTTTGAAATTGGTGTCTATGTTAATAAACAAAATTGCCGCATTTGGGTTGAGGAAAATCCACGATTAATTCATGAGAATTAACTGGTGAAGCTGAAGCAGGATTTTTGTGAACTGAATTGAATAATATTGATCTGGAGGATATGTGGTTCTAACAGGACGACGCTACACCTCACTCTGTCAATGAAACAACTGATTTACTGGGAGAAACATTTCCTGAACGAATTATTGCTACAAATAGTGATGTTAATTGGCCACCAATATCATGTTATTTGACACCGTTGAACCATTTTCTTTTCGGTTACGTGAAAAGCCAAGTCTATAAGAACAATCCACAATCGATTCCTGATAGAGGCACGGTCATACCAAAATATTATCCAAAATTTTGACAAAAGAGTGAACGTCTGTAGAATTGCAAGAGGTGCTTATTTGGCAGATATTGTTTTTCATATTTAAATGTCATAAACCATGCTACAATTATCAATAATTTTTTTTTAAATCAACGCGAATTCTATGTTTTATTCAAGAATTATAAAAACCGTCCAATTTGAAAGACCTTTTAACTTCATAGCGTAACACTTATTTAACATTTTATCACAAAAAATTTTGTTTTTTAGAGAACATTTTATGCAAATTATTTGCTTGATAAATTTTATCATTTTAAAAATCTTAGTCAAAAATATTAACAATTACAAAAGACCTTATAATTTCTAACTCAACAAGCGAAATTATATGAAACTTGACATACAGATATATCACTGACAGTCTGATAGCATACTTATCTGTTCGTATGCATATAAGAGAAAAACACCAACTTTGTATTCTCTTGTAAAATAATTACTTTTGTTAACGGACAACTGTATATATGACACATCCTATATAGTAGTGACCACTCCCAACTCCTACAACAGTTTTAAATTGTAAATTCGGGATTTATATCCGTCTCAATGTCGAAAAAAAAATTATAGCGTATGATTTCGTCGATAGAAAATACATCTAAAAATATTCCATGGGATTTTGTTACATCAAACACTGGAAATAAGCCGCGCCCAGTTTACAGATTGATGAAATTACTGATAAAACGCGTACACAAGACACTGGAAGAATTGTCTTTTTTTTAACGAGAACAAATTATGAACGATATGAGTATTAAGAACATTTTTCTTAATTGAGTTACTGTGACCCACATTTTTTTATATGAAATTTTCCATCTAATAGTTAAAGTTTATTAAGTAATTGACTTTTCTATGTTACGTAATATTTTATTGGATAATATAAGTTATCTATCCACAAATGCACATGCTTTCAACTGGCATTAAAAGTCCATGGAAAGGTATTTCACAATACATTTTATACTATTGGGGTGTCCCATAAGTACTTTCCGTTGTTTTTATTAATATGTTTTATTTAAAAAAGCAACAATTTTACCAAAAATTAATCAATGATATATTCTCCATAACTGTTCCCGATCTGCTCCCAGCTATCGACCAATTTATTGATATCGTTTCACCAGAAATCGCAGGGCCTCTACTCGAAGCAGTTATTAAGCCAGTTTTTGAAGTTCTCGTCGTTGACGAAGGTTATGCCCCGATTTGGTTGGACAGAAAGCAGAAAATATGAAAATCCATTGGCGCCAGATCTGGAGAATACGGCAAATATGGAGACCTCCTTGACAATGTTTGCTATGTAAGGTCATGCATTGTCATGGAGCAAGATGGCTTGCCCTTGTGAATTAGGTCGTTTCAGTTGTATAACGTCATTTACCCGGTGCAGCTGGGAGAAGTAGCGTTCCTTGGCGACCATCTTGTTTTTATCCAGCATTTTCTAGTACACGAGACTGTCCCAATCCCACCAATGCAGATCATGGTTTTCTTAGGATGGAGATCTTGCCTACTCGCGGCGTGTCTCTTGCGACCACACACTCCCTCCTTTGCTTCATATTGACGTAGAGACACCATTTTTCATCTCCTGTAACGATTCTGTACAAGAATCGTTACTTGTAGCTGCGTGTTAATCGATGTCGGACGAAATTTTGAGCAGCTTTGCTCATTTTCCTTGCTGTCATCAGTTAGTTTGTGTGACACACAAGATTCAAGTTTTTGAGTAAATCCCATAGATTGAAGATATAGAAAAATTATAGTTCATCTTCTCCGCCAGTTCTCGACATGTCTGTCGACCGTCATCCCTCAAAAGCGACTTCGACGAGAAACATTTTAAGGTGTTTCTCGTCGAAGTCGGAAGTTTGATCAGAACAGAGAATGTCGTCCAGGATGAAGTTACCATTTTTGAACTTAGCAGATCAGTCTCGAATGGTCTGATCCACTATATCATCCTCTCCATATGCAGCGCAAATGTCTCGAACTGCTTCTCCAACTTTTTGACTATGACGAAAGGCGAAATTTTTGTCGCCTCGAATTTTCATTTCACGAGCCTTTTAGGTTAATTAAAATCAAGTTTTTTTTCATAAAAATGGCGCCAATAGTTTTGTAGGGTAAGAAAAGACTTTCGAATGTATATATACATCTGTCCAAACAAAATAAAAATGGAGGTAATACAGGGTGACACAGAATAACGGGAATGTTTGAAATTTATAGTGGCAACCATGAGCAGGTGGCAGCGCTGCGGGACAGTGACCTTGAGTAAACACTTTGCCATTTTAGTAACCATGGATCAGTGGAACAGGTAACAGCGTACGTTAGCCATACAAATATTTTATAAACACAGTAATAGTTTGGAAGCTGCGCAGAGGGAGTTTCGACTTTTTTACAACTTAGGACGTCATGATGCCGTCCCATCAAAACACGCAATAAAAAGTTGGATTGATAACTTTGAAGAGACTGGATATGTCTTAAAGAAGGAACCAACAGGACGACCAAGAAGTGCTCGTACTCCACAGAACATTTATGTTGTACGCGAGTCTGTCTTACGGAGCCCACAGCGTTCAATTTGTAAGCAAGCAGCTGCCCACAGCGTTCAATATGTAAGCAAGCAGCTGCGGTTGAAATGTTCCAGGAAAGTATTCGCAGAATTCTTCATCTAGATTTGAAATTTCATCCATACAAGCTACAGATAGTGTAATAACTGTAGGATACAGGGAGGGTACAGGGGGACGGCATCTATAGGACGTAATTATTAAAAAATGATAAATTCCATTAATGTATATTAAATGGAATATTTTAAGGTTTCAATTACTATGAATAAAATGTTTTTCTTCCATTAGTCTTGGTTTTATTGGATTGTTAAAAAGTTCCCGTTTTTTTGTGTCAACTTGTACAAACGATTTATAAAAACGGTAGGAAATTCAAGCATGTCATTAATTCTTAATAATTATAATTTTACTGTACCCGTGTTTTTCTTTTCTGCACTCCATAGTGTTAAATTTATCTTTTTTCTACTAGTCTTTCTTCTACTGATCTTCTTTTGATCTATGGACTAACCCATTCTATTAAAACCCTCCACATTTTTACACAATTTTCTTCTAAATTGATCCTTTATATTCTGGTTCCTTTCATCATACTGTACGAGAGACGTTCGAGAATTCCTCTGTCTGGCACAGAAATGGCGCAAGTATGACCAAATGTCTATGATATTTATCAAGAATGATTCTTTGATTGTAGCGATCTAGTAAAGCATAAATTAAATTTTGTGAAGGCCTCCGCCTTCGTATTTGAATGAATACTTTTTAGTGCGTTTACATTAATTTAAACGTAATTTCAGTGAGTTCCCTTGACGGTTTATGACAGTTGATGAAGCATAGGTTTGCCATTCCACGCTAAAGATAACACAACAGTGATTGGGAATAAGTAAAATGCATGAATGGTTTTATCTGCTGGAACAGTCTGGCTACGGTTTTCTGGGATGCTCATGTTGTGGTACTTATAGACTATCCGACAAAGAGCTCCTTCTGCGCTTCGTTTTTTTGGTTGTTGCCAAATTCCATAACCTACACTTCGAAGTGCTTTCACATTCGCCCAGTGATCTCTTTCTCATCCCAATGATAATTCTGAAGAAATAGCTAACTTTTCTTTGTTAAGCTGAAAGCTATTCGAGCAACTCTCGCATTTGAAAAGACTATAGAAATATTCGAAATCAACTAACAATTAATACTTCTTCTTACATAGGGTTTAAAAATAAGACTTTCTAAATGATGCTCACTGTAAATGAATTCTCTTTATGAAGATGGTTCATAAAAATCGAGTTCTACTATTATTAAAATAAACACGCGCTTATTATTCCTTTTTTTCTTTGAAGACTCAACTAAATATACAAAAGAGCACCGTCTATGAAAATATCTTACGATAAAAATATTCGATCATGTTTGATCGGCAAGAAAAATAACTTTTTTTTTCGTTTTTAATTTAAAATCCCGACTTGATTTAACAAAAATATTTTGACATTCCCATATAAATTTCGTCCGAGTCGCTAAAAGATTGACGCATTTTAAAATATCCAGGGGCCATAAACAAATCGGTCTACAACGTTACCATTACACTTGTTAACTTGCGTCTGGTTTTCGACATTGAAATTTATTGAGATTGTTTTCCGTTTTTTTTTGTTGTTTTTCTTGTCTAAGATGGGTCTGGTTGTTTAGCTGGAGAAGATGAACAAGCATGTTCATTTTAATATATATATATATATATATATATATATATATATATATATATATATATATATATATATATATATATATATATATTTAAATTATTTTTTCATATTAAGAATAGAGACTTGTCGCTCCAGTTACGCTTAAAAATAATCCAATATTACAGAGCGGACGTGCGGAAATGAGAGAAAATGTTCAGTTATGAAGAACCTGCAATGAAGTGGGTTTGTATATAAAGCATATGTACGTATGTATATACATATGGTAAACCATCAATAACAAATAAATAGATATACAGTGAACATTTGTGACAATGAACAGACAACAGTGAACAACGATGCAGAGCAGGCAGAACTCAACAACATTACGAACACTCTAAAACAAACGGCTACTCAAAAAAGACAATCAACCATGCAATACAACAAACACACAAGCAGAACAAGCTGAAGAGACATTCAACGTAATACTGCCATACATTACAGGAACAACGGATCGTATCGGAAGACTATTAAGAAAACACAAAATAAGGACAGCATACAAACCTCACCGAACAATAGGCACATCCTTGAGAAACGTGAAAAACAAGGTCAGACTAGAAAAATCAAGGAGTTTACCCTATCCCATGCTCAGGCTATAACCAAATCTACATCGGACAAACAAACCGAAAAATATCTGCCAGAATCGAGGAACACAAAACAACCATACGGAATAAGCAAACAAAATGGGCATTATTCCAACACCAACTAGAAACAAGTCACAAAATTAACTTTGATGATTGCAACCAGATAGCCAACCTAAACCATTTTCGGACAAGCCTGATCAGAGCAGCTATAGAGATCGAAATGCAAGGAAGTCAAAACAAGAGGGACAAAGCTCTACACTTGCCGCCCAACGTGGAAAAGCGTTCTTAGACCAGCAGACCCGGACAGCCAGAACACGACTGGAAACAAAGACGTCGCAAGCGGCTCAGGGGGCGGAGCTAGCGCCAGTACCAGCCAATTGCTATCGACTAAGACCAAGGCCAGGGCAGGACTCCGAGTTGATCGGACGTGTGTCTGTATGGTCACCATGGAGGCAGACAACAGTGGCGGTTGGTAGTTCCGGCAGCAGAGGTCAGATCTGGCCTAAGGAGCGGACACCCCTGAAGTCGACCACGCCGCGAAGCTGGTGGCGTTTCAACCCTAACCAAGTGAATAAGTCTTAGCCCCGACGTTGGAGATGCATGAATGCACGGGGATTGGCAGCAATCACCAAGTCCATCCGGCCCGAATCTCACCTAATAAGGAATAAGCAGCGAAATATCTGCACACCATCATCAGTGCATCGGAGATGGACTCCGAGGGAATCGGAATTCGTACACCGGTCTTCTTGGGGTCAGATAACAGTGACTGTTGGTAGTCTTAGCAGCTGAAGTCTGATCCGGCCTAGGGAGCGGGCACCTCGAAGTCGTCACCAATGGCGTTGCAGGTGGCGCTTCAAACCTAACCAAGAGAATTAGCCTTAGCCCCGAAACTGGTAAAGTATCGACGTACTGGGATTGACAGCACCACCAAATCCATCCATCTCGAGCGACTAAACAACTGTATAACAACATCAACAGTGTATTACAACATCAATCAAAGACCGGAATAACATCAAAAATAAAGAGAATACGCCAGAACCCAACCACGGAATAAGAACAGAGAAAACATCACTCTTTCAACATCAAATCAACGGATTCAAACACGCTAGCCAAGAAGAAGATCAAAAACACTAATTCAAGAATAAACTTCCACTGAATTTGTCCCTCGCGGGGTAAATTCGGAGCAGTATCCCCCTTTTCCATCAGGTTCGACCACCGAATGGTACGAGCAAAGTTAGGATTAACTGTCTAAGAGAACGCGAAAGAATGGTAATGTCAAAGAAGGCCAAGGTGGATTCTGGGAAATTGCTGGAGAGGTTAAGCGATTTTGAGATTACTTTGTCCAAGTGCTTTGCTGTGTTATAAGATCCGGAGGATATGGAAATATCAGCCCAATATGAAGAAATTACCAAAAATGTGCTTGAAACAGCTGCTTCAATAGCATCAGAAGAAAAATGTCACAATCAGACAAAAATCTCCAATGAGCAAAACTATAAGAAAATGTATCAGAGAGGAGACGTGCCGGTTCAACATGCAGCTAGTGCAAAAGACTCTGGAGGAAAATACAGGAATTAACAAGGCTAAATAGAAGCTGAGAAAGAAAAGAAGGCAAATTTATGCCTTAATGCGAACGGAAATGTTAGAGGTAGAAAATTTTATTCACAGTTATATGAAGATCAGAACCAATAAAAGACAACAATACCCACCGAAAAAGAAATGCCAGATATCCTTGTGGAGGAAGTGACAACTGCTATAGAATCGATGAAAAACGGAAAGGTTCCAGGAAAGGACAGTGTAACTGTCAAGATGCTAAAAGCTAGTGGTCGAACTTATAGTCAAAATGCCTCAAAGAACAAAAAGTACCTGACTTACGGAAAAATGCAGAAGTGATCCATTTTCATAAAAAAGGAGCACAGGAAGATTTAAAGAACTACGGTCCAATAAGCCTCCTATCAGTAATGTACGGTTCTCAGTTATGAGTACACTAAGTTTTCACTAAGATAATATCTAAAAGAATACTAAGAAAATTAAATGACGCACAACCAAGAGAACAAGCATGATTCCGAAGTGGATTCAGTACAATGGATCACATCCAGGTTGTACAGCAGACCATAGAAAGGCACAATAAATATACCATGCCAGTGTGCTTAGCTTTTGTCGAATACGAAAAACATTTGACTTAATCTCAAAGCAGCCCATAATGGATATGTTTAGACAGATAATGCATTGTTTAGACAGGGGGTAGACAAAGCATATGTAAATCTATTAGGATCGATATCTGATGGAGCGACAGCGACAATTCGCCTTGATGACCTTGAAGTGCGAATTAATTTAGAGCGAGGTGTACGGCAGGGTGACGCAATATCACATATTCTTTTCTCGGTTTGCCTTGAAGAAGTATTCCGTAATCTGGATTGAAAAAAATTCAGTTTTGGAAGGGATTTGGAGATTGTGGACCACTTTATATATCTTGGCGAGAGGATTTCAATACCACCTGGGAGGTGGAACGGCGTGTTAAATGTGTCTGGCAGGTATTTGGCAGACTCAACATAGGGTTTAAGAGCAAACTCCCACTTTGCCTGAAAAGAAAAGCCTTCGATCATTATTTCAGTATGCCCTTTATGGTATACTGAAGTAAAACCTGGACATTCACATCGCAATCAAGTTAGAAACTTCGGGTAGCACAGAGGGGAATGGAAAGATGCATGCTTGGTATTACAAGACGAGTCAGAAAACCCTGTACATGGATCAGGGAACAAACAAGTATGCGACATCATTGAAAAAGTAAGCAATTGAAATGGAGATGGGCAGGCCATATAGCGAGGCAATGGGATGATAGATGGACCAAGGCAATCCTGGAGTGGATACCGCTTGATCGCAAACTTTCGCGAAGAAGACTGAAAGCACGATTGACTGATGACATAGTTAAGTATATTGGACCCCAGTGGCAGAGGAAACTCCACCATAAAGGGCCGTAAAATTTTGAAGCATGCCGGGATCCACTGTATATATATATAAATATATATATATATATATATATATATATATATATATATATATATATATATATATATATATATATATATATATATATATATATTTGTTTTTTTTCTCGATTTTCAGTTAACTGTACTAATAATTTTTTTTTACTATTTTATTAACGTTTCGGTTTATTTTATTAAACCATCCTCAGAACAATTACATTTTTACAATATACATTATTTCTATAGATAGTACAAATTTATATTTTTATAACACACACCAGCTATATCTTCTTGAATAATTGAGTTTTTTAATTGTTTTTACATAAAATATATTTTTTTACATTGATACATTTTCTAAATTTACATTTAACATTTTTAAAAATCTTTGGTGTATGTCGATAAACCAGCAACTCTTGACGCCTTGGAAGCCAACATAAGACTCCAAGTGACTGGTAGAATGCACTTTGTTACAAGTAGCCGCGGCGGACATTTGTCCGACATAGTTAATACCATTGAATGTTATTTCACAAAAAATAAATAATTTTAAGGCATCTAAGTTGATTGTTGTTTTATTTCAATTCTGTTCAATAGTTCATAATTATAAATTAGATATTCATCAATAATTCAATAATTAAAGTTCAGACGCACTAAAAAAGCACCCTATGTATTGGATTACAAGCTCAATGCATAAAACTATTTTATATAACAAAATTTACTGCAAACTATAATATATCTTGTCTACACCTTTAACCAATTAATGTCGCCTGAGATATTCTACGAAAGCAAACAAAACGAATCTTAAACCATTGCGCTGACACTCGAGCCGAACCGACAAGACCTCGCTAATGTCCAGTGCTAACACCAGCACTTACATCAACCGCCACCATCAATTCCATTAATCAAAGGCGATCATTACCCCGCGCCGTTTCGCTGGAGCGTTCCTCCTCTCGAATTAACATACGCTAGAGAAATGTCATCGGCAGATCCATATAAATCATCGTAATAGGTCTAAGAATTGACTCATATAAAGCTATGAATAATGCGGTAATGATCTAAGTTGATTTATTTGCCAATTGTTACCGTTTGCTATCTGACTCTGATCTGTTCTTCGATCAAGCCAGTTAGCCTATCCATTTAGTTATATCGCAACGATGCAGTTGGTTCCAGTTTGATGAATCGATTGGTTCAATGGTTCGTATTGTTGGTTTGATCTGAATTGGTAGTTTAATTAGGGAATGTGGATGGCAGGAAGATGAAAACTAATATAAAATATACGTGGGTCTGTGAAAAGTGTTCAGTCTCGATTATAAAACGGACTGTTATTTGATATTTTTTTAAAATATCAATAAAAAATGCGGAAGATAACAACGTTAACATAGCCATAAACAGACATATATAACGCAAGATAGAAAAAATAAAGTAATACATTATAAAATCAACAAAAGCAGACTCAATGAAGCCAGTGTTCCCAGTAAGAGAGCAGTAAGTAAAAATTCAGATGAAAAATGAAAATTTACAATTCTGGATCGTCCCAACTTTACTATAGTGGAACAAGTTAGTAATAAAGAAGATAGATTAAAAGACAAAGTTGCTGCTGTAGAAAAGGGGATTTTAAAGAGAATAGAAGAAGCTTTTCAGGTAGTGTATAATAACCTTTTTGGAGTATTTTTTACTAAGTGTTTATACTAATATCTTTTTATACAATGTCTATACTAATATCTTTCAAATATTATGATTTACCTTTTTAAGAATCATACTGTTCTATTGACAGTTCAACTGTTGACTGATTTTTTTCGTTTTCGCTTCGTTTCGTTCTATTGGTTTAATGATAATAATAATGTTCAGCTCTACAGGCTTAGTGGCCCATGGCTTCGAGTTCTTTCAATCTTCTTTTTCATATTTTTCGCTCCAAAGCCTCATTCTTCCAATGCCTGGAGCCCTCTCCTTCTCTTTCCCCCTTCACCTCTCATCAGTATTATTTTAAGAGCATCCAGACATCCCCGCTATGTACTCCAGCCATATGGCTCTCTGTGCTCTCACCATCTGAACAATGTTTGGTTTTTTGTACAGTTCTTCCATTTCTCTATCTGTTCTTCTTCTAAATTCGTTCTGAACTTTAATTCTTCCAAAAATCCCCCCTAATAATTTAATTTTTCAGACTTCCGGCTTACTTCCTGTGGGCCTTAGTAATATTTAGTATACTCTTACTTTTGCTGTTATTGTTATATTCTTTGTTCTTAAAATCCTTGAAAACATTCTTGCAGCTTTGCCTCCTATCGCTATTTCGTTATTTCTTTTTTTTCATCCCCTTTACATGTTAGTGTTACTCCTAGACATAATTTGTTTAACTTTCTCTATCGTATATTCATTATTTTGTGCAGAATTACTAAATAAATTAGGGGACAGTCATCTGGTACTATCTTTCATTGCCATATATTTAGTCTTGTTTTCGTAAATTTTCAGAAGTCAATAGTTATTAGTCTCTTGCCTTTCTTTCCAAAATCTTGAATGTCCTTACTATTTCTTCTTTGGATCTCGCCATCAAAACAATGTCGTCGGCATAGGCTAAGCATTGATGTCTGGTGCCATATATTAACCCATTGGCGTTGATGCCACTCTCCCTCAGAAACACTTCCTGCACTAGATTGAACAGAAATGTGGACAGTTGATGGCCTTGTCTCAGTCCTTTCTTTACAGTGAACTCCTCAGACATTGCTCCATCGACTATAACTTTATTTTCTATTCTTCTGACAGCCATCTCCACCTACTTCCTCAACTTATCCGGGACTCACAACTGTCTCATTGCGTAGAACAACTTTTACCTCCAAATTGAGTCATATGCTTCTATGAACAGTAAAATAGAATATGTTTCTCTGAAATGTAAGCTTAAATTTTGTTCATAAATATTCTGTTGGATCTGTTTCATGATGAATATCTGGTCGATTGTTAATCTTCCTGCCCTGAACCTTCTTTGGTATTCCCCTACTTGTTTGTTATGGTATATTTCTAGTTGAGTTTTAATCATCTTTGCTATCACTTAGTGAGTCACGTCTTGGAGTTTAATTCCTCGATAGTTATTGTATTTCTCTTCTTTCCAGATTCTCTTCATTAACTCGCATGTTCTTGCCACCAATGTCTCACCACCGTGTTTCAAGATTTCTGTTGTTATACTGTTTTCTCCAGCAGTCTTGTCATTTTTTAACTGCTTTATAGAAACTTCTACTTCTCCTCTTGCCTCATTTAGTGTCCTCTCCAGTCTCATTTAGTGTCTCCGAGAAATACTAAGTAGTAGCACGAACCAAATCTAATCGTAAAACAGAGATTGACACATATAAAGATAAACATGTTATTTACTCTTTGTGACATACATACATACATACATAAATATATATATATATATATATATATATATATATATATATATATATATATATATATATATATATATATATATATATATATATATATATATATATATATATATATATATATATATATATATATATATATATATATATATATATATATATATATATATATATATACTGACACTATATTTGCATGTTAATTTAATGAATTGAAAAATCAATGAATATTTCATCGAAGCAATTAAAAATATCAAAACATTTTACTAAAATATTTAAAACTCAATCAACAAAACAAAATAGTTTTTTTTTCCTGAAGTAAACATTTCAGCCATTAATCTCCTGACGTCTCGTCGATCTTCACATACACGCCCATTTTAACATCTTCATTCCGACGGATTGTTTTCAAATCGAAAACGACAGGAAGAACAAACTACAATGTACAACAACCCATATTTATGTCTCGATCAGGCCACTTTTTAATCATCATCAGTCACTCGTCGAGAGAAATTTTTCACCATCATCCGTTCACGAGAAATTGCTGTGGATCTCTTAACACCTGATCTTAATTTGAGTAATTTGTCAAGAGATACCATAAAATTAAGCTGTTGTTCTTGTAAGTTGACTTCACAGAATCGAATTAAAAAATAAAATGGGTATTTTGTGGTGATTGTATTTTTCCTATTACATAAAAAAATGTTTTATTGGATTGATTTTATGATGAAATATGATTTTTTTTCACTATGAGCTGAAATATTTGAAATAAGAATTTTTTTAACTCTGAGCCGGAATATTTTGGAATCACAACAGGCTTGCATCACAAGCTTTTTTTTTGACAATATACATATACTTGAGCAAACTTTTACTGAATGAATAATTATTGATAATGAATATATAACCCTTAAAATTTTGATGAATAATGGTTTCAGTAACTTCAATTTCTTTAATAAATAAATAAATAATAATGTATATATATATATATATATATATATATATATATATATATATATATATATATATATATATATATATATATATATATATATATATATATATATATATATATATATATATATATATATATATATATATATATATATATATATATATATATATATACAATGGCCGGCCAATAAAATGAAAGTAAAAAAACTGTTGAAAAGTTTAATAAATAATAAATAATATAATGTAATAATAAATAATATAATATTTTAAATCACTACTTAACTAGAATCAAACTTGTTTGAAAACTCGAAATCTTATTCAAAAGAGACTACTAATCCCAAAGTTCGACCATACGAAAATAAAACGAACCCTAACAGAAGAGCTTGATAAACAACCAGCACAGAACTGGCAAGAACTGAAACAAAAAAAATTATTAAAACAGCCCTAAAGTTGGTCCCATTACAAAAACGTAGAAAACATTCGTGGTGGGATGAAGTTTGCGAGCAAGCAGTATTAACCCGAAATAAAGCATTCAAAGAGTACAACAGTCAAAAAACAGAAATAAACTATAACATCTTTTTGGAAAAAGAAAATATGAAAACAATCAACTTAATGAAATAGAAAAAGATTTAAAAAAAACAACACTCGAAAGTTGTACAAAACATTTAAAACTAAATTAACAGGCCATCAACCCCAAAGCATATGCTCATGAACAATTAACTCTAAATAGCCAAGACAATTGCAAAAAACTTACCAAATATTTTGAACAGCTGCTAAACTGCCATGAGACCTTAAACAGATTACCAACACTAAACCTTAAACAAACAAACCCAGATTCATTAACACCGAATGAAGATGAAATAATTAGAAAAATCAAACGACTTAAAAATATCAAAGCTTCTGGTGAAGATGCAATCAGTGCTGAACTTTTAAAATCGGCTGGTCCAGTCCTGGTGAATATATAGGGTGTTCGATAAGAAAAAACAAAACTATACCGCACCACGGTTTTATGAGATATCTAATAAATGTATAAATAAAATTAATTTAAAATTGTGCAGCCTATTTAGTTGTACAACTCTTATACTTAAACTTTGTCTCTATCACAAGCCATATAGGGGTAGTTGGGTTTTCAAAGGTGGCAAATCCGAATTTGGTACTAGTTTAAGTATAGTTCCTAGATGGCGCTTGCTACTTACTTTGCGAGGAATTAAGTCGCTCATATTTTTTACTCTATAAAGATTGGAATATTTTGACTTCAAAATAGAGAAGAGTCATAATACCCATGTAAAAAAGGTACCCTTGGTCAATATATCACGCCGTTTGCGAGATATTCGTGTTTGAATATTCCATTGCACATCTTGTCGACAGCTGAAAAATCTGCAATTCACAAAGTGTGCCTTAAAATAACAATTTTTTGAAATTTACTTGAATAGGTATTGAGTAGAAGCAATAAGTGTCCACAGTTTAACTCAATACACTTTCTCAGGCTCCTTGTTCACTGACGCTTCACATTTGATAAGATATTTTCTTCATTTCTAATAACATTGACCGCATGTTGATTTATTCGTAAAAGTTTGTCTCGCGTATTGATTTCATTATGGTAAACTAAAGACTTCATATAACATATGAATAAAAGTCTAATGGATTAACGTGTGGGCTACAAGGTGGCCAAGGAAACTCTCCACCATGCCCAATTCATCGTTGTGGAAAACATTGATTCAAATGATTTCGCAGTGCAACAGTAAAATGCAGGTCCGCCCCATCTTTCATTATCTACATGTCTTGTCTTAAGTTAGGAGTTATATTGTCCAAAGGGTCTAATAAATTATTGTCTAAAAACTGCACATATTGAGCTCCATTCAGTCTTTACGGAAACTCAAATGAGATGATTAAAAAATTGTCAATAATGCCGCGCTAAGTGTTAATTGAAAATTCGTGCTTGAAATGTCGTTCTCTTGGTAGGTATGGATTTTCCAAGGTGTAATAGTGATTATTTCGCCAATTAAAAATTCCACGTCTGGTAAAAGTTGCCTCGTCAGTAAACAATATCTTTTTCAGGAACATGGGGTCTTCGTTTTTTTTATTTAGTAGATTTTGATAAAATTCTGATCTAGCTGGTAATATAGAACCTTGTGGCAATAAATTTTGAACAGGCGAAAAATGGTACGAAAATAATTTTTCTTTATGAAGAACTCTTGAAACGGTAGATTTGCTAATTCCTGTAGATGCCTCCAAACGCCTAGGGCTTCGTTCAGGATTTTCTGAGATACTAACCAAAATGTCCTCTTCTTGTTCTACCGTTATACGTTTCGGTCGTCCACCAGGATTGTTGTAATAAAAGCAATTTGTTTCTGCTAACTGATTGAAAATTCTCTGAAAAATTTGTCGATCTGGAATGATTCTGGTTGGGTAGAGCGCTTTATACATTCTAACTACAGCGCGACTATTGTAATTTACTTGTGATTAAATCTGGGCATTTTTTACAAATTATTTAATACCAACTCAAAATTGGAGAAACTAGTTTCCACCTACGTTTAATAGAAGAGATAATAAATAATAACAGTAATACCAACAGTGTGTACCAACATTCAAAGCACACTTTGTGAATTGCATATTTTTCAGCCATCAACAAGATGGGCTATGAAATATTCGAATACAAATATTTCGCAAACGGCGTGTGATATCGATATTCACCAAGGGTACCTTTTTACGTGGAAATTAATACTCTTCTCTATTTTGAAGTCAAAATATTCTCAGCTCTAAAGGGTAAAAAATATGAGCGAGTTAATTCCCCACAAAGTAGGTAGCAAGTGCCCTCTAGAAACTAGGCTCAAGCTAGTACTAAATTCGGATTTATCGCCTTTAAAAACCCAACTACCCCGATTTTGAACCTGATATCTTCAACCGTTTTTAATTTATCTCAATTTTTCGAAAATTTAGTTTCACTTTCTGTATCTGTACCTGTATCAACACCCTGTATCTTTTTAATGACTAACATTTGCCGACACATTTATTGACCAAATCCTCTTATTTTGATCTTACCGCCACCCTATATATATATATATATATATATATATATATATATATATATATATATATATATATATATATATATATATATATATATAATATATATATATATATATATATATATATATATATATATATATATATATATATATATATATATATATATATATGTATATATATATATATTATATTTAATTTCTTCGCAGCCTTATTTTTTACTCTCTTTTATTCTTTATTCTCCTCGTATTTTGAGAAAGTTTCCATACTGGGCAAACGTTATGCCTTTATAGACTCAACTAGAACACCGTTATAAATTATTAAAGGCGCCACGCACATTTCGATCAAAGGGTTCCGCAATTGGTCAAATGCATTCTTAAGCGCATCATGCATCCATTCTCCCCCCTCTGTCAACCGACGGAAACAAAACCTCCAATTAAGGAGCTCCGATTTATTCGTTTTCAGTCACAACCGCCTTATTGTTCGCCTAACGTCACTGGGTCAAGTTCCCGGTTGACGTCTTTAAATTCTTTTGTTTTAGGCCGCACGTAAACCCCACTCTTCCCCATCCCGCAAAAGGCGCATACGATTATCGTTTGTTATATTACATTGGACATCTGAGATTCTCTGCTAGCGTCAGCTTGGTTTCGAAATTTAAATGATTATGAGAAAAAATGGGAATTAATGAATGAAGTGAAAAGAGAAATCCTCAGGCGTTTTATTTTATTTCAGCACCAATTATCACCACTACATCATAAGCAGATGATAAATTGTGGATTAATGGAATAATACAAATCTACTATTATTTTGAAAATCAAAATCCTTCTTATCATGGCAGATTTTCCCAGCATGGCAGATTTTCCCAGAGCAGGCTGGATTCATTCCAGGGAAAACTACACATGAACTGATATTCAATATTCGACAAATTATACAGGTCGACAAATTTTAACTTTTTTGATGTAATATTGATAAAAATAGGTGTAGGGGAGAGTTGCCTATTTTGAACCCACACCTAAATTGAACCATTTTCTACATTTTGCAACCTGGAGCCATCTTGCAGGGAGAGTCTATCGAGAATTATCTCCTTTTACTGAATCAACCACCTTCAAAGGTATCGGCAGTCAACATTCAACACTATGCACGGGTTTGTGGTTTACGAATGTTTCTTGGAGTTTTTCTTGAGTTTTCCTAAAGTGACTTTTTTATATTAGTACCGGTAAGTAGTTTATATATTGTACGTATTAGGGATACACTGTTAGCAACATTCTCACCCATTTTAAATATTGAATTATTAGTTTTAAATAAATGAGGTTAATTGTAAACGAATCGATCCGTGGTTCCCAAATTGAACCCATTTACGTTTCGGAAATTGAACCGTAAAACTACCTTTTGAATTTACCCGGTTGAATTTATGCCTTGAAAATGCCTAAGAGAGATAAATATGACCTTTGGATGGAAGTTGGCATGACCATGGCCATTCGGACATATAAGGAGGAAGGTGTTGAACGGAAGGGTTGAACGAATGCATCCGGCTGTACAGCATTAATAAATGTAGTCTTTTTAGACACATTAGAGTAACCAATAAACATGCCACTGGAAATGACAAGGAAATGGGCATTACGTGTGTTTTTTCGAATGAAACTGAAAACGCACTAGTTTAGCACATTATTCAATTTGAAGAAATGCTTTATGGTTTCGCTATAAGAGATACACGACGTCTTGCATGTCAGTTAGCGGAAAAACACCAACTACGATATTCATATAATAAAGAGGACAAAGTTTCTGGCAAGAAATGGTTTTATGCAGATTATGAGCAGACACCCGAACTTATCAGTACGTTAGCCAGAATCCACATCCGCGAGCACGAGGCTTTGAAAAAGGAAAGGTAATGCAATTTTTCGATATTTTAGACCAACTTGTTGACAAACACCATATTACCGCAAATTCAATATATAACGTTGATGAATTTGGCTACACGACAGTCCAGAAAAAAATGCAAAAGGTGGTAACTCAAAAAGATAAGCGCCAAGTGAATTACTAGCGGAAAAAGAGGTTTAAACACCACAATGGTTTATTTTTTTTCTTTATTCGGGTTTTTCGCCACGATCTAAAACTAAAAAAATATTAAAATATCTGTTCTTATGTAAATAAAGAATCACTGGGTAAAAACAAAAAACCAAACGGAGACAAATTTCTCCGTGATTATTTTTTGTAATATTTTTGCCTAGCGAACAAAATTTTTAAAATATAAAAATGTTCTAAAAAAGTATACAAACTTTTAACGTTGACGTTTCGGAAAGTATTCTCCTCCCGTTTTCAAAACGAACCTAAAAATAAAGTATATTAACTTCTTATTAATTATGAAAAGATAGAAAGTAAATATATTTTTTGTATATGTCATTGATACTTATATTGACAATTAGTTTTTAATGACAGTGACATACTACCAAAAAAATATATATAGGTGAGGTTTACCGTGTGATTGAAATTCTTAAATGTTTTTAATTGTATTCCTTAGAATCGAGAACCATATTGAATTTAAATCTACCGAAAGTATAGCAATACCTTTATTTTTCTTTAAATTAATTATACCGGTTTCTTCTAATTTTCTGTATTTTCTATATTTTTATTTTATTATATTCAAAATAAAGACAAAAATATATGAATACGCCACAATCATTCAGACATTATAACAATGGTTTGTTGCTGCAATGCCGTAAGTTTTTATATTCCGCCTATGATTTTTTTAAACGAAAGATTTGCCCCTGAACTTCAAAAAGAAGTACCATTGAAATGTCTGACATTGGATACATAAATAGCGACTTTTTCATTAAGTGGCTGAAACATTTTCACTATGTGGTTCAGTCAAGTGCAGATAAGCCGGTAATTCTGTTACTAGATGGCCATTCCACATATAGCAAAAATCTTGTAGCTCCAGATTTTGCTCGTCAGCGTTCCATTCATCTTTTGCAACTACCTGGTTATACTACCCATCGTTTACAGCCGTTAGATGTTGGTTTTTTTAAACTCATGTAAAACTATTACGCCCAGGTGGAAGATTCGTGGCTACGAGCACACGTTGGACAACCGACAACAGTTTATAACGTGTTCGAATTATTGAGTAGGGCATATGGAAAAGCTGTCGGTATTGCGGAAAATGCCTTAAAATGAGCAGGAATTTGACCAGTCAACCGTAATAGGTTCGGAAACCATTTATTTGCTCCATCAACTGCTGTAACACCTCAGGTTCATGAAAACCCAGAGAATGGTAATATCTCTTCAGAGCTACCTGTCGAACTTGAGGCTGACACAGAGGATACCTCACTTCACAATCAACCCACCAGTTCTTATAATGGTGCTTCATAGCAAGTTGATTCGTCTTTAGTCACAGTTCATTTCAGAAAAGTATTTGAGAAATCACTCCAGAGAAACTTAACCAAAGTCTAAATGAGCTAGCACCTCTTGCTGAAACAAGTAAAATTGTTCAAAAGCGTAAGAATAAAACAACAACTTCTGCAATATTGCTTACTAGTACCCCATACAAAAAAGTTGCTAAAGAAAAAAAAGAAACAAAATCAGAGAACAAGCAAGCAAAAACCAGAAACAGAAAAAATGCCAGCAGAAAAAGTAACTATGAATTTATTTTCCGGTAATGAAAATAAACCAAAAATACAAATGAGAAATCCATCACCAAGCTCAAGTGATTCAGAAGATAGCACGAATGATAAAAACAGTAACGAGTTGTGTGTATAGTGCAGTGACAGCTACTTTAATTTTAAACCAAATGAAGGTTGGGCGAGATGCCAGGCATGTTGTAGGTGGTCACATGAAGAGTGTGGCGGTATTGCAGAACACGAAGAGTTTATTTGAGAATTTTGTTTAAGTACCGCTTAGACCGACCATCTTAATCCTTAAAAGTTGAAACTAATGTTCCTTAATTAGTTTTTTGTTTTTTTACTTGTTTAGAGTTTATATTTTATTTGTTTATTTTTTATACTACGGAATCAACGTTTAGTTCAAATAAAACATGTATATTCAAATGTATTTTATTTCAATTAGGTACCTACCTACCGGTGCAATGGGGAAAAGGTGTTTTTAGTATATGATTCAATTTAGGAATTAGGTGGTTCATTTTTGGACACCGGTTTCGTAAATTGAACCGATAGCAGGATTTAAAAAAAACAAAGTTGACACTTAACATGACATGATGATTAAATATTTTTGTTATCATTGAAATATTCGCTACAGTTTAGTGAATAGGTGCCTAATGTATTAATTAAAATATTCGTTCGTACTTGGATATTGCAGCCGATTTTCCAAAAATGGTTCAATATAGGCAACTGTCCCTTATATGAAGTATTTTGTAGTCCTAAATCCGAAAATGATAAGCCATTTACTGTAACACGTACATTTTTTTGTTACAGGGGGCCGGTGGTGGGGAAAAAAGAGACGATTTATTTTTACAATCTAATTTTTATTTAATACTAGCTGACCCGACAGACGTTCCAAACCAAATCCTGTCTAAATTTCAATAAATTTGTTTGTGATTATTTTGTGCAGTGCCGGCTAGTGAAGGAGGGCGTTGGACCGCCGACCCTCTAGCATTTATCACAAAAATCAATTTTTCAGAGCAAAACACCATATTTTATTTCCGTTCAGTTTGTTTCCTTTAACTAATTTTAAGATATTATTAAAAATTAAAATCTCCAAATATAGAAGAACGTCTGTCGACCCATTACACCGAATGATGCGGATAAAAATTCCATCCTCTCACCACAATTTTCACATCGTTGGTCGGACGTTTACCTCCAGCGACCCTACGCCACGTCCACTGCTTTCTAAAACATGCGATTTTGACGTAGATTCCCTGCGGCCGAGCGTATCGGTAATTAGTTTTAAACGCTGATTTGACGGGTACGGAGTATTTTGATATGTCTCGCGTCGAGTATTTCGTTCGCCTCGCGAATACTTGTTTTGATTTGGGATTTTGCTATTTGTATACACACTGAGTAGTACTTTTTAAATAAAAACAATCAACTCTTAATTGCAAACATGAAGGTGTCTGATTTAAAACAGTTTATAATGACTAATTTAAGTTTGGAGGAGAAAGTTGAATTAAAAACTAACAGTCGTCCCACGTCCGTGTTGAATTTGAATCAGGTTCAAAAAGAATGTAAAAATATGGCAAGTTTTACGCGAAAATTTAACAGTAATCTATATATGAAAGTTACCATGGAAAAAGAAGATTTGAAGACCAAATTGAAAATTTTTTATTCAAGGTCTGAGATTTGTCAAAATGGAGACATTAAAAGCTGTTTAAAGACATTAAATTGTATTTTGAATATATAAATACACATTATTATATGACCACAGCTGAAGCCGAAAAGTGCTTTTCGACTTTGAACTTGATTAAAACATATTTAAAAAAATTAATGGGGGAAGATAGACTAAATGCTTTAGGTATGTTACATATTGAGAGTGCTATTGGTCCAACTAATTCCAGACTTTAATGAAAAAGTTATTTTGGATAAAAACATGCGAATCGAATTTCACTTTAAAAACTAGGGAACAAAATGTGTACAATAACCCTTTTTTGTCATAAAACGTTGATATTTTTTGAATTTTTCGAACTTCTCATAAACTTTTTCGAATTTTCTCTATTGATTTGCAGTTACAATAAACTGTTTGAATGATTTACTCTTCGGGAAACCGTAAGTGACTACTTATTCATTTCTTTATCTGCGTAACAAGCAACAACTCATCCTCCAATGTCCTTGTAAGTAGTAACAATATAAAATTTTAATGTTTTCCTGGTTCACCTCCTGTATAGAGTTTCAATAGTATGAAAAGTAAAAAGGAGGAAGGGAAAAGCAAAAAAAATCTTTAGCAGCACTATTTTCTTATATGCCTTCCCACTTTAAGAACCCACGAGCCGCCACTTGTTTAGTGAATTTGTGAAAATCTATTGGAAATGTGTAAACAAGGTAAAAATGAGAAAAAACCGTTTTTCTGTGTGATAATTGTATCTATTAACCATTGTGGCCATGGATATTCAATTTGAGGAGGAGTATATTCAGAAGTACGCTAATGGGGAATTTTATATGCGAGATGAATTCTATTGAAAATACACCGCTGAAATTCTGGAAATGTGTGATGTGCCTGAAACGTGATCGACTAAGTCAGAATTTCATGTCAACCAAATGATTTATTTTCTTCCATTAAATTTTAAATCACTATAAATCTCCAACCAAATTGCTCCGAACTACATTTGTTGCACCAAATGAGACTTTATTTGGTGTAACAATTGGAAGCAACTGTTGTATTTCTGGATTTTTGTCAGGAAAAGTGTGGAATCTATTCCTGTTCCAGAAACCAATGAGCGCAATGGCTCTGGTGGCAGGACCAATGGCGCCAATTTGACTTTACCACTTGCGCAACACAATCCAGTGGTTTCGTTTCTGTATTTCAATACTTTACGATGTGGGCATACAACGCTCATCGATCGAATAACAACGGATTGGTCTGCACTGTAATAATTCGTCAAGTTGTAACGGAATAAGCTCGATGAGTATTCAATACAACATTTGTTTCTCTCTTGTACAATTATTCAAATTCATTGTCGCGCGATTTGTTTCTCTTTACCGATGATGTCTCATTCAATGCATATTATCTTCGTTCGTATGTATGTGATAATCGATTCCGTTCAATTTCATTTCGCTCTTCGCGTTGCTCTGCAGTTCGATTAGATCGAAAATATGTTTGGTTTGTAGCATTGCGAGTTCTGCGATCTAAATTGCTCCGTCTTATTAAAGGCATTCCTATTATCAGTTATGATTAAGAGTGCATATAAAAATTATGATTTTTACAGATTGTCCGACTTTTCATTGTAATTGTCTCGCTTTTTTCCTGAAAACTTTTCCAAGATCATAACGAACAAAACGAAAACAGAATTACGCATATCCATCGTTCGAATCGTGAGTTATGGTCTTGAGTTCATACAAAAATCCCATAGATAAAAGCACTTTTAATTTTTCCCGAATTTTCCAATTTTTCTTTCCATAAAAACCTTATTCGGACTATTACGATACACACGACAACATTTTAAAAAAATAGCCAAATCGGTCCAGCCGTTCTCAAGTAATGCGCTTACCAACGAACAGCATTTGATTTTTATTTATAAGGTAAACATGTAAAAAGTGTTAAATCTATGCAAAGACATTACTGAGGATTATTATCAGTGACCATGAACTTTATTTCCTTTATACGTTTGCAACAGCTCAAAGTGAATCACATGTTTTATATACCACTAAATAATCTACGTAAATTCCACTTGCCTCCTGGATTCAATCATGAAAATGTTCATTTAAGATAATGGTAGCTAATGTATACTTCATCGCTAGCAATTTAATGTATAAACATTTTGGAAAAACTCGAGTTTCGAGTTAAATTTAGCTTACGTAATATCAAAACATGAGAATATTAATTAGTTTAATAAGTATTTTGATGAAATCAACACCGTATGTTCGTTTGATGGAGGAAAAGAAAAATAATGAATGAGATTAAATACCGATTTTTACTAGTTGAATGACCCGGTTGATGGGCTGATCTCACTCGATGTGCAACGTACATTATGGCGAAAAGATTAATGCTTAGCGGACATGAGGTTGGGCTTCCTGTTGATATTTACGGCCTGGAGCCTGGGGAGTTGTTAGATTTGCGCGACCTTTTTTGCCGGAAAACGACCGTAAAGATTTATGAACCTCGACAATCTGATTCGTTTCTTTTGTAACAGTTTGAGAATTCTGTTCTATTTTGGGAATTATGAGGGCGAATAATGACGGGCATAATTGTTGTTCCCATAAAAAAATACACTATATATAAATATAAAACATATAAAAAGTTATGGCAAATAAAAAAATATTCGTAAAATTCCATATTTTTATGATATTCCTGAAAATAGGGAATCATACAAGGGCGGGATTCGTGGGATACGCGTTTCAAAAATGTCTCTTCTCATTTTACCAGGTGTGATCGTTAATGATTCTAAAATTTTCAGAGCTGGAAACATGGTCCATTCATAGTCTAATCCCTTATGTCATTTTTTTTGTTACGACAGTCATATTTCTTTGTGTGGTAAATATGTTGAGATTCAAGTCAAATAAAGAGCATTTACGGGAGGTACTGCTTTTCTTATTCAATTAAAAGAAACCGTTGTGCAAGTTGTTGTATACTTGTGGAAACTTACTTTGAATTACTTACTTCGCATACTTTGAATAAACCATTTTTTCCTGTCCTCCAAATTAAACGTGTTTTTTAATAAAAAAATAAGCATTATTATCTGGTATTTTTCACATCCGGTATACCTCCAGCGCTCCATGCATCGCCTTTGCTTTACATTATTTTTTTTTCCGGATCGTCCATAGGTATTTTTGTTGAGAAATGTGCAGATAAACATGTTATACACAATTAATTTACTCTTACTTCTTAGTTCGGACTGAAATTATTATAAAAATTAATTATTTATTTCATAATTAATAACCAAAAACAAGAAATATAGGCAAAATACTTACACAAATTTTAAAACCGCTATATCTACTTTTATAAAATAGATACGCCTCTTGTAATTTTTTTTGATTAATTGTTCTATATCCTGAAATTTATAAACTTTCTCTTTTTTCCCTATGGAGCCCCTATAAACTCCATGTTTTAAGGCGTAAGAAATACGAGAAAAGGAAGAAGTATATATATACTGGGTATCCCATAAATTATCCGCCATAGAACAACTGGTGATAGTAGAGATCAAAATAAGAGGATTTAGTCAATAAATAAATGTGTTGGCAAATGTTAGTTATTAAAAAGATACAGGGTGTTGAAAGTGAAACTAAATTTTCGAAAAATTGATAATTTAAAGACGGTATCAAGTTTAAAATCGGTGTAGTTGGTTTTTCCAAAAGTGACAAATCCGAATTTGGTAGTAGTTTGAGCCTAGTTCCTAGATGGCGCTTTCTACCTACTTTTTGAGGAATTATCTAAAAAGGTATCCTTGGTCAATATCCAGATCTCACGCCGTTTGCGAGATATTCATGTTCGAATATTCCATTGCACATTTTGTCAATGGCTGAAAAATCTGCAAATCACAAACTGTGCCTTGAATACGAGGAAAAAACCATTAAAATGTCAAAAATACAACAGACTTTACATAAAATGACAATTTTTTGAAATTAATTTTAATAGGTGTTGAAAGTGTCCACCGTTTCCCTCAATACATTTTCGCAGGCTCTTTGTTAAGTAACGCCTCACATTTGAGAAGATATTTTCTTCATTTCTAATAACATTGGTCGCTTGTTAATTTTGTTTCTTAAAGTTCGTCTCGTGTAATAATTTCATCATGGTAAACTAAAGACTTTATATGACCTCACAAACAAAAGTCTAACGGATTAATGTTTGGCTGGGCTACGAGGTGGCCAAGGAAACCCACCATCGCGCCCAATCCATCGATGTAGAAAACATTAATTCAAATGATTTCGCACTGCAACGGTAAAATGCGGATTTTCTTTTTCACGAATCAATTCAATATCTTTTTCAAAAACATGGGGTCTTCGTTTGTTTTTATATTTTTAGTAGATTTTGACAAAATTCTGATATAGCCAGCAAATCTCGTGGCAATAAATTTTGAACAGGCGAAAAATGGTAGGGAAACAATTTTTCTTTATAGAGAACTCTTGAAATGGTAGATTTGCTAATTCCTGTAGATACCTCCAAACGCCAGTGCTTAGTTCACGATTTCTCGCGATAGTAAACAAAATGTCCTCTTCTTGTTCTACCGTTATACGTTTCGGTTGTCCACCAAGATTGTTGTAAGAAAATGAACCTGTTTCGCTTAACTGTGTAAAAGTAAAATGTGTCGATCTGGGAGCACTTCATACCTTTTAACTGCAGCACGACTATAGTAATTTACATATGCATAAACGCAGAGCATATCTCTTAAATCACGGTTAAAAAACTGATTAAGTTTGGACATTTTTTACAAATTATTTAATAGGAACTCAAGATTGGAGGAACTTATTTTCACCTACGTTTAATAGGAGATATAGAAAATGACCGTTGTCATCGAAACGTAATAATTTGTACACAACATTCAAGGCACACTTTGTAAACTGTATATTTTTCAGCTATCGACAAGATGTGCAATGGAATATTCGAACACGAATATCTCGAAAACGGTGTGAGATATCGATATTGACCAAGGGTAACTTTTTTACGTGGAAATTATGACTTTTCTCTATTTTTTAAAAATTAATATAACAATAATAGCACAAAATAACGACTTCAAAGGAAAAGAAATTAGTTACTTAATAAATAAAAAACGGAAAAAACAAATGATAAAAAGTACTGTAAAATTTCATATTTCGGCCCAATTTCAGAACAAATAGCTCGCTCTTTAAGGAAACATGATTTAGAAATAGCGTTTAAAACCACCCAGTCAACCAGTAAATTAATTTTTAATGTCAAAGATAAAACATCAGCAAATACAAAATCTGGTGTATATATGTTAAGTTGCAACGAGTGCAGTAGCTGCTATGTTAGACAAACCGGCAGACATTTTCAGACCAGATACCAAAAACATAAATCTGCATACATATTAAAGAAACAACACTCTAATTTTGTGAACCATTTCATAAATACCGGACATATATTTCCCAAGATTACAAATTTAAAAATTTTACACACAGCGCCCAAAAGCAAAAAATTAAACACTTTAAAAGCTATTGAAATTTATAAATATAATAAAGATCCGTCTAGATAGCTATTAAGCGATCAAAAATTCAAGCGATCGAAATTCCCCACTATTTAAAATATTGTCAAAAATTAACCCCAATAAAAGTATAAAATTAGGTACATAGAATAGATAAACAGCTGTAAAATCTTAGTTTTAAAGTAGTGTTTGAGAATGTAAAATCATTTTACGAAACTATAGTCACACAAATTTGGTTAAAAATAAAAGTGATAGATAACAAAGTAAAAAATTGTTTTATTCCTTTTTAAAAAATGAACTATCGCAAAGTAACGAACAAATCAATCAATAACTCTTCTCTATTTTGAAGTCAAAATATTCCCAGCTTTATAAAGTAAAAAAAGCGCCCTCTAGGAACTAGGCTCAAGCTAGTACCAAGTTCGGTTTTGTCACCTTTGAAAACCAAACTATCACAATTTTGAATCTGATATCTTCAACCGTTTTTAAATTATACCAATTTTTCGAAAATTTAGTTTCACTTTCAACACCCTGTATCTTTTTAATAACTAACATTTGCCAACACATTTATTTATTGACTAAATCCTCTTATTTTGATCTCTACTATCACCAGTTGATCTATGGCCGATAAGTTATAGGACACCTTGTATATATACGCTTCATGATGATGTGTAAAAACAGAAAATTCTAGTGAGAATTAACTCTCAATAACAAAAAAGCGGTTATAAGTCGAATAACAATAGCAGTCATTATTTTTATACAACCTAATAAAATTCCGAGTTCATATCACAAATTATTTATGCTTTACCGTTTAACACTATGCTACACGCTTTGAATAAAATGATGGTGTAATTACGGTTCTAGACTACCATAAAAAAAACTCGGTGGATTCCTTATTGTGTCCCTTGCCCATTTGCGGATTGCAGGCGCCAAATTAATGACAAGCTTGCACTGATTTAACGGTTTTTTTAATTGATGTCGCAACATGACAATTTTCTGTTATAATCCTCGACGAATGATCACTGGAATACTAATTTTTCATTAATTTTAAGATTACATACTTTAGATATACTCTTTGTACATCTTGAACAAAAAAAACTAATAAAGGGTGTCCCATAATTCACGCAAGATTGTTGAAGTTGGCAACCAAAAAAAGAAAACAGTTTGACAGGTAACAGTTTCGGGTAAGTAAAAATTGAACACTACACGAAAGAACAACGTTTTTATTGTTGAACAATATTTAAAAAATAATGAAAGTTTGGCTGCTACAGTTCGCAAATTTCGTACAAAATATTGTCGGAATATTCGTCAACTGTAAAGGGAGTTATTAAAGTATACTCACTGAAGATCTACGTTTCCATGCTTACAAAGTTCAGTTGACACAAAAACTCCAGCCTAATGACCATGCACAGCGAAAAGTTTGTTGTTGGATTATTGAACAATAACAAATGAATTCTGATTTTTCGAGCACAATTATCCTAAGCGATGAAGCTCATTTTCACCTTGATGGCTTCGTAATCGACAAAATTGCGCATTTGGGGTTTAGAGAATCCACATGTGATTGTCGAAAAACAAATGCATCCACAACGTGTCACTATTTGGTGCGGATTTTGGGCTGGAAGCGTCATTGGCCCATACTTTTTCGAAAATGAGGCTGGTGAAACAGTTACTGTTACTGGTGTTCGATATCGCGATCTGATAACCGAGTTTTTTCTGCCTAAATTGGATGATATTGATGTGGACGACATGTGATTTCAACAAGACGGTATGTCATGCCATACAGCCTGTGAAACAATCCAATTACTGCTTTAGACATTTCCTGGTCGTGTACTTTCTCGTTTCGATGATCAGAATCGATCTTCGGAAGAAGAAAGTCAAAGGCCTATGTTAACAAGTCCATATGTTAACATCTTCGCGTGTATTGAAGGAGGAGATTTAAAACTGCATCAACGCAATTCGGCCACATTCATGCAAAATGCCGTGGAGGTCATTTGCCCGATGTGCTATTCCATACATAATCTGTAGTTTAGGTTTCAATTAGGTATATGTAGTTTAGGTTTCAATAAAAAAATACAATTGAAAAAAACTTTGTTTTCTATTTAGTTCAAATCTTCCGTAAATTTTGGGACACCGTTTACATTCTTGATTTATTTTATGTTGCTGTATGCAATTACACAAAATGTGGTAAAATACACCGTTTTAAAAAATATTTTACCGTGTGAGGTATTTTTCGAAAGCTATTACGCTAAGCAATACACATCATTCGTCTAAATTTATACACAAATGGGCTACTGGTTTGAACGAAACAGCTTTAAGCTTTCGTGAAATAAATATTGAGAAGATACGCGACACAATGAGAGTGGAGGGATGGATTGGCACACCAGTTCTATTTAATATAGTATTGGACAAAGTCATTAGCGAAACATACATACACGCAAATGGAACAATGATAAATATGGAAAAACAAATAGTAGGATATGCAGGTAACCTACGTGTATTAACATGATCGAAAAAAATATTAAAAGAGACATATGATGAAATAAAAGTGAAAGTTAAAAACGCCTGTCTAGAAATATATATAAACAAAACAAAGGTGTTTGAAAAAAGAATCAATGCAAGACGAGAACAGAACTGGAATCGATGATAACAATATCGAAGTTATGAAGAAATTTACGTAGCTGGGAAGCAAACTTGACTTATTCAAAGGAACAAGGAAAGAAAACAGAAAATATTATTACAGTATTTGGTAGAAGAGTTCTCAGAAGAATGTTAGAAAACCGAGTACCAAGAAAAATATTAAAGAAACAAATAAGGAGTAAGAGTAAAAAAAGGTGGACCGGTTGGAGGTGAAGGTTGAAGGAGGTCAAGGCTCATTGATGGACTGTAACACCACATGAAGGAGAAGAAGCAGAAATGAAAGAAAACTGGAAGCATGTGTTCAAAGCGTTTGGAACAACTTGCCACAAGAAGAAAGTATTTTAACATCCCAATTTATTACAATCCGTTTTTACAACAGCATTAAGTTAACATTAAGCAATATACAGGGTGATCCGTATTTATATGTCGCAAAACCTATAAAGGTAAAAAGCATTAAAAAATAATTAATAATTTCTTAAGTAACTTTTTGTCATTAGAGTCGAATCTAGAAATATACGTCTTGAGATATAACCTTGCAAAGTTCCCAAATAAAATTAAAAAAACTTTAATTATTTTGAAACGGTTTGGAGTTTCAGGTATAGTAGAAGTCTCTAGGGGACATAAAAGGTGTAAAAATTAGTTTCCTCCGTTTTCTATCAAAAATTAGGAATTTATTGTGAAAGAACCGTACTTTTCTACTACGTACTACGTTTTATTCAAAGTATTGTCCATCACTAGCGACTACTTTTTCCTATCTTTCTGGCAGCATTCGAATACCATCTCGGAAGAACGCTTCATTTTTGAAGCTATCTACGAACCCAGTTTTTGGTACCTTCATATGATGTAAAGCGCTGCTCCCATGTGGCACCCATGATTTTCTCTTCTTTGGGTTATCGTAGTGGATCCAGTTTTCACCATCAGTAACTATACGATACAAAAAATATTTTTTTATGCCTGACAACCAGCATTTCACTCATGTAAAATCGGCGTTCAACGTTTCTCGACTTCAGTTCATATGGAACCCAATTTTGTTATTTTTGAATCATTCCCAAGGATTTTAAACGATGTGAAATTGCTTGTTGAGTAACTTCTAATATAAGTGCAAGTCCTTTTTGCGTTTGGGACGTCTCTTCCTCCAATAATACTGCCAATTCCGTGTCTTAGTACAGTTTCGGCCTTCAACTGCGTTCTTTGTCTTCCACGTCAAACTCACCGTTTTTAACCTTTTGAAACCACTTACGATAACTTCTCAAACTAAAAACAGCATCACCATATGCTTCTACAAGCAATCGATATCCCTCAGCTGCAGATTTATTCAACTTAAAGAAGTAAATCAAAAGTTCCCGCAAATGACGCTTAGTTGGCACAAAACTTGACATTTTCGCACGCAAAAAAATATGTGATGCTGATACGGAGATGACCAAACTTACGATATTACGTTTTACAACTGACAATATCAACATAACTTTCTGGTGCTTAGATAGAGGGTAGTGGTTCCATTTTCATAAATAAAATATAATTAATAGGTGTTTTTTGAAGCATCAGGTAACATTTTTGAGAACGATAGTCTCTAAAAAGTACCTTTTATAAATGTTAATAAGAGGCACAGTTTTAAGAGATAATTACAATTTTTGATAGCTCTAAGAAAAACATTAGTATACAAATTCCTTAGTAGGCTTTAGATATTTGATATGAAACTTCGTGTCAAAGACCTGTACTAAACTCATGTTAAAGAACATGAATAATTTTTCTTTTGATGAATTAACTACGCAACTGATATCCGTGGGGGGAAGAATTCTATAAACTAGAATCTGTTTTCAATTCTTGGGATAAAATAAAGGAAAATTATTTTATAATAATTTAAAATCTAATTTTATTAGTTTTTTTTTAACATGTCAACTCAAGCAAATAAGTAAATAACTAACGAATGATACTTGACAAATATCATAGTCATTAAGACATAGTTGCCCCATCTCTGTTTCAAGTCGAGAACATATCAATCGACACCTGATATATTTTACCTAACTTTTACAGCGATGGAATTTATTGGAAAGCTGAAATAAAACAAAAAAAAGTTATTAAGCAAGATACTTTCATAAAGAACAAATAATTTTATTATTTGATCTACGCCTTAGTCAAAATTTTTTCGAATAACCCTCGTACAAAAACAATTTAATGTTCCAATAAAAGGATAGTCATTTGTAAAGAAGTAACTATTCAACTTTCCAGTTAAATATTTTTAGGTAAATATTTTGTCAAGAAAAATCTTACGTATATATTTGGAAAATTCTGTATTATTAACCCGATAGAAATACATAAGTTTAAAGTTACCATAAGAGGTTAAAATTGCAAATTTATTAGTTGCCTTCTTTGGAATAATCACCACATATGTGTATGGTATATATGATGAGGTCAATGGATAATTATTCGATGTTAAAACGCTATTAAAATATACTGTAGTCGTTCTAAATATACATATAATAAACTAAAAGAAATAATATATAAGAATAAGAAATAATATAGATCTTGAACAGAAAAAAAAACTGAATGTATCAAATTGGATAAGGCAGGGTTAGGTCTTCTAGTTATATTAGGATATAACAAAAATATTTGCGTTCTTTGCATGTTTTCTTTCTATGGGGATCTATCTCTATCTGAAATCCCTTCGAACTCGATAACTTCATTTTTGAACTTGTCATTAACTATGAACAAACATCCTCCGATCAGTTCAGCTATTAAAAATATGTAGTCTTCCACTTCTGTAATCGTTATATATATTCTGTACTTTCTCACTTTCCCAATGAGGTGTTTCAGGGCTCCTTTCGTAAATATACCTTTAACATTCCATGTACCTATTTTAATTCTGTCTGGTTTGTTTTTTTTCCCGTTTTCTTTCTGTTTGCCTACAGGTTGCTTGCTTCCAGTCTCAATCCATTTCATTGGTAGGTCAGCTCCATATTTCCGTCCACTGTGGCACTTGTTAATTTTTTTGGACCACTTGCTATACTTCCAGTTTTTTCCAGCATGTTTTCCCATCTGTTTCATTTCCAGGTTTGGCCGTTCACCACCAATTTCAGAAATCCCATTTTCACTCCTTTTCCACTGGCCCTTTCTTCCATTGTCTTCTCTCTAATTTTCTTTTAAATATGTCTTTCTTCCCTGGTTAGGTCGATGTTGATAAAAATTTTGTTGCAATATATCAGAATATAAATACAGAGATGTCCGTTAAACCAGCGCACAAGCCATTTTACATACGAAGAAGGTTATACTATGCATTTAATGAGACTGGAAGGGAATCGTTTATTATAAGCTATGATCGGGCAATCAAAAAATTAATTCGAAAAAACGGTGTACAAAATTGCGGGAATTAAAGCGAGTAATCGACCAGAAGTGGCCTGAAATAGTCATAGAAAAGAAACTGCATTATATCAAGATGATGCTAGATCAAGCGTGTTTTTAGACATCCGACGCAAACTTTTACCACTTGAATGGGATGTTTTGATCCATCCTCCGTACTCTCTCGACCTTGAGCCCTCTAACTACCATTTATTTAGATCGTTTCAAAACAGCTTAGATGTTAAAAACTTTACTTTCTTGAAAGACTTGAAATATTACCTCAGAAGTTCGATGAGCGCGGGCTATGCAGCTAACGGGGAGATGGAGAAAGGTCATCAAACAAACTGTCACATACTAATATACAGGGGTAGAGCGGTAGATGTATTTTATTTTTTCCCCGAAAGTAATAATAGGCATATTATTGAAAATCTTGAATTTCGACATCCTAGGTACTGTGATCACAAATTTCCCAATTTTTCAGTGTTATTTTTTATAACGTGATCATAAATAATCATGATATTAATCGCAATCACAAATCAAACAATGAACGTTGGTAATTTAGTAAAAAAAAAGTTTCATTGAGTCGTGGTTTAAAAAATTATGTCAGCTAGCTTTACACATCGTCTTTAAAAACAAATGTATTACACTACCCTGCGCAAGTTATTTCAAAAGATGGATTTAGTCAAGATTTCAATATGGTATAACAATTGGCACTTTTCTTTCCACAAAAAAATATTATTGCTTATTTTTTTGCAAAAGGGCCATATTTATAGAAAACTCAAAGACACTCAAAGTGTGTGAGTCAAATTGATAAATTGTCTATTATTTTATTAAAATAAATGTTAATCAAAATGAAATGAAAGATATTTTTGCAATACTTGCAAGGTACAGGCATCTAAGATGTCCCAGTGTCTAACATGGCCTACATTAAAAAAAAAACTACTTCGAATCTTCTTAATTAATTTAAATTTCGTGAATTTTCACACGAAGACATGTTTATACCCATAGACAAAAATGCAACCCTACGCAAAGCTCAGCGCGTCGCCATTTTAAAATTTTCGACTAGTATGTCATTAACGTGCTGGCTATACAACGTTTTATAATCTCTATCGTCCGATATTTTTTTATTTTCTCTCAAAATACTGATAGCTTCGGTTCTTTTTGAGCAGTGGTTTTATAACTTTAACAACTATATGTCTCCAATTTAGAGGTAAGTACCATTAAATATTGTATTTTTTTTCAACATCGATATATAAGACGATTAAAACTAACATTTTTTTTTCATGCTGATATAAAAAGTTGTAATTTACAATTTAAAACAACATAATTGTTACATAAGGTAAATATACGTCAAATTGTGTATTTTTTGCACACAGCTTCAGTTAAAATGGAGCCACCTATCAAGAAGAAGAGGGGTAAGTGGACAGAGACAATTTCAGATCAGATCGACTAATTCTCGATGCTGTTAACAGCCGTCAATTGTCACAGAGAGCAACTGCAGCAAGGTACAGAATTCCACGAATAACTTTAGGAAATCATTTAAAATCTGGAAGAGATAAAATTGTTACTGGTCGGCTAGCAACGTTAACTGAATCAGAAGAAAAGTAATTGGTGAAAAGAATACATAAGCTGGCCAAAATTGGCATTCCTTTACGACCTAAACTCGTTCGAAAGCAAGCGTATGAATTTTGTATGGAAAAATGGAATATAATACAGGTTCAATGATAAAAGAAGTACTGTGGGGAAAAGATGGCTTAAGAGTTTTTTGAAATGAAATCTTGGTATTTCTATTCGCAAGGCTCAATTTCTGAATCCCGCGGGAACACAGAAATTAAATAAGGTTATCGTTCAACAACATTTTCAGGCACTCAAGAAAGTTTATGATGAACTGGATATCTCCAATTATCCAGAGCGTCTGTACAACATTGACAAGAAAGGCAGTTGACTTACATTGCACCATCAGCAGAAAGTTCTGGCTCCAAAGGGCTCAAAACGAGTTCATTATATAACTCAGGAACATGCAGAGAATGTTTCAATTGCCATGTGTGTCATTTCAACTGGTAACTTCATACCATATATGATACTTTTTAAAGAAAAAAGACTCCGGCCTAAATATAGTGATAACTTTCCAGCTGGAAGCCTGGTGAAAATGGCTCCGAAAGAAAGCATGACAACCGAGCTGTTTGTTGACTTCATAAACCATTTACTGCTTCTCACTTGGGTCCCCAGATTGTAGATGCAGCAGAAGAAAATAATATAGTATTGTACTGTTTACCGTCAAACACAACGCATGAATTGCAACCGCAATCTTTCGAGCATCACTCTCTCTCACTCTAAAGCTGTTGTAGCTTTTATGAGGCAGCAGAGCCTTTTTTAAATTTGTTTAAATACTTTGTTTTCATTTGCAATATTATCTTTATTTTTGAAGTTGAGTGTGATTTACGGTACAGAAGATATACACTTTTTGTTTATTTAATTACTTACATTATTATTTACTAGTCCTATTACATATATCAAGAATGTAAAATTGATGTATGAGAACAATTGCCGTCTTTAATTAGGTGATACTGAAGTACAATGTAATTTTTTTTCATAGATCTAAGATGGCCCAACAGAATTTGGCCGTAAAAATCAAAATCTGAAAAAGTGATTTTTTTCTTATGCTTCTAAAAATAAAAATAACTTTTTTTTAACGTAATTTTCATTTTATTGCAGTCTCTAGCTATGATACACCTAAGATAGCCCAGCCGCCATTTTTTTAATTAATGATTAAAATTAGTAGCTAATAAATTATCTTTAGTCATTTTATATAATAATACAGTATAACATAAATATAAAAGGTTAAATTTAATGTAATTATACATACGTGAAAACTGAGCTTTCTTAAGAAACCGGGTATCTAACATGGCCCAACGCAGACCTTTTTAAAAACTATTTTTTTGCATTAAATTATATAAAATAATTATTCTTTTTTTGTAACTATTGAAAACTAAAATATATTAATGTATCATAACAACAAGAGTGTATTCAAATAAATGGAAATTGCTTAATTTATTAAGGTTTTGCAAAAAGTGGGCCTTATAAGGTTCCCGTACCTTATTTATTATTTATCACAAAATTTTTCTTTAAAACTAAAGCAAATGCTCAAGTTCTTTGCCTTCGGCACAAATACATGCTCTGCATCGCATCAGAAAACATCTTTTTACCAGCCGTGCGAATCTCCTTGCAATTATTTGAAATTGAAAACTCAATTGAACCATGGCGCTCAATCCACCTTTCCGGATACTCTCTGTTCAAATCATCCTGTACAGGACGAGCATAATACGCTGGGCAACTATCTTGTTAAAACCACATATGTTTGTAGATATTAAGTGGTAGATCTTCTAACAAAGTCTGCAAATCGTTTTGGAGAAAATCCAAGTCCAATTATTTGTCCGTTTAAAATTCCGGTCCACATGTTAACTTTAATTGAATTCGTCAGTCCATAAAATTTTGTTTAGAGATTTTTAGATAGATTTTTCTCGTCAACATTGTTCTACAAAAATCGATTCTAGAACTGTAGTCACGAAGCAGCAAACAGCGTCATCTCTTTCACTCACATCTCATCACATATAACACTGTGGATCTCACACTGGTGAAATCCATTTTTAAACACACAAAAGTATTTTTATCATGGTATGAGTTTTTTCAAATGTAGTCCTTAGGCAAAAAAATAAGCAATAATATTTTTTGTGGTAAGAAAAGTGCCATTGTTGTACCATTTTGAAATCTTGACTAAATGGGCTATCTTTTTAAATAACTTGCCCAGGGTAGTGAAATACATTTTTTTCACTTTTTTATAATTTTTTAAACCACGACTCAATAAAACTTTTTTTTTACAAAATTAATAACGTTCATTGTTTAATTTGCGATTGAGATTAATAGCATCATTATTTAGGATCACGTTATAAAAAATGACACTGCAAAATTGGGAAATTTGTGATCACAGTCCCTAAAGATATGGCCTAGGGTGTCGAATTTCAAGATTTTCAAAGACATACCTATTATCACGGCGACATGGATTTTTTTTCTTACTTTTGCTGGAAGTGGTATGACCTGGCCTTTCGTTAGGCACCGGCTTGACGTTGAGTTTCGCGACACACTGTATATTGATTAAATGTAATTTTTAGTAAATTCGAACATCAAAGTGGGACGAACCATTATATCTATCGATATTTTTTATAAGCTTACCATCATCCTTTGAAAAAGACATAAATAGAAAGTGTCGTTAGCCAATGGATGAAATTGAATAAAATCTTTCCTAAATAGAGTTAACGGTCCATGAGAATAATGCCTTATAAATAATCAAGCTGTGATTGCTTAATTGCGATAACAACTACAGAAAAAAATATATTTTTTGTAATCATCCTCGTTAATAATGGGCTACACAATATCTTCTCGGCCCATTGACTTTATTTTTGTTCGTTCAATGATGATGTCATGAATTTTCTAGGCTGACATTCCCACTTTTAGCGCAGTACAACTAAACTCAATTTTGTGATCATTCGCAAAAATTTATTATTTCAATGTATCTGGTAGATTTTCCGCATTTTCTCGCGCTTACTTATAACAATATTTATGTTCGATTTGTTATTTTTAGTTCGATGATTCGATAAAGTGGTTATATGTGTGATATTTCATTTTATTGGAACAATTAATCATTGAAAAATTTATTTTTGTTTTTTGCTCTGTTGGCTTGGTATCATTAATGATATTCATTTTCTTGGGTTTTAAATATACAGGGTATAAGGAAATTTAGTTTTGTAAATCTAACCAATAATTCTTTACATCATTTAAAAAAACTTTCGCTAAAGCATGTATCTAAAATGCAACCCTATCCGCAAAGAACAGGTCAGAACCATTCATCAAGCCAAATTTTAATTTCTTCGTAACAATGTAAGTGTTGTTCTGAAAGTCCGTGTTACGTCGATCGAAATAAGCCCGAAGGGGCTAAGTTCAGTGAATATGAAGGGCAGGATGTTCCATTTAACGCTTTCCAAATATGTTATCATATTTCACAGCTGTCTCCTTGCGTTAGACTCGAGCTCAGCTGATGACGGCTGTGAGGCCAGGTTCTGAGAGATACGTAGAAGTACGGATGAAAGATGTCTGTTATTCAAATATCTTTCTCCACGGCCCCACTACGCTATCTTTTGAGCATACTTTATACCTACATCCAAGGTTGTGGGAAGAATACATCGCGTAGTTCCGACTACTGCGAACATTCACCATAGGATTGCGCGAGTTGCATTGAGAATGAGACCCGCTATCAATGTGGCCAATTGACTTGGTCTTGCTCTGATCGTTTCTATTCACCTGTCTGTTTGCGTTAGACTCGAGCCCAGCTGATGACGGCTGTGAGACCAGAAACCGGTGTTGGGAGGTAATTGTCTCGACGTGATGGCGATGACTGATTTGAAACAAACAAAGGTATGTAGAAGTACGGTATTCAAATATCTCTCTCCACGGCCCCAGTACGCTATCTTTTGAGCATACCTTATACCTACATCCAAGGATGTGGGAAAAATGCATCGCGTAGTTCCGACTGCCGCGAACATTCATCCTAGGATGGCGTGAGTTGCATTGAGATTGCAACCCTCCATCAATATGGCCAGTTGACTTGGTCTTGCTCTGTTCGTTTCTATTCAGCTGTTTCATTGCATTAGACTCAAGCCCAGCTGTGCTCGAACCGACTGTGAGACCAGAAACCGATCCTGAGAGGTACTTGTCTCGACGTGATGGCGACGGCTGTTTTGAAACGAATAGAGGTACGTGAAAATACGCATGAAAGATTTCTATATAAAACAGCAAATTTCTTACTTTTCGACGTTTTCTTACAACAATATTTATTCGATATTGCGATTGCAGCATAATATTTCATTTGATTGAAGCAATATATCAATGAAAAATTTATTTTTGTTTTATTCTCTGATGGTTTGATTTCGATAATAGTATTAATCGCCTTGGTTTGTAGATACAATTTGATTTAAAACATGTAAACACCATATTAATTATTTCTTTGATTTGTGCTCATTCAAAATCTAAGTATAATAACAGATAATTTAATGCTAATAATCTATTGTAACCTATATTTTTAGCTAAGGATTTTTCTGCAAATAATGATAATATTGTCATGGCTCGTAGTATTTTTGCTTTTAAGAAGAAAAAATTGACTTTGGTCACTTTGTGAAGATAAATATTTGGAAGTGTAATCTGTATTTATTGATTAGTCTTTGATTAGACTGTTAGTCTTTGTAAGTGCGCATATTTGGGGGCGATGCATTAGCAAACTATTGTTTCTTAGTATCAATTTAAGTTTTCCATAAACTACCTAAGTATGTCGGATTCTGCACATTATTCAGCTGTTTGATTATTTCTAATTACTTTTAGAATATGTCCATGATACACATATTCGTTAACTGATTCCACAGGGCCTTCATTTAATCCTGTAACCCATGTTACTAGTGATTTATTTACACTTTTAAACTTGAATTTTTTTATGTTGAATTATTTAAAGGTGGTGTCAATTTTTCACCACCACTTCGATATGAAACACTAAACTCAAATAGATTTACCACTAAACACTAAATCACTTTTTTTAAGTTCTCGTCGCACGTTTCGCTAACCATGTTAGCATCATCAGGTCGGGAACTTAAAAAAAGTGATACGGTGTTTAGTGGTAAATCCCTTTGAGTTAATAAATATTATTAAAAATTTCCTTAGATCTGTCATTGAGATTTTTTAATCTAGATTTTTATTAGTTTCTATCCTTCTTGAACAACAAGAAATATTTTACCTATAAGTACTATTATATGAGTACCTCATTTTTTTAAACTACGAGATACGTTTATTGTTTATTGGTGGATAGTTTTTATTAATAATATTTTTCTTTGAATTATATACACAGCACGAATTTTTATCATCAATATTTATCATCACCGACGTGTCGTGTTGGTTGTTCAACATTAATAAGTTACATGGCTTTCAGGATTAATAAAGGCTCTGTAGATTGTCGTTGTTAATAGACATATTTTTTAAACGGCTTTATTCTCTTTGCCATTAACTTTATTTTGTTTATGTTTAGTGTAAGACCTACTCCTTCAGAAACGTTTGATAATTATCCTACTATCTGTTAGAGTTATCTAGGTAGAATTTGCCAATGCCGACAAATGGCCGAGCCTTGGGCCAGTTCTCATTTTCCGAGTCTTGGGTAATGACTACTCGACCAAGCCTGGGCCAAAACTTGGCCCAATGGTGTAGTATTCCTTAACCAAGCTTCAGAAGGCCACCTCTGGGCCTAAGCTCGGCCAAGGCTTGCCCCAGTGGTGTAGTATTCTTTCACTAAGCCTCGGAAAGTTACCACTGGGCCTAGGCTCGTTCAAGGCTTGGCCCAATGGTGTCATATTGCTAGCTCGAGCCTCGAGAAATCACTATTGGGCCGAGCCTAGACCGAGCATCGGCTTAATGGTTTGATATTATTAACTCGAACCTTGGGAAATAACCACTGAAATAAATCTTGTCCAGGTCTGGTCCAACCGCTAAATTTTATTGCACAGAATAAAAAATCCTAATTTGAACTGTTTCAATAGTATCTGTGCAAACATTATAATATTAACAAAATATTTTGATAATTTCTAATTAATCATTTTTAAATGATATATGCTATGTATGTAGCATAGAGTGCCTTATCTGTGTGCGCCATCTTCGGTAAATATATTTGTAACATATCTTGAAAATACATTTGTTTACATCATGTAACATAACGTTCTAGCTCTTCAGATTTTTATTATAAAATCAAAAAGCAACGCTATCTCAAAAGTTTAGAATCTGATTCAGAGTGGGAAGACACAGATAACAGCAGTAATTTTTTAAGTTGAAATATTTGTGCAAACAAATAAAATAATTAACAATAGTAATAATTACAGTGAAACTGAATGTTTTTATTTGGTAAGTTTCAGTAATTATCAATATATGTAAACGATTGAATAAATAATATGATTAATAATGTTAGATTTTATTTTAAACAACTTAATTGTAATGTAACAAATTCTTCATCTGGTAGTTTTCATGTTGAAGCAATATACAATCCAATAAATAATGGAGTATTGCATGATAATGGGATTCATGAACACCCTCAGTGTGTGTACTCCAAAATAATAAAATGGATAGTTAACAATATCGACAAGTTATCATTAACAACAATAAACAAACTTTTAGAAGTTTTAATTAAGGAGGGATACAAAATGTTTCCACCGAAAGCTCGTATTCTTTTAGGATATAAACATTCTATCAATTCTTACATCCTATACTTACTAAAAATAGTACTTTTGGGCAGTATTTGTATTTAGGAATTTTGAATGGTACAAGTAACAAAATTATTAATATTTATAATATTCGAATCGTTATTTATACATTTGGTAATTAATTTGTTTAAACTTCGTATATAGAAATTTGAGCAGACTACATTGATGTACACATGGAATTGGCGGCAAAAAACTATCAGCGATCCAGATGATTTTTTGACATTTGATGCTGATCTCAACACAAATCTAGAAAAACACAATGCAATCGTACGTATATTTGTTATATATGTATCAATTTTCTTCTAATTTATTTATTTACATATTAATTATTTAATATTTTAGAAGAGCATATATGAAATTATAACCCATGGCTGTCTCGACTATGTTAAGGCCATAAAAAATAATCGTAGCTGAGATAATAACAAAATAAGTTCAATTACTTTACAGTGCTGCTGGGCGTAAGATCCGGAATATTGGAAAGTTGAATTTTAGTGCGACTAATACCTACAAAGAAATTGACGATTAATTTACAATTTATTCAAAATTTTAAAACTTAATAATTTTTCTAAAAATTCAATATTTTTAATGAAAAAGTTCATCACCAACCAATACGGTAATCAAAATCGTAACTAAAAAATATTTACTGCTGTAAGTACTTTTCTGTCTGGCGCGAAAGATCGTGGCGGGGGACGGTTTGAACGATGAAAAAGAAACTGATTGAAACGTTGAAGCTATCGTATTTTGATTATTTAAATACTTTTTTATTTAATTACATACTTTATTGTTATTCATTATATTAACTACTACTTACCACTATACTTAAAAATATTACTCTATACTATACTTCAAAATACTCTTTGAAACTGTACTTTGTTATAATACTTCAAACGGTTTTATATGAATTAATATAATAATATTTAATAGCCTAGGAGGACCTGGAGGTGCCCAAACACGTCCATAGGTGAATTTTAAATTGACCATGTTGCCATTTCGTACCCCAATTATAAAGAGATTTTGAATGTTCAAGTCAGGAAAGGAGCTAACATAGACACGGATCACTACTTGACTAGAATCAAACTTAGCTTAAAACCTCGAAAACTTATTCAAAAGAGACTGCTAATACCAAAGTTCGACCCAATGAAAATAAAACCATCCCTAACAGAAGAGCTTGATAAACAACCAGCACAGAACTGGCAAGAATTGAAACAAAAAATTATTAAAACAGCCTTAAAGTTGGTCCCTTTACAAAAACGTAGAAAACATCCGTGGTGGGATGAAGTTTGCGAGCAAGCAGTATTAAGCCGAAGTGAAGCATTCAAAGATTGGAACAGTCAAAAAACAGCAATAAACTATAACATCTTTTTGGAAGTAAGAAAAGAAACATCGAAGCTAATTAGACAAACTAAAAGAAAATATGAAAACAATCAACTTAATGAAATAGAAAAAGATTTCCAAAAAAATAACACCCGAAACTTTTACAAAACATTTAAAACTAAATTAACAGGCTATCAACCCCAAAGTCTTTGCTTCCAAAAGGAAAATGGACAATTAGCCCTAAATGACCAAGACAACTGCAAGGAACTTGCGAAGTATTTTGAACAAATACTAAACTGTCCTGAGCCTTTAAACAAATTACCAACACTAAACCCTAAACAAACAAACCCAGATTCATTACCACCGAATGAAGATGAAATAATTAGGCAAATCAAGCGGCTTAAAAATAACAAAGCTTCTGATGAAGATGGAATCACTGCTGAACTTTTGAAATCCGCTGGTTCAGGTACAATCAACGAAATAACCAAAATTCTACAAGAAGTTTGGCGAACCGAACGGATTCCGGAAGATTGGAAAGATGCTCTAATCCATCCACTACACAAGAAAGGAGATAGAACGGATGTAAACAACTATAGAGGGATATCTCTTCTCCCAGATTGTTACAAGATTCTATCTCAATGTCTACTAGACCGAGCACAAGGACAGTTGGAACCTAAAATTGGTGAATATCAAGCAGGTTTTCGACCGGGCAGATCCTGCCCTGAACAGATCCTGAATCTAAAGTTGATCCTAAGACATCAAAAACTGTACAATAAAAATCTCGTCTGTACATTTGTGAATTTTAAAAAAGCATATGATTCTATAGACCGCGAATCTTTATTCCGAATCTTGAAAGAACAAGGACTAGATCCGAAAAGGCTGGCAATTATTAAAGCAACATTAACTAACACAAGGTCAAAAGTTAAATTCATGGGTGACATCTCAGAGTCCTTCGAAATTAAAACTGGAGTGAGACAAGGGGATGGACTCTCGCCTCTCTTATTTAACTGTGTTCTAGAAAAAGTAATACAGGAGTGGCGTGAAAAAAAGTCGGCCCTGAATATTGACCAGCCCATTAAACTGGGGAGAACCAACATCAAAATTGATTGTCTGGCGTTTGCTGATGATTTAGCAATTTTGGCTCAAGATGTATTAACGACACAGAAACAGTTTGAAATTCTAAAAGAAACAGCAGAAAAGGTAGGACTCCAAATTTCCATTGAAAAGACACAATACATGACTTGCAACAGACTAAGAACACCATTTCTAAAATCAAAATATGGTAACATCAGACGAGTCTCTGAATTCAAATATTTGGGTGAAATAATCATGGAAAATGGGTTGGAAAAAGCGGCCAATAAGAGTAGATGTCAAAAAATGGAAACGGCATTGAGACTTACAAAATATTTACAACAAAAAATGCCTATCTAAAAACACAAAACTGAGACATTACAACACAGTTATTAAGCCAGAATGTCTATATGGGGCAGAAACGCTCATTTTGAATAGAAAGAGAGACATCGAGGACATTGAAAAGAAGGAAAGAAAAATCATAAGAAAAATCCTAGGCCCCAAACAAATAAATACAACAACATACCGACTTCGAGAAAACCAAGAAATCAAACAATATACAGATATACATAGCGATATGAGAAAAAGAAGACTTAAGTTTTACGGACACATAAAACGGATGAATCCGAGTAGGCTAACTAGACAAATAGTCGAATTTTATGAAAATAGGAGTAGAGCTAAAGTAGAAATAATTAAATGGATGTCTGCAATTAAAGAGGACCTAAGATCAGCAAATATTACACAAAGTGAAATTCAGGATAGAGGCTGTTTCAGACACAAGGTTGACGTTTGGAAGGTTGGCCAGAGAGGAAAATGAAGGAAGACTGGAACAACTTGGTCTGACGAAAGAAAAAAAGCTCATAGCGAAAGAATGAAATTAGTATGGGCGCAAAGGAAGGCTAACAACAACAAACGCCTCTAATTGTACTTCGCGTGGTCCACCCGGGCCCATACGTGAATAATAATAATATTTAATAGCTAATGAGTTGGTATTTTAATTATTAAGGCTTACAAGGTTTGGGCCAGTGTTAATTTAATCCATTTTAAGACTTGATCCGAGCTCAATTGTTTAGTTTCCCAAGACTTAAACCAGTGTTAATTTATTGTATTTTGAGGCTTGATCCAAGTTCAATAATTTCGTTTGACAAGCCTAGAGCCAGTCATGCATTTAAAGGCTCGGTCAAAGGTTAATTTTTTGGTTTTCCAAAACCCGACCCAAGGCTCAACGTTTTGTTTCCCGAGGCTTGGAACATGGCCATCATCCAAGGCTCGGACCATTGCTCGCCCAATGTTCAGCAAAGGCGCGATCCAGGCTCGTGCCAAGGTTTGGAACATTAGCATGACGACAGGCTAAGGCCTGGGCTATGCCATGCGTAATAGTTCCTTGCAACCAGGGTGTCCAAATTCTGTTGCGATAAGTACGATGTCGTCATTTGCCGAATAGTTTTGATGTTATGATATTGATGATATTGATGTTGATATTGATGATGATTTTGATGATGGTATTGATGATCATGATACTGATGATGATATTGATGATGGTATTGCTGATGATATTGATTATAATATTAATGATAATATTGATGATGATATTGAGTTTGGGTGTTGTTGTAATTGTATGATATTTGCTCTCTCATAACTTTAATGAATCAATTGACTGTACTTCGATTCTATCCTGCAGTTATTCATAACCTTTTCTACCGCCCATAGTTCACCACTGTCAAAGGTTTTTTCGTAATTGATGAAGGCCAAGTTGTATTCATGGGTAATTTCTGTTAAGGATCTTATGATAAGCAAATGATTTGACGTACTATACCTTATAGAAATCCAGTTGGTTCCGATTCCAAAGATGGTAAGCATTCATTTAATGGATTAGCCGATCGTTATTATTTTCTTGAAAAGCTTGTAAACCTTTGACAAGAGTGAGATGGGTAGGTAGTTTTTTTGGTGTTCTCGATCAATTTTTTTAAGTAATAGCATGATTAGGCTCTTATTCCATCCATTAAGGCTTTCGGCTTTATGTAAACATTGGTTGAACAAGCACCTCAAAGGCAAATATTTAATTAGCTATAATAATTAGAAGTCTATAATTTAATGAAATAATTTTAATTACCTTATTAACTTTAATGCAATGATAACCACCCATTTTACTTTTTAAATTAATAAAGGGTGGTCCAATAAGAATGTTAGAACTTAAAAATAGATCACAATTGAAACTACAAGTGGTAATCCGGTAATTCTTATTTTATCTTGCAGAAAAAATAATAACATTATGTTTTGAAAATGATGTCGTTCGAATTCCCACTTGGATTCAATTAATGGAATGCATTCTGGAGGCCCAATTTTTTGGAAAAAAATAATCGTTTCCGGCAAAGCACACTTCTGGCTTAATGGGTTTGTGAACAACAGGATTTGTACGCAGGTTCTGGGCCGATAAAAATCCTCAAGTGATTTTGGACTTACTCACCTCTTCATCCTTAAGGAGTCACTATTTGGTGCAATTTTCAGGCTGACGGAGTGACAGCACCTTATTTTTTTTAAGACGATGGTGGAAATCGTTTTACTGTTAATGTTGAGTGCTATATGAATATACTAACACATCGTTTCTCAACATCCTTTATTTTAAAATATTTTTAATTTAAAAACAACTGTTAGAAAATTAAATAATAGCAGTTTATTACAGCATAATAAAATAAACTTAAATAAAGTAATAGCCCAAGTCGTTTGAAATAATAATTTAATGCGACGATTGATTTTGTTTTTCATATAAAAGTTTTTCTATGCGTGGGTCATCATTGCAAACATACATAAGCAAAACATTTTCCACTGATAATTGATGATTTCTATATTCAGTTTTTAAAGCCACCAGACTTTTTTCGTATATGTAAGAAGTAGCGAAGGGGATCAATGTTTTCGAATCTTCCGTTACTTGACTTATTCACATCGTCGTGCAAGCCAAAACTTATCGAAATCTTGTTAGCAATTCTAGTTGTAGAGTTTCCTCGGCCGATATTTCAATAAGTTGGTTGTGAATCTTAATAGGTAATTCAAACGCTGCAACAACATTTTCATCAAATGGATTGAAAACCCATCTTTTCGATAAATCATCGTTGCTATCTAGTCAATATTCCAGTAACTGAATTTTCAATATGCTTTAATGCTTTTTCTTGCTCTTCAACACGCGATCAATAACACTATGTTATTAAATCCATATTTTTGGTAATATAAGTTAAACTGAATGTATCAAAATTTTTCAAGGTGTATAATCCAAATACCAAGCTTCCTAATGCAGGCATTGACTTTGTCAGTCGTTAGTAAAATATTTTTGATACGACCTTCTAAACTCGTATTCAAGTCATTCAAATGCGAAAATATATCACTCAAGTTAGCCAACAGTAATAGTTTCTCCATCTTGTATAAACTCTGAAAATGAGTTATTTATACATATACAATATGTATATGTACATATACAATATCAATTGAAAATCTTTTTTAGATTTACATATAAATGTAAAAAAGATTTTCAATTGATCTGGCAATTTAAAAATTTTAAACACCTGATCTTAGTATCGAAAAGCAGTGACTCGTATTTAGCACCCATTTCTTCGCACACCTGCAGAAAGCAATGCTCGGCTTTTAATAAAATTAACAATTTTCACGGCCTCTGGCAGAATATTTTGTAAATTATCTGGCATCTTGTTTGTATCAAAAGCATTTCTATGAAGAAAGCAGTGCGTCCATTCCCTATGTGACACAATGTCTTTTAATTTTACTATCCCACCACTGTTCTTCCCCGTTATCGCTTCCACGCCATCAGTACGTACCGTAATGCATTTATTAGTCCAAATTTTTGTTTTATCATAGTATAGTATCGCATCAATCAAAACTTTAAAGAGTCCTTCGCCTGTTGAATGGCCAGTGATTGATTTGCAAAATAGCATATTTTCTTTAATTGACTCCTCGCATTCGTATCCGACAAAACACAAAAATTGCGCCAAGTTCGACACGTCGCTTGACTCGTCGAACTGAATAGCAAAAAATTCACTTAATTTAATCTTTTCAATTATTTGATCGTGGACATCATTGGCCATTTCATTAATACGTCTCGATATTGTCTTAAAGTGGTATAGTTTTCAACTTTTTTGCTTTCTTTCTGGACTTATCACATTGACCATATCAATGGCAGCGGGTAAAATGAGCTTTTCCACTATCGTGTGAAGCGCTTAGACTCCCTGGACAATCTTAATGCTACTAAACAGGATACTTGAAGTGCTGGGATCCCAATACGGCTTGATTTGTTGATTTTTCAAAAGGAGTGATTTACACTCGAAACTTCATGCTTTCGCGGACAGAACTTAAAAACAAATAACACATTGCGACTTGTCATCGAAAACAATGAATCCATATTTTAAATATGTTTCATTGTACAATCTCGTCATTTTCTTTACTGTTTCACTAGATGTAGACGGTGCATTTCGTTTTGTCACAAATTTCTCCATTTTATTTAATATAATTAATTTATTTTATTTCCACACTGTTATTTATTTATTTAACATTGAGTGAGAGAAGAAATCGTAGCATTTAACACTGGGTGAGAGAAGAAATCGTAGTACTTGTTTTCGTAAAAACATAATTAACAATGAAATCGTTCCTTTTTTTTTTTATTACCAAAGCGCATAGCTTGTACGAACCGGCCTAAGCGCGTTCGAAACGAATGATCCTTCTTGCGCCGGCGAGTGACTAGCGGTGCGTATACAAGTCTTATACTTCGGTATTTGTGACTGTGTTAGGTATTTCGGTATAAGTGTAACGGACTATTCACACATATATCCGTCATTGACGATTCGTCATTTAATACAAAAACATATAAATGATTGGTTTTTTTTCACCATTCGTAAGGGGTTTATAAGCCATTTAAAAATAAAAACGATTATTTATAAATCACGATACTGACAAAAGGACGAATTGTTGCCGTATTAACCGGCCGATGTAAAACTTCGAAACTTCGATCGTCAAATTAATATATTGTAGAGAGGGGGTCAAAACGTTTTTTACTTAACTTTTTGACTATGTAGTGGGTACAATTTTACCGTAAACGGTAAATTGTAACGTAAACGAAACATTAAGACGACTATTAAAAATATACCACGCGATATGAGTGAAAAAGTAATCGAAAATTGGGTTTCCAGATTACATTCCACCAGATGATGCCGAATAGGATATTTGAAGACGTTAGTTATAAAATAAAAATTACCGGACTATTACTTGTAGTTCAAACATTCCTATTGGACAACCCTCATTTTAAAGTTCAGACACCCTTCCCTTCCAAATGCAAATGGGGATATTACCACTAGAAAGGCCTAACATTTCTATACAACAAATATTCCCTTTATTAATCATCAACAACAAATAATAAAAAATGGAAGCTCATTTCTATTTCGAACCTGTCTACAGTGCGGACACACGTTACCGTAAGTCATTTTACAAACCATAATCCTCAACACGAATATTAATTGTGTTTATGGAGGTCAGTCGTGAATTTAAATACCCAATAATTGCAATGCAATAATCAGATTAATTTATTACAGATTCTTTATATATACATGACTTTTAATCTTATATTTAACCCGTTCAGTGCCACTGGATGCGGATCTGTGTTCTACTAAACTTTCCAGTCAGCCCACTGGACGCGTATCTGCGTTTTTGTCTTACCTAATTTTGATGTTTCACTAATTCCCCGGCACTCGTGCTATATTTTTATTATTTACGTTGGCATTTCTGAATATCCCATAGTGTGAGGTTCCACTCTTGGTTTCTTTGTTTTCATAAGGTTATGTTTGTACGACGCAATTTTATAAGCTGCTGTTTATAATCAGTTTGGACCGGTTTTTGACTATAATTTTTTTTAATCAAATTTAATAAATCATTAAACGATATATAATAAGGTTCTACATTAAAAACTAGTAAAAAATAGAGAAATGGTAAGTGATTATTTTTTTCATGTTTTCTAAAACCAAAATCTCAATGTATTTTCATGAATGGTTTTTAATTTTTGATAATTATTTTAGGTAAAAAATTAATGTTGGTGAGTGTTCATCACAGTGGCAGCTTATGAGGGAGTGCATTGGGGCGCCACCCCTCCAGCATTTATCACAGTAAACAATTTTTCAGAGCAAAACACTATATTTTATTTCCGTCCAGTTTCTTTCATTTAACTCATTTTCCTGGTTCACCACCTGTATAGGGTTTCAATAGCATGAACAGTAAAATGAGGATGGGGAAAGCAAAAAAAAAATTCAGTAACACAATTTTCTTCTACGCCCTCCCACTTTAAAAACCCACGAGCCCCCACTGCTTCATCATCCTCAAAAGAAATACCAATTGATGAATGAACTGAGGAAAAACTTTTACAATTCCTTGATTCTGTAGATTTCGATGGGGAGTTTAATTTTGATGAACCAGATCCTGGCGATTCGGTTCAATACAAACCTAAAAAGTTAAATGTTGAGATATTGAATGTGATGATGAAAATGTAAATATTGAACAGAATGATGGTGAAGATGAACCTGGAGAGTTGGAAGGTATTATATCTGCTGATAATGATATTTTCCTCCTGGTTGCGAAACAGTTGAATTTGCAAAGTTCAGAGGATGAGGACGGAAGAGGAGATATGTAGAAATCATAGATAGAACATAGTCTGAGGAAAACAGACAATAGGTATTTGCTTTCACAGGACAGCAGCAGTTTCTAGGAGTAAATTTACTTGAAAGTAATGAACCTATCAAGTTTTTATTTACTGGTACATTTTGTGAACCCATATGTAAAGAGTCAAATGAGCACGCCAAAGAACTCTTTTTTGGCCCTTCTACGCAAGAATGAATAAGTGGGCTTCAGAAACTGAAGCTTCTTATGAGGCTTCTGTTTCACATGTTAAACGTAAAAGTTTCCAAACATTTTGCCAAAAATCAAAGAAAAAGAGGAAAACTAAAAGATAAACTATATAAAATAACTCCAGTTAGAGAGCATTTTAATAACCAAACGAGCATTCTATATTGGGGCAAAATTTGTGTACTGATAAAAGTGTTTTACTGTGGAGTGGGAGTCATATCATAAAATAACATATATATGATATAAAGTTATACTTATTGACAGAACCTAATGGTTTTATTTTGAAATCTCTATTTTAGAGTGGGAAGGGAAACAGAGCTTCAGGAGAAGGACACTCTGGAAAAGTAGTAAAACCCCTAATGCAAGCTATATGAATAGTGGGCACAGTCTGTATACGGACAATTAATACAACAGTGAGTAATTGTGTAAACATTTCGTTAGCAGAAAAACCAATTGTACAGGAACTCTACGAAATACTCTTTCAGCAAACTCAGCACCTATAAAAAAACAGAAAAAAAATGTGCACAAACTAAAAAAGAGAGGTGTATGACAATTTAATTTTCACACAGGTGTGTGTGTCTGTTGGTGTCTTAAAAGGTAAACTGGACGTACATATAATTTCTACTCAAACATCAATGGATCTAGAGGATATGACAACAAAGTATAATCCGAAAACCAAACGTTTTCATGAGCGGCATCGATCTTCAAGACCAGATTCTTTCGTATTATTCATACGAGAACAAAACTCTAGAATTGTGTAAAAAGTCGGCTATTCACTCTGTTCTCCAAATGCATATAAACTCGCATTTCCTTTATAACAAATTTAGTGGAAACGAAAAAACGAAAAAAAAGCTTCCTACACAGGCATTGAGTGTAATCGCACCAAAAAAACAAAAAAGGTGAGACACAGGGAAAAAAAATTCATTGTGTTTCACAAAAAGTTAAAAAGATACAACATTCAAGTGCGTCCAGTGCGAAAAACCATATTGCGCTACCTGTTTCAGACAACTGTACAATGTAAAAACAATTTATTTTAATTTAGTTTTTAAAGTTAATTTCATAATATTTTTTTATTCTTTAAATTAATATTTTTTTCGTGTTTTTTACTTTTTTCACGGCAATGATGAAAATAAATGTGTTCAATTTACAGCTGAAGAATTGAACAATTGAAATACTTTTATTTTTTACTATTCTGTAAACAATTTTTCAAGTTTTATTAGTATTTTATTCTTCTATATAGTTTAGAATCAATGAAATAAACAATACCGCTGAGCCGATGGACGCGGATCCGCATCTGGGGTAGAAGTTGGTACTTTCACACCTCGACAATGTATTGACTAGCCTACACCGTGCGGCACTAAACGTGTTAATATCTAAGGCAGTAATATGATAATACACGATGTACTTTCCCCACAACCTTGAAAGATTTCTGTTATCCAAATATCTCTCTCCACGGCCCCACTACACTGTCTTTTGAGCATTTCTGATATCTACATCCAAGGTAGTGGGAAGAATTCATCGCGTAGTTCCGACTGCTGCGAACATTCACCTTAGGATGGCATGAGTTGCATTGAAATTGCGACGCGCCATCAATATGGCCAGTTGACTTGGTCTGGCTCTGTTCGTTTCTCCTTGCGCTAGATTCGAGCCCAGCTGACAACGGCTGTGTTATTTTTGCTTATGTGGCAATGCATTTGCCTGAAGTAGAACGAATTCCCTTCTTCTTTTGCTAGGACGAGGCCTTTTTCAACACTACCGAATCATCATAGGCGTAGCTAACACAAATCAGTTTCTACTGATAACGGTCAATAGTAACCGGTCAATAGTAATACGACAAGCTGGTCCCACATTAAAATACTTATTTGATTTTGAGATACTGGTTGATGGCTTACCAGGATTAACCTAAGATTTTCGCGGTTAGATTATCATAGATGATCCACTTTTTGTCACAGATCACAATATTATGCAAACATTTCTTTTTCTTAAATCTGGTAAGCAATGACACAACACCATCAAAACATCTACCGTTATTCTCACCTACCCTGAGTCTATAGAAAGCCTATAGACTTTCGTTTTGAGATTTTCTTTGCTTGTGTAAACGTTTAGAAATGGCTCTATGTGTTACTCCAAATTCCTATCTGTACTTTAGCAGCTTACGTTAAGAATATTTTCCAACAGTCCTAAACGTTCTGCATCATTTAAAGTAAAACTACGTGATAATAATTGCTAGAACCACTTCCTTCAAGTACTGTGCGAAACACCATTATCTCCCAAAGCCACAAAAATCATATCCAAGAAAGGAAAGCAGTGCTTCAAATCTTGCTTTTCGAACGGTATCGCTTCTTTATGTATATGGTTACGTTGTTAGAAAGATACGTTTCTCGTTTTGGTTTCTGCCCGTTATGGGTAATTGATCAGTTATTCATTAGGTGGACAAAAGCTAGTCTATCTATAAGTTGAATGAACATACATCTTTTTTTTTTGAGCCCTAGACACTAGATAATAAGTGGAAATGTAATTGACAATTTCGACAATATTGGAAAAAGCTAAATGTGCCAAAAAAAAAATAATAACTAGCTGAAAAAACCGATATAATCTCACTACTTAAAATAAAAATATTTCTAGAATTTTCCTTGAAATGAAAAAATCAACTAAATCACATACATCTGGTTTCCCACGAATCTCATGGTATTATGAATTCCCTTATATAAACAGAAAACACATCACAATATAATCAGATTGAAAAATGGTCATTGCCTTACAAAAAAACACCATTTTTTCAAGTTATATTCACTGTAATCTCGTATATAACACCTGATTTTGAAGATGAGAAATGGCGGTTAAAGTTCTGATTGAAATGGGTAGTGCAATCGATGAAATGTAGTATTTGTGTTCTTTGTGTCCTAGTATATTTACAAAATGCATTATTTGGTTTGAATATTGTAACTATATGTTTAATTAAATTATATTAAACAAAAATAAATCTGCGTTTTAAATGCGTAATTATATCCTAAAAATCAAGATCATGACAATAACGACCACACTATTTTTGACCATTAATTATACATTAAGATCCACATTATCTACATTTTATGACGATATAAAGTTCGAATAATTGCTCAATTTAAAAGCAAATCATTCCATTGTCTAAATGAGAACACGATTGTAAAATATGTAATTGAATCATAAATTCTGATGAAAACTGTTTTCTCCCTGTTGATAAATAAATATTTCACATTATATTCGAAGAAGTTATCATCTGCAGTAATAGTCGCTTCACAATTAAATTATTAAAATTGAAATAGAAAACATTCTATAACAACAGCTTTCGAGAATATAAGATTTACCATAACAATGTAGTGAAGTTTATGAAACTGACATATGTAGAATATGTAGAAATAAATTCGAAAGTCTTTATTATAAAAATAACATAAGTAAAAAATCTAAGAAGTTGATTTTGTAGTCTGATACCAAAAATTACACTATTATAGTATTTAATTAAATTCAAATAATTAATAGATACAAAGAGGGGAATATAAATAATATTTACACATTATATTTTATTTGTTACGGTTTTTTCTTATGTGGAATGCTATATTGAATCCACTTTTCCTTTTCAGTAAAACTTTGTTGACAAATATGATCTGGATAAAAGTACAATGCAGGTGTCATGCAACTAAAAAGGTTGTTATTGTTTTAATCTCTGTCATATTGCGGAGCATGATATTTTAAACTTTGTGGCTAATTCCTGGATGGTTTAGTTTTTATTAATCAACTTTTAGTTAATTACAGATCCTTATCAAATTCATAAGGTCCAGATGTTATACTGCCAAAAAGATTAAAATTATCACTGTTAAATTTTTAAAACCAACACAACAAAGCAACAGCATTAATTATATACACTTGGCTCTTCCATTCTTATAAAGTTCAACCTAATATTTTTCATAATTTAACAATAAGTACTCTAAGTATCAATATAATTAATTAAAATATAGAATATAAGTCTGAGCCTAGCAATCTCATTCCAAAAAACAATTGATGCTACGAAACCTAATGAAAGATGTGAAGATAGAGTAATTAGACTAATTTCGTATATATTTTTAACCCAATTCAAAGTACCCTCATCGTTTTCTTCAAAGTAGTCTCCTTGCAAAGTACTACATTCTAAAGGCAAAGAAGAAAATCTATGCATGCTCAACGTAATGATTGCTAATTTTTTCAGCTAATTCCCAAACGTCAGCAAGTGTCTTCCCAGACCAGTTTCTGGCCTTAAACCGCCATCAACCGGTCTCGAGTTGAACGTTCGGAAAGCACCTGAAGAAATGACCAAAGGTATAACTATATATATATAGGCCTTGTCGTATGTAAGCTGCAATGCAATACAGCTGAGGCCCTCTTGTGGTAAACACCCTGAAACAGTCAGATTGAACGTACTAGGCATACATGAACAGTCGCATAGTGGGCCCGTGGAGAATGTCAAAATATTCAAAAGCAAGAAATTCACCCACGCTCTATATAATGATTGCTCATTTCTCAAATGACCTGATTTTAACTGGAACCGGATTATTGAAATGAGCAATCATTACCTGGAGCTTGAATACATTTTCCTTACTTTTCGAATAGGTTTAGGTCGTATATCTTATGTCGTAGATACGAAGCCAAAGAATTAAATAAATACGAACAAGAAAAAAAAACCTTTCAAAAACACACAAACTTCCACTAAAACCCAATCGGCAAATATTTTTCATTAAATTTCGTACTTCATATTTGCATTGTATGAAGAAAAAGAAAAAAAAAACACGAAACAATGTGTATTTGAATAAAAGAGAAACAGAGTTCTGTCTACTTGATCCTACTAATTATCAATATACGGTAATTAACTGCATTATTAAATTCAGATAGTTCAACTAGACAAACTATGTCTGGATCGATTACTGAAAGGAATAAATTCATCCACGTCTTAAGATCGGTTTCGTTCTTAACGAGCTCATTAGTTCAGAAGCATCAGTACCTCGGATGTTTTCCTCTCGAAATCATAGACAGACTTTAACCTGGTTTTTAACCCTTAACTGGTATGATGGGTCAGTAGTGACCCAGACCAATTTACATTCATCCGCCAATGAGTCGGATATATGACGTCATCATTGGTATTCTATGAATTCTTCTAATTTGACCCTTAATTTAGTCACTAGTTGCACTTTGCGTAAAGAACTTCCCGTTTGTAAATTGTGCAGTCTTCCGGTAAAATCTGACCCATAATACCTCATACGTAGGTTTAAATATTTTTACATGGCGGACAAAAACCAGCTCTTAACTGATACAGAACTTTTGCGGAAGGTCCAAAACGCCTATATTAGTGAATATGAGTCTGGTGAACGTGAAGTCAGTAGTCATGAGAGTGATGCTGAAATAGAAGAGACGGATACTGAGGAAGAGGAAACAGTATTGAAAAGGACCATAATGAAACTGGAATCGATACAGGTGAAGAATATAAATACAAATAAGCCATACTTTTTTAAGAAGAATAAATACAAGTAGTCCAAAATAGGTCTAAGATCCCAGATGTAATTGATAAGGCATATAGGGGAAAACCATCCAAACCCGTAGATGCAAAGAATTTATTGTTTAATGATCATATGTTGGACATCATTGTTCAGCATACAAATGAACGAATAACTGAATTAGGAGCTTCTTATGGCGATCAAGCTCTATCATGTTAATTTACGAATAGTGAATACTGAAAGCTTTTATGAGTCTACTTCTGTTCTCTGACGCATTCAAATCCAATAACGATGATGTAAGTTCGCTGTGGGTACGAATTTAACGGAGCGTAATATATTTCGTGTTACTATGACTTAAAAACGTTTTTGTTTTTTGTGTTCATCATTGAAATTTGATGACAGTAACACAAGAAAAAAATTAATAAGAAAAGGTGACAAACTTGCTCCTATATCAGAATTGTTCAACCTCATGATTATCAATTCCCAGTCAAATTATGATTGTGGTGAGTACATGACCGTTGATGATGCTTGTTGGAATTAGGGGAAAATGTAGATACAAGACGTATATGCCCAATAAACCCAACAAATATGGATTTAAAATAATGTGTCTCTGTGATGCAAAGACACATTATTTATTAATTGTATTTATGTATTTTGGTTAAGACACATCTCTTAATCCAAGAAAATTGGCAGTTCCAACTTTGAATGTCTTACAGCTTGTTCAACCAATTATAAACAGTAACCGTAATATTACCGGCGATAACGGGTTTTCGTCAATAGAACTTGCAACAGAACTCAAAAAAAAAATCAGTTTGACACATACAGGAGCGCTGCGTAAAAATAAAAGAGAAATACCAAGTGAATTTTTACCTAATAAAGATCGCCCAGTTTCATCAACAATATTTGACTTTTCCAAACATTTCACCATTTTGTCCTTCGTGCCTAAGAAACGCAAAGCTGTTATAAAACATTATCTCCATTGCATCATACAAATACAATAATTTAAAATGAATAATGTCTTCCTGAAGTTATCGATTTCTACAATTCAACAAATGGTGGGTAGATAATTTGGACCAAAAATGTGCCTGTTATAATGTGGGTAGTAGATGTAGACATTGGCGCTTGATTTTATTTTATGCGACGGTCAATATATATCTATAAGAGATATTTAAAAAAGAGGGTTACAATACAAACAATTCCAACAGATTTTCGAACATTTATCAAACGTCATATTGGCATAAATACGAAAGTTTCAGGGGGATTATTTCCATGGACAAAAAAAGAAGGCATTGTTACATATGTCACAATGATACCAAATACCTACAGAAATGTTCAGTGTGTCAGAAAGGTATTTGTAAATCCCATAGTACTGTCAAATGCTTGAATTACAGAAACTAAAAGTTCAATAAACACAAAAGGTACTTTTTAATTTATATTTTTTTATTGCGTTTTCTTTTATTGCAAATGGCCAAAAGAATATCTTGATGGAGTTATTTAATATTTTTACATTTTTTTACGTCGATAATATTTATTATGGGCGTTATTAAAATGTCACTTGTTAAAATGTCAACCATTTTATATATTTCAACACTGGAAAATAAAATATTTTAATTTTTGTGTTTTTATAGTTTTTAATATAAATATATATCTAAACAATTGGACAAAGATATAAAATACAAACAATTTTGAATACATTTTTTTTTATAATTAATATTCGTGGGTCACCTTTGACCCATCATACCTTAAGAGGCTAAGGAAGTCACCATACCAGTTGAGGGTTAAGTTAGCTCTCGAGCTTCTACTAATATTACCTAAGATTGTATCCGAAACGGGGCTGGATTTTGTAGGATTTGAGGGTTTTTAAGTCGAACCAGACTCAGTCGTCTTTAATTCCGAACATCGGCCACCAAGGGATTGGGGTACTACTAGCATCTTTCAACCTCTAACACACCCACACCAACAAAATTTTCGTGTGTGTTGAATTTATTGGAACAATTTGTTTGAATTATTTGGTGGACAATATACGATTCGTATGCGTGCTGTGCGACGACAATATTTGTGTGTGACTTTGTGTGTCAGAGCGTTTACATTGCCACGCAGACACACCACATACAACACATACAGCCCGCACAACGCAAATTTGTAGTGATATAGACCCAGCTTAAAGCTGGATCCCAATCAAGAAATATTTGCGTTGTGCGGGATGTATATATTGTATGTGCTGTTGGTGCGTGGCAATGTAGACTCTCTGACACACAGCACGCACACGAACCATCTGTTATCGGTTTTCTCGCGTACGTCAAAGTAATTTGCGGCACACAGTATTTATGTGTGGACGTGTTGAAGTGAAATTAATGTTTTTAGTTTTAAAAGATACCTAGTGACGCGGTTATATTGAAATTTATTTATTAGTAATTTATTATTTATTGAGTAACTGAATGTAGTATTGCCTGTCACAGCATATTATTATGTTGAAGAAGTGGTGTTCAACTGATGAGTTCTTATAGATCGAAGCCGGTCTTAAAATATGTATGAATTTTTTCCTCACTGTAATAGAATAAGGCATAGTTCATTTCACGGGCGTAGCCAAAGGTGGGGGGGGGGGGGTTTGGAGGTTCAAACCCCCCCCGAAATAAGCCAAATATTACCTAATATTATACTGAAAAAATACGAGTGAAGAGAGTTAAATTATTACATTTGAATTGAATATATATCCGAACTAGTGGATGTTGCGCACAGTAGCGCCATCTCTTGTCGAGTAGTATATTTTTGTTGTTTTATTTACTTCAAACTAACCCCCCCCCCCCAAACTAAATCCTGCCTACGCCCGTGGTTCATTTAGTCATACTACCTGAATTTAATAATACAGTCAATTATTGTATAATATGTATTTGGACTTAATAAATGCAGAAAAATTAACTAATAATAATCCATAAAACTATGCACTAGCAGTTAAAATGTGATCATTGCATTTAATGGATATGTATCTGTTTTTTATTCATCGCAATTAAAACGCAATCGATATATATATATGTCATGTTACTTAAACGATTTTAATTCATGTTAAATCTGTGCACAATTATAGAAGCAACAAATATAGATATTCAAACAATTTAAAATTTCAAAGTAAAATATGTATGAGTGTTTCGTCAGTTATTTTAATAGAATGTTCGATACTTTTATAGTTTTTAGTTCGTCGTCATCATCGATATGTCGATATGTAGTCATATAATCGATTTCTTGTATATTCTAACTGGATTTACATGCAGTCTGCTTACAATATTGATTAATACCTACGAAATATAAAGTTGTTAAGAAAGTTACTGCGGTTTTTAACCATTGAATTGAAATTCACATATCTCATCTCAAACAAAACTTTATTAATCGAAATCGAAAATCGAAAAACCATTACAATCAACACACTTTTGTCAACAAGACACAAGTTTATTTATACCGGTATCGTAAAATTCCGGAGTCGTTGAAGACAGTTTTTGCATACTCTTGATTTTTTAAAAATATTTCTTGCGCAGGAAGTTATCGAGATGCTCGAAAAAGTGGTAGTCGGTAGGCGAATATGGAAGATAGCCGAGAGTTTCGTAGTCCAACTCATGCAGTTTTTGTAACGTGATCATTGGGACGTGTGGCCAAGGGTTGTCGTGAAGGAGAATTGGTCCCTTCCTGTTGACTAATGCCGAGCACATGCGCCGTAGTTTTTGGTGCATTTTATCGATTTGTTGGCACTACTTTTCCGCTCTGATTCTCCTACTTTGATTCAGGAAACTGTGATGAATCAAACCGGCCGCAGACCACCGAACAGTCTTATCCTTCCGACCGACCTACCTTTCTTTTCGAACCTTAAGGTCTAAATAATTTCTTCAATAATCCCCTTAAATATCTCCTTATAGTACGTATTTATAATTAGCTCATTATTTCTACATCAATATAGTAAAATTTTGTAACAGCTTTGTAAGTAAAAAAAATATTACGAGACTCTATTTTATGGGCCAATAAATTAACATATTTTTTAACTTCAACGCCACAATATGTCCCTGATAAGTGATAACACTATTGGGATTTATTAAAAATAGACTACGTTTTAATTAACTATAAAAAAACGCGTGCGGTGCTATTTTCCAACAACAATCAAGGCCACAAGTTCCGATAACGGGCCTTCTTATAGATCAAATTGAGTCAATAAATCCTAAAATAAATTGAAAACTGAAAATGAAAATTGAAAACAATCAGGTAAACAATCTTTGGGATAAAATTTTACAATTCTATCTAGAAACATTATAGAATAATCAACTGCCTTAGAAAACATTCCAGCGTTCAGTCCCTGCAAAAAATTCGTTATTCGTCTTACGTCATGCAAAACCACATTGAATCATTTCCTAATGATGGTTAACATGATTAGTAAAATGCGCATCGAGAAATTGGAAAAAAATTGTTTGGTGTTTAGTGGTAAAACTTTAAGTTTAGTGTTTCACACCCAAGGTTTCAGTAGGAAAATTGAACTGTCCTAGGATTATATGATAACATTGAGCTACTGGATTAAAACGTAGTTGTACATTCATTGAAGAGGATGAATGGTCATGACGCCCAAAAACCGCTGCGACTTGAACACCTCTCAAAAGTATTGAAACCTACTTAAACGCTATTCTGGTGAGTTCTTCGATGTTTTATAGCAGTAGGTGAAATATGAATTCACCATTGCCCACAAAAGACAAAGCAGTAGTTCAAACAGTGGGTGGGGGCAGGGATGTCTGGCAAGTAAAATTCATTTGCCTTGCGGCTTCAGGTTGGCCTCGTCCGAATACCTAGGTCACGCAAAAATCACTATCCCCACAAGTGCTTCACCAACAGAGGGATACTAGTAGTAACTAACGGGGTTTCCCTCCCACATAGCACACATGTTTATTAAGCTTCCTCGTTCACGTTAAATGGGTAACCGGTCTACAAGTTGAACACCCATAAACTAGACACATTCTAGACACCTCTAGACAACGGGCAGTAAACAATTAAAAGACAGCTCGTACTAAAGCAGGTTGTATGGTGACCCATCCAACGATTATAAGGAAACTTATCTAACATAAGTACCACGGGGAGGGGAGCCTCACTGGCATACCAGTGCCCGTTCATAACGAAGGCCATCCTGGTATTCGGCGGAAGCCAAGCCTAGAGGCAAATGGGAGCTAATGACCAGACGATACTATAGTGATACACTTGTTGCTAATGCCAATACCTGTTGCATTGGGGTGAGCGTCGTAGAGTTAGCCGCTTATCCACCTTGGATGGGGGTAGGTGAAACTGCGACAAGAAAACGCAAAACGGTTCCAAACCAACCCATTTCATCCATAGTGTTGTATTTATAGACAATCTGGCAAAAAAAACATGACCTGGGGATTCATCACCGACCTAGGGAGTATTACGCATCCCTACTGTCCCATTAAAGAGTATTATTCACGGTAATCATCCAGATCTGGTCAAAGAGAAAATACTCTTTACAATGATATTGCACCTTTACACACCTTTTTGGTTGTTGCCACAAAACTTCCTAATCTACGCTTCAAAGTATTTCCCCATGCACCGTATTAGACGGATCTGACTTCCAGTGATTACGTACTCTGCCCAAATCTAAAAAAAAAATCATTGGATGAGGATTGAATTCAAATTATAAGGTTAAAGTTGAAACAACGGCTTCTTTTGCATAGTTCGTCAAGTCGCATTATACTGAGGGTATTAGAAGATTGTAAGATCGTCGTCACCAAACATGTGTCACATATTAGACCAAAAACCTAATAATCGTTCAATAAATCCTTAGATAGAGATAGAAAAACAAATTGTTTTAAGTAGTTTTTTTTATTTTTCGACATAATCTCATCTCTAGCTCTGTACACTTTTCCAAGCCTTTCTCTAACTTTTCTAAGCCGTCTAAAATGTAAGATTTCGGAAGGTCCTCAAAATAGGCATCTGTTTGGGCGATGACCTTCTCGTTCGATGTAAACCGTTGTCCGCTTAACCATTTTTGTAAGTTCAGAAATAAAAAAAGTTACTGGAAGCCAAACCCGGTAAATACGGTGGATGTTGTAATAATCCGAATTTTATTTCCATTATTTTGGCCATTGAAACTGTATAGGTGTGCACCCGAACATTGTCTCGATGGAAAAGAATCTTTTTTCAAATGAGGACGATTTTTCTAGATTTCTTCGCTCAACCGGTACAATAACTACGCATACTACTATCCAGTTATGGTTTTTCCTTTTCTTCAAGTAATTGGTGTAGATTACATCAAAAAACTGTGGTCATAACCTTGCCGGCCGTTTTCACCGTCTTCGCCTTCTTCGTACCCCGTTCGCCTTCAAAAACCCTCTGTTTTGATTGTTCCTTTGTCTCTGGAGTGTTACACAGTTATGTATCGACGCAGAAACTCGTCTGAATTGAAACGAAAAAACACCAAAACAGCGTCAGAGTCTACCACATAATTGAGTTTATTTTCGACTGACAGCCAACGCGAAACCCATATTGCCGTATTTTTTGACACCGAATTTTTCGTGCAAAATTGAAAACACTATACCATGCGATAAGCCTGTGGCCTTACCTTTTCCCGCACGTTGATTCGTCGATCATTTAAAACCATGTCGTCAATGATTTTGTCAATCATTTTGGGAGTAGTCACTTCCACTGGACGTCTTGAACGATGTTCATCTTTTGTGGATATAAGGCCACGGTTAAAGTCATTTGTCCAATTATAAACAGTTGCAAACACAGGAGCAGACGTGCTATGAACTCCATCTAACTCAGTTTGGATCTCTTTCGATGTTAAGCCTTTTAAATATATGGCTTAATCACCACTCGAAACTCACTTTTTCCATTTTTATAACAAACAAACGTTTCTTACTTCAATCGACAATAAAAATAAAACCATGTCATGTGATGAAGAATGGTGAATAATGATGCTAAAAACTAACCATTTCCGTTGCTACGAGCCCAATCTCTTGGATTTTCTAAAAACTTATCGAACAACCCCCGTAACAACGTTAAAAACATAAAAAAATAAAAAATCTTATTTTTCGAACTACCTCGTACTTTACATTTTTTTTTTAATCTATCAGTTTTTTTTTACCATAAAACACATTTTAGATTAACGTTACAAATAAAAGTTACATTAAGGAAACGTCTAAACCACCAGGATTAACTGATGGAAACCCACAATAGGCATTAATAAAAATAGGCCAGATTTTAAACACGATTTTAAAAAATTTTAATCGTCGCTATTTTTCAAAAACCGATCAAGGTCATGAGACTCGATAACTTGTATTGGAACAAATTAATTGGATTCTATCAATAAATAGCGGCACAATTACCGAATCGAATGCATCCATCATAAATCAAATTGGAAATAAATTTAATGTCGATAACCTATTGCATGTATCGAGTGACATCTGTAGCCTAATTTACGAACTGGAAGTGCTGTGTCAACCGAACCGAAATGAATGAATGAACGACGATAGGAGGAGCAAAACAAACTGTATTTTTGTTTGATAAGATGCAGCCCTGGAGTAAATATGGTCTTGATCGATTTAAAATTAGCCATGAGTTGTCCTGCTGACTGTTTATGTAAGCAAATTCCTCGGTAATGAGTTTGTTATGTTCAGACAAGATCAGGTCCTAGATGTTTTTAGTTTGCCGAAATGTCTGTTCTTGTTTTAAACAATGATATACAACCAGTCCAAAAAAAATATATTTTTAAATTATATTTAATAAAACAAAATTTATTGTTTAACTTAATCCCGAATTATTAGAACATTACATTAGATCTTTTATTTAGAAATTGGTACAAAACTAAATAATAAAAACAAAAATAAAACAAAATAAAAAAAAATTACAAAACTAACAATCAGAAACTTAAGTAATAAAGCTGCCAGGATAGATAACGTACCTTTACAATTTTATATGAGGATAATTTGAAAAGTCTTCACACAGAAAAAGTATGACAAACAACCTATGATGAGTGCGATTCGTTACTATAAATGGCATGCTACCAAAGTTTAGACGCGTGAGTTTAATTGTTTGTTTGTAACGATCGAGTAAAGCGAATAAGTTTTGACGTTTCCTGAAGAATTAATAAAATTGATTTTCAGGCTGTTATGAAGTACTTTGTTTAGCGAATTTAACCCTGACGAACGTACAAAAACAGTTTCCACTCCTTCGTTTTCTATAGTAAAAAAGGCTGCTGTATTTTGACGTGATACAAATAATCTTAGATATTTGTACTTATCATTAGAACGAACGAAGAACTAGCAACAATCTTAAATAGACCAGATTTAGTGAAAAAAATAGAAGCAAACGACAGTTTGTGGGGCCATATTGAGAATATGATTAGCAAAAGGCCATCCAAAAAAATATTAGAAAAGAGTATAGAGAGATCAAGACCGAAAAGAAGACCAAGGAGGAGATGGGGCGATAGGGCGTTAGTGAGGAAGGACCTGCAAGAGATGGGAATAGAGGCTAGATATCAGAAGAGGCTCTATAACTAGATTATGGAAAAATTATAACTAGACCACATATACACATACATAGACATATACCACTAAAAAAGGGAAAACAACGGCCCTTCATGGGCAGTAAAGCCATACAGAAGAAGAAGAAGGTACTAATAATCTTGTTGTTGAAACCGTTCATCGAAATATATTTCAAGGTATGTGGAATGGATACGTTCCAGAATAATGATAAGACCAATTATCCAGAAATGTCGTTCATATTTAATTATTTGTATGTGCCTAGGTGGCGCAGAATGCGCTGGTCGTGTTAACTTTACATCGAAGCTTGGTTCAGGGAAAATTAGTTGCCATAGTGTTTCACCGGCTTTCTGTGTTCACGCGTATTATCAAAACAACAATTCCCCAACACCACAACATCGAGGCACCGGCCCCCCGCAAATTACCCAGCCTACATCTAGGATAAGATGTGAGTGTTTGTTATTTCACATTTCTTACATTGTTACCTATAATTATTGTAGCATAATTATACAGCATCCCAAGTGATAATAGATTTTGAATTTGTCTCGACAAGTTTTTAACCTAAAAATGTTTTAACGAAAATGTTTCTAGGCGGACAATGCTGGTCACGCTAACCGGTATTACCCGCAAGTAAACTTAGTTCATGGTCAGTTTTTTTTTGTTTATTTTAACGTTTGTATATTATTTCAGAATGTCCAATACAAGAAGCCAACCACGTTCAAAGGTATCATGTGGCCAAGATCAATTACACAGAGCTTTTAAACTAGTATATGAAGGGAAACCTATTAGAGAAGCAGCTAGATCTACTGGCGTGCGATTTTCGACGGTTCAAGAAAGATTGAAGAACAAGAACCTTGATAGCCCCCAGCTGGGAAGAAATCCGTCTTTACAAGAGAACAAGAAAATGAAATGGCTTCCCAAATTAAGTTCATCGGTAAAATATTTTATGGGTGCACTTCGCTTCAAATTAGAAATATGGCTTATAAATATGCTGCAAAAAATAACATTAAGCATAATTTTAACGAAACTTGAATTAGCTGGCAAGGACTAGTTCAAAGGACGCATAAAAAGAAATCATTTGTACATCAGGAAGGCTCAAGGCATGAGCTTGAATAGGGCCACTGCCTTTAACAAAAACGAAATTGTTATATTTTTCAAACTTCTTACAGATCTAATGGATACATATAAGTTTCTGCCAGGGAATATATGGAATGTAGATGAGACTGGAATTTCATTAGTCCATGGCCCTGGTAAAATTGTGACTGAGAAAGGACATCAACGTGTGGAGTCTATAACCAGCGCATAAAGAGGAAAGAATCGAAGAAGAAGAAGAAAGAAAGAATCACGGCTGAGTGTGCTGTGAATGCTACCGGAGTCTACGTCCCACCAATGCTAATTTATCCACGACAGAGACATTTATCTGCTCTAGACGCAGATGGCCCTAGAGGAACTGTCTATCGATGCTCAAAAAATGAGTGGATCAATGAAGATCTCTTTGCAGATTGGCTGAAACATTTTGTGGATTTCATCTAACCTACAGCAAATGACCCCATGTTGTTTGTTCACGACAATCAGTCCAGCCACATTTCTTTCAGAGCTTACGAAGTTTGCAAAAGCAACAACATAGTGATCATCGCTACCACATGGCTCGCATAGGATACAGTGTCTGGATATTTCCATCTATGGCCCGCTTAAAGCAGCTTATAAACAAGAATGCAACATTTTCATGAAGAATCAATTGGGAAAAAAGATCACACAAAATGATCTCGCTTCACTGTTCAGGAACGCTTTTCAAAAAGTTGCAACCATCCCAAAGGCTAAAGCAGGATTTGCTGCTACAGGAATATATCCTTTAAACCCGGACGTGTTTACAGACGAAGATTTTGTGGCTGCTGATATTTTAAATAGCAACAAAGTGGTAGTTTCGGTAGAAGAAATACGAGACCGGGATAATAACCCAGATGCCCAAATAATATTAGATGAACCTAGTGATCCACCAACTCATTTCCAGACGAACTCACCTCAATCGCCATCATTTCTTGTTGATGTAATTAAACCAGCCCCGATAAATAATGCACCAACGACTTCCAAACTCAAGCAATGAACTAACAGGAGTTCATAAAAATACCACTGCTAAGGATCTTCTGCCGCTGTCAAATAAGTCAACAGACAAGACAAAAATGTGTACTATCTCGCAAACATTATCCAATCGTCCTAACAGGAACTCCTAACAAAGAAGTTCTGGTCGAGAAAGAAAATAGAAAAATGACAAAAGAGAAGAAAAAAATAACTCTCAAAACCAAAACTGAAAAAAAGACAAGGAAAAGAAAATGAAAATCGATTGATATGAAAAAGACTAAAAAGAGAGTGCTTCAAGACAAAAAGAAGAAAGATGAAATAACAGACCTGTGTGAAGATGAAGATAATGACGCTGATGAGGTCTTGGAAAATAAACGTATAATCTAGTATGTGGTATAGGTGTGTGCTGTGTGGTCTCTGGGCTCACGCTGACTGCTCAGGGTATGACTCTTTTGGGGGTCATATCTGCGACTTAAGCCTCAACAAAGCTTGACTGGTATTACCAACCTAGTGACTGGTATTACCTGCTATGGTGCTTAATACCGGTCAAAGTCGTTTATTTTTTAAATATTGATTATGCTAAATTTGTTTTACTTATTGGTCTCAATTATTGTGATTTTGTTAGAAGAATAGTTAAAGTTTAATTAGCAAAAGATTAATAAAGAAATATTGATTATCATCTAATTTGTGATTATTTATCCTTAAGTAACCGGTAATACCCATTGTTACCCTAAACACTTACACATACATACATACGCACATACATAGCCACACTTAAATATCTGTGATTGTTTCTAGGCAAGAGTGTAAAATCCGACAACGAATTACCCCCCAGTCACACCAGTTAAAGGCTGGGTAAGGTCGGATGCCTTCTGAGAAGTGGTCTACGTTAGTCACTCGCCAGTCAGTAGGCTTCTTGATAGACTTATGGGTAAGCATATAACCAAGAGTTAATAGCCTAAGGGGGTGCTGGCCTGGGTTGTCGGTAGCTGATGACTATGGTTCGGAACCCACGTTAAGCTGTAGGTCCAGTCGCTAAATAGTCTTAGTTACTGATGCACCTCTAAACCCAAAACCTTTAAACCTTAAAACCTAAAAACCTTTTTTTTATAATTTACACAACATAAGCAAGACATCAAGTGTTAATTTAATAAAGAAATTAATAAAAAATTTAAAACTACAGATTCAGCTCTAAATTTACCGCCTACCAAGGTCGTCCAAGGTCAAGCAGAGATGCAAACAATATTGAACGCGTGCGTGAATCAGTTAGAGAAAATCCATCTCAATCCAGTACCAACACTGTACTATAATGTTAAAATAACCATAATAAAAATAACCATTAAAATAACCATTGGAAATATAATTTCCAAACACTGTACTATAATGTTAAAATAATAAAATTATTATACCTTAAATCGACTTCTATTAATTATACCTACAAAAATGAACAACAATATTAGACTCATTATACATTAAACGATATCAAAACCTGACCTTCCTGTAGAAGTTTGATATTTTCAACTCATAAATTGTGTTGAATTAATCATGAAACAGGAAGGTAGTTTGGTAGATGTGATGGACATACATATTTTGTTTAGACGTATTCAAATAAGATTCTTCAAATTTTATAACATTAGATAAAACATGAACTCATCATCCATCACTAGGTGTGGCGGTTAATAATTTTGAATTTTTTCTTAAAAAAAACATATGTAATTTGGAAGAAAGGTAAAAAAAGATTTATTCAAAGTATGCGCCCTCGCTACTTGCACACTGAAAAGATGTACGGCCAGAGAGATGGGACTCTGGCAATTTGTGAATGCCCACTTAGAAAAATCGTACATCTTCTCAGGTGGCCCAGTCATCAAGGCATTTTTCGACATCTTCGCCATTGTTGAAGTGTTTCACAGAAAGTCTGGTGAGTACGGCGGGCGGGGTACAAGATTCCAGCCAAGTGCAGTAATGGTATCTCTGACTGCTTTCGCTGTGTGTGGGATGACGTTTACAAATTTACTTTTCTGTCTCTTATAACCCATTGTGGTCGCTTTTCGATCAATGCGTGGTTCAAATTGATAATTTGTTGACGGTAGCGATACATACGATACGATTTCACACACGATTTCACGATTTCACGATCACCACGATCATGAAATCCGATCGTGATCACCTCAAATCTATCTGATGCAAAAAATCTTTTTTTTTTTCATGTCGAAAAAGCAAAATTTCGCACACCGTTTTTTGTGTTTCCATCTATCTGTGGTTCAGCGGATGTTAACCAACATTTAACCTCAACAATAGTTGCAATTCGGATCTTCAATTTTTTCGCTTGACCTGGAGTTCTTTTTCAAGTCGAAATCACCATGTTTGAATCGTCTAACCAACACCCACAAGCGTCTTTCATCGGGACATTGTCACCGTAAGTTTCCACAAGTATACGATGGCTTTCACTCGCGTTTCTCTTTTGATTGAACAAGAAAAGCAGCACGAAAAAATTTGACGCTAACTCGAAATCATTTAAATGCCAATGGCATTTTGAAAGGTATTGTCGTGGCAACAAAATGACATAAGAGAATAGACTTTGAACCGACCTTTGTTTCCAGCGCCATATCTTAAAAAATTAAGAATGATTAACCGCCACACCTGATATATGCCAGAGATGATGCACCAATCGAAACAACGACTAGAAGTAGGTGAAAATGTCCCAAAGAACGCTACGCATTGCTAAGAGTCTCGTAGTGTGGTGCTCATAAACTACATTGCAAATGGTAAAATCATATGCGAGGAGTATCGCGCTTCATTACTGGACCAATTAAATTATGTTATTCATGCTAAACCTCCACATCTAGCCAAAAGAAAACCCTTTCACAACGATAATGCCCCTATACACATGTTTCGGGTTGTTAATGCAAATCTACATAACCTTCACGCCGTATGCGCCGAATTTTGTGTCCAGCGGTGACTTATTTACAGCGATTACCTCTCGAAATATGAAAAAATGAATGAATTTTTTGAACGATCCTCGTATAATCCAAAAGAAAAATATCTAGTACATCTATATTTTGATTAATAGTGCTATCTATAAGTCATGCTGGAAACTTACTGGCCAGCCTACATAAGAAAAACAACTGAATAATCTCGGAGGTCCACTCTAAACTAAATATTGTCACGATGCATCATCACGAAATTGACGCTCTTCGTGATTTAGTATATTTGCACGACAAGAGCAGCACAGCGTGCACACGTGAAATCGCTAACAAAAAAAAACAAAAAGAAATAAATCCACGAAAACGACTTCTGAAGCTGGGGCAAGCCACGATTTCCATATGCAAATCATGACTTAAATATTAAATTGTAAATCCCACCTTCGGGATGATGCGCGATCAATCACTTCACGTCAATTTGTTTGCGCCGTTTCGGGCACTTGTTTTTGTTCCGTGATGGGCTTTATCGTAATCCCGCAACATATGAGCTTGGGCTACCGATGTTAAAAGCTAACGGTCGATTTATCATTGGATTAAATGCATTTGCGTTTGAGTTGCAACTATTTTAATTTTAAAAAGCTGATTCTTTATACAAAGTGGTCCACGGGAAAGAGATTTTTTTGTAAAGACGCATTAAAGCTCTATTAACATCTCTTAACATAAAAATAATTAGCCTAACATGCCATTTTCAATGTTTAAGTGCAAAAAATAATGGAAATAAGTAATGGCCGTTTTCATAAACACACTCTTCCCAACGTTTATTTAATTCAATCAATATAGTGGTTTTCAATTATTCCAGTGTGGGAAGCTTATCATCATCTTCTTCTTCATATCGTCCTAGAGCTCATTATTGGCCTCGTCCCCTTCAACCTTCGCCTCCAACCGGATAGGTACATTGAATCAAGCCAAATTGCGGCTGTGTACGGAGCGTGCAAAACAAAGCAATGTGACTGGTAGCGTAGCACTCGATATGGCAACACTGTTAGCTTCCCCTTTGCATGTATAACAGGTACATATCTGATGCGTCTTCAGTACAAATTTGAACTCCCTAAAGAGTCCTGGTGGTCAGTAGCATACATTTTTTGTTAACTGATTTTTTCTGATGTTTTGAAAATGAGTTACAACATCGAGTAGTAGTAGTTCCGAAAAAAGCTTTCGCAGGATCAAACGAACAACAGGAGAGAAACATGTCTTAACATGTATTTTCGGGCAGGATTGAAAATGCCACTCAATTCAAGAACGGGCCATTACATTTTTCAAGCGTCAAAGCCAGGAAAAACACATTCCAATCTCACCATGGCTAAAAATATCAAAATGAACAAATCAAAGATTAAAAGCATGCTAATTTGCTTTTTTGCCCAACGGATTTTATCTACCAAACAGTAAACCACCATTTTTACAAAGAGGTTCTTGAAAGACTTCGAAAAACGATCATTCGTGTGAAACCAAATATCAAAAACGCCACGGTGCTGCATCACGATCACTGTAGCAACGCAGCCCCCTTATTCGCCAGACTTAAGTCCTTGTGACTTTTTTCTATTTCCAAGATTGAAACCTCAAAGATCAGCATTTTGAGACATTGAAAAAACATGGAAAAGGCCGTCACCGGCCAGCTAAAAGCAATTCTAGTATCTGAGTTCTAACAATAGTATGAAGAGTAGATAAATCGCCTGCAGCGCTGTGTGGCTTTCCAAGACAACTGTTTTGAAGAAGGCAATGTAGAATTATACATACAATTGGATAAAAAAATTATAAATAATCAATCTCATTACTCTACTTACACATCTTACACTAGGTTTCCTAACAACAATGGTTTTCGGGGTGGTATTGCTAGATCCACGGCTTCGAACTTATCTCCATACACTCGTGATTTCAAGGAGACCCAACGATCGAAATTACACACGGAAACGTCCGAGGAGGCCAAGGGATATCTCCACAACGAGAAAGTGTTCAACTAGAAAATGCAACTCGAACAACATTAATAGAAGCTTAGAGCGTATGAGCACAATCCCCATCTTGTTGAAACTAAACATCCCTTCTGTCAATTCCTCCTCTGTAAAGTTCTGGTTTGAAAAAGTTTCCAAATATGTTTAGGGATGTATCAGAGTTACAGTTGGAGGAAAAAGTACCGAAAATCATTAATTCATAAATATGTTTGCTAACCTAACCTAACCAAACCTAGCAACAATGGTTTTCGGGGTGGTACTGCTAGGCCCACACCTGCAAACTTATCTCCATACACTCGTGATTTCAAGTAGCCCCAAAAATCGAAATTATACACAAATATCCGTTGGCCAAGGAGGCCAAGGGATATATATCTCCACAAGGGAAAGTGTTCAACTAGAGAACGCAACTCGAACAACATTAATAGAAGCTGACATCGTATGAGCACAATCCCCATCTTGTTGAAACCAAACATCCCTTCTGCCGATTCCTCCTTTCTAAAGTTCTGGTTTGAAAAAGTTTTCAAATATGTTTCGCGATGTATCAGAGTTACAATTGGAGGCAAAAGCACTGAAAATCATTAATTCGTGAATATGACACGTATATTTACAACACGACATATTTACAGAACATAGAAAATGAAAATTCATAAAGATAATGCCAGAAAATAATGTATAATTAAAAAAGAAAGAGCAAATTTCATCTATAATCTAGAATTAAATTAATAATAACAAATAAAATGAAAATAATTTAATTAACTTTTGGAAGTCTATGCCTTGATTTTAACTTTTCGACAAAAATATTTATACTTATATAATAATAATACCTAAATATTAATGAAACTACTATATAATAATAATAATAATACTTTAATATTAATGAAAACCTCTAAATATTTTTTAATTTTGATAAAGTAAAAGTAAAGTGTTTGGGTTAGAGGCGCATCAGCAACTAGGCTATTTAGCGACTGGCTACACCTACTGGGTTCCGAACCACGGTCATCAGCTTCCGACAAACCCAGGCCAGCACCCCCCTCGGGCTATAAACCCTTGGTTATGTGCCTACCCATAAGTCTAGCAGGAAACCTACCGACTGGCGAGTGACCAACGTAGAACACTTCTCAGAAGGCATCCGGCCTTACCCAACCTTTAACTGGCGTGACTGAGGGGTAATTCGTAGTCGGATTTTACACTCTTGCCTAGAAACAATCACAAACATTTAGGAAAGATAAACGGACAGAAGAAAGAAAAATAACCATCCGAGCGCTAGAATCGAACCAGCTATCGCTCCAGCGCGGATTCGGCAAAGCAGGCGCTCTTGCCGCCGCACCAATGCGACCGGCAATTTTGATAAATATTTTAAACTTTAAAGATGTATCAGACGTCTGTCAAAAAGCTACAAAACACTTAAAAACTATTTATCTTTATACAATACATAAGTCACTTCTTCTTTATACAATACATAAGTTTCATCGATCGAGTTCAATGGATTTCAAGTTGTTTAAAAGTTATTGCAATTTAAAATTATAGTAATTTTATATGTGATCTTATGGATATTCACTAACATAAAATAATAAGTTAAACACGTAACCCCGATTGTAACCAAAAGAAATAAAAATGGCCTGCAAATTTCACACTTGATAGTACCACACCTCACGTTTTCTTTAGACTAATAACTGTAAGGGTTACGGATGCAATTCACGAGAATTTTTCGAGGGCCCAAAGTGGCGGTTTTGTTTATTGACTACCACCATTTAGATAAAAATAAGCTTCAACGCTCATGATGATGGTCAAATCTTCGTTCTTTTCATTCCTCTTCTAGAACAATCATGAATATGAACGGAAGAAAGCCTAAATTTTTATACCCGGTGATCTTGTTCAACCAGAGTTGTTCAGCCGCTTAACAAAGCGTGTAGGATATCGCAGAGTCGCCTTTCTCATCCTATCCACAAAACGCCGCTTATTCACCGATCTAGGGAAACTAGATGGCGGAATTATTAGTCAGGTTCATGCTAAGAAAAAATGTTTTATTTTCATAAAGCTAGCAAGAGACTTTTCTACTCTATTGAATTCGAATTCGAATTTATTCTAACACATATATAATATAACTATTACACGATTATTATAAGACTCTGTAACTCTGAGAGTCATGTACCGAATTAGATGGTCTATTTTTTTTATAACAAGGTATTCAATTCGCATTGAATGCATTTCTCAAATGTCAAGACAAAAATACAGCTGCCAACTATGTACTGTATTAAATGTCAAGTAATATTTTGATCTAAACAGATAAAATGCGATTGTTTATTAATGAATTTACTTCAACTGTTTCACAGAAGACTTTAATATCCACCGTAACCAGTCCGCCAGTATATCACTATTTTCTAAAGTCGGTTTCTCCCTTTCTCTTTCGTTATAACGTCAAATTAAAAACAGCAGGGTCGTCATTCAATGTAGGACATGTGAGCTCATTTGCCTGTTTTACAACCTCTTTAGAACGGACTATGCTAATGTTGACTCATCACAAAAGATTTAGAAACTAATTTTGAAAAAAATAGGTATTGAGGCTCCTTATTATACGAGGGTTGATCAATAAGTAGCCTTGTTTGATAACAGATCGCATTGACGAGTGAAATTAACATTACCACAGTATACTGCAGACGACTGTTAAACGACCTCTTACAGAATTTCAGATACATTTAGAGGTTAGTTTTTTTTTGACAACCAGTTGTATCATTCGTGGTTTGTATTCCTCAATAAAATGGAAAAAGAGCAATATCGATCCGTAATTCGTTTTTTATTTTTGGATGGAAAAATATGCGAAGAAATAAAAGTGAAGTTGGATGCTGCCTATGGGGACCCTTCACCAACTATGACATCCTTGAGATATTGGTTTAAGGAGTTTAAGCGTGGTCGTACACGGTACTGTTTTCGATGAAAGACTGCCAGGAAGCCTGTCAGACGCGGTTACCGAGGAAATAGTCGAAACGGTCCATAACAAAGTTTTCGCTGATCGCCAAATAAAAGTACGCGAAGTAGCTGAAGCCGTAGGTGCCTCGTACGAAACGGCAATCAAGATTTTAAATGATAAGATAGATATGACGAAAGTGTCGGCCCGATGGGTGCCGTGATTGCTCAAGGTGGACAACAAGCGGGTACGACTAACATTGTCAACGGAGTGCTTGGACCGCTTTAGGTCAAATCCGCAGGACTTTTTACGTCGAGTCGCTAGCGTTAATAAAACCTGGATACAATAGTACACGACAGAGTCCAAGAGACAGCCAAAAAAATGGATTTTTGCAGGTGAATCTGCTCCGAAGAAAGCAAAAACGGTTCCATTCAGCCGGAAAGGTTATGGCCACGATATTTTGGGATTCCAAAGGAATAATCCTCATGGATGCCTCAGGGCAGTACTATAGTGAGTTGTTGGACAGATTCAATAAAAAATTGAAGGAAACATGGGGTCCCATTTGGCTAAGAAAAAAGTGCTCTTCCATCACGATAACGCACCGGTACATTAATCTTTAATTGTCGCGGCCAAATTGCATAAACTGCGCTACGAATTGCTTCCGCACCCACCTTACTCGCCCGACCTGGCATTCAGCGATTTTTTTCTGTTCCCTAACTTGAAAACATAGTTCGCAGGATGAAAATTCAGCTCAAATGAAGAACTTATCGCCGAGACAGAAGAGTGTTTTGAAGAGTTTGAAAAATCGTATTATTTAGACGGCTTAAAGAAGTTGGAGAAACGCTTGGAAAAGTGTATAGACCTAAAAGGTGACTACGTTGAAAAATAATAATAAATTTGTGAAAAAAAGTATGTCTTTATTTCAAACACGGGTACTTATTGATCAACCCTCGTAATACAACCATGATAAAAATAGTTGTAGTAAAAATAGTTGTTGTAAAAAAGTGTAAATTAGGTAAAAGCTCCTCAAAAACTTTATAATTGATTCAAACTATTCAAAGTGATGGCTTGGTGGTTGTCTAGTTATGTCATGATTTTCAACAATATTATTATCCATTTGGTTTACCTCTTTCCAATTCAACAATTTACGGAAATAAGTGTTCCATCTTCTGTTTTTATTAAATGTTACTTTGATATTCTTTTCCTATTTTTTTTAATTTCCTGACGAAATTTGTCTTTTTTTCGTTTCATTTCTTGATTTAATTTTGTCTCTTTTTCCTCGCCACAGTCTCTTAGTTCCTTTTTGATTTCATATTTCCGAGTGCATTTTATGCTGGTTTTGGTTCCTATTTTTCAACCAATTCTTTCATCAATTCATCGTCACCCATTGCAGGGGAACGCCTCTTCAGCATGCCTCCAACTCCTGTGGTCCTTACTCCCCTCTATCAATCGGGTCCAATATAATCCTTTATATATATATATATATATATATATATATATATATATATATATATATATATATATATATATATATATAAAGTTGCACATTTAGTCCGTGGAGACGGATATAAAAAAGCAAAGAGCTTTCACCCTGCCCTAGCCACAGGGCACCCCTCCGATAACATCGTCTCCAATCTGCGGCATCAAAACCCGAAATATGAAATTCTCTCATTTCCCGACTTGACGAGTCTCAGTTTCCATCCGCGCACTGCAGAGCTTACCAGCGTTTCTGTCAATGCCGGCCTGGCGACTACACGCAACTATGCGCGGCGTCGGCCTGGCAACGACAGAGATTAGCACAAAAAACCGATGGCTTCAACTTAACCTTCACTAAATTCGCCTGGGCTTCGTTACAAATCCGCTTCACAAACAGGCGGACTTCCGTCCTATCGGATTAAAAACCTCCAACATTTCTTGGGTCAACTAGAGGCCCTCAAAAATAATCAAAACCTTTCGCGGGTCAATCTGATGCAATATAAATAAGGGTCATAAAAGGAACGGAACCGTGATCCACCTAGGCCTCTCGTAAGCGGTTTCTGATCTTAAGTTGTCATCAGTCGGGCTCGAGCTGAACGCTCGAAGCGCTGAAAGCGAATGGAGGAATGACCAAAGCGATGTCCATATGTCGGATGGTGGCTTCAAGTGATTGCAGTTGTATATGAATACAACTCATGCCATTCTGCGGTAAACGTAAGCAATAGTCACATTGTGTGCAACATTACGAGACTAGCTTAAGCCCTGGGTAAGTAGCAGGTATGCACAAAAAGTTACATAGTAGGTCCTGTGAGGAATGATAATTAATCAAAATGATTGTTTGGCTTTATCATTGCCTAGCATCTTGTGATCGCTTTCATAAAAATTCTCTCATGAACTTGATTCAACAGAGCGTCGTATGAACATGTACAATATCCGACAATACATACATTACAATGTTATCTATTTTTGATTAAGTAACATGACTTAACTAAATGAATAATCGTGAGCTAAATAGTACATGCACTTAAAACATTGTACAAAACATTTTGTTTGTGATGCACCAGAAAAATCCGGTTTATGAAAAGAATGACCCTAGTGAGTTCAAACTCACATTAAAGATGCATCAGATGTTGACATGTCACCCTTTCAAAGGGAAAACCAATGTTCCCAGATAGAATGCCACACCACCAATGTCATTACTTTATTTAACACCTCGTAATGTGAGATATTATTATATTATAAATTGTTTTAACAACCAATTTTATTCGTCTTCCAGTTGTAAGTATTCTCGGAAATACTTGTAGATACAAATTTCCTTTCAAAATCCGAAAACTTTCTTAATAAACAGTTTTAACATATTTATCGTACTCCCAAAAGTATTTCTATAAAAAAAAACTAAAATAACCGAGATCACACTGATGAAAAATACTAAGAGGAAGGGTGAATAGAAACGACACACAAACGCATTTAAGATAATGGGTTACGAAAGCTAGTCTGAGTTATGCTGGCGCCCATGTCACGCATTTCATTTAAAAGCAGACAGCTTGCCTTCAGCTTAATTCCACCAAACATATCCCATTTCAGATAAAACAATTTAATTGCATTAAATGGCAATATTAACAATTTGAGCACTTAGAACGAACGAAGATGTTGAGTTAAAATGAAGCGTGTTACGTTTCATTTTTATACAGAATATTTTTAAAATCATGTCATAATATATCAGTCTTTCTGAAATTAAAAACACAGATACATTAATCTCGTTACCCGTTTAATGATGGATAATGTTTTATCACGATAACCTAGAAGTTTATGGTAAATTTTGGAAATGTCAACAAATAAAGAATATTTTCACCATACGGGAGTACAGTAAAAATTCGGATATTTTTAAATAAAATGCTGTTTTTTTCAATCGAAAATTGATTTATTTGTCAACGTAGTTTTATTTTAGATCAATACACTTTGCTTAATGATTTTCCAACTCTTTTACGCTGCCTTCAAACAAGTACAACTTGTCTAACTCTGCAAAATAGTCCTCTGTTTCCACAATGATCGCTTTATTTTATGTGAATTTCTTTTCAGCCAGTCAGTATTTCATGTCTGGAAAGAGAGAAAAGTTTGGCGGGGCTAAATCCGAAGAATAGGGAGGATGCGGCATTAATTCGTAGCGCAAATTGAAGAATGGGTGGGTGCATTGTCCTCGTAAAACAACATTTCAGTCCATAAAGATAATGCCACGCTAATCCCACAAAACATTGGGTGTGAGATATCCAGGCAGATTCACCAACTCTTCATTTAAAGTTTATCTTTTACAAAAAAAAGCTCTTACAGATTTTTGATAAAAAAAAATTAAAATATATTCAAAGTGTGTAAATATAGTAATATAAAATTACTGGTGACGAGTCCTTTTAGTTTCGAGTCCTTTAACTACCCAGAATTTTCAGAACGCACCAGAAAAATCCAGTTCACGAAAACAAATGCTGCAGACCACCAAGGGACTCTAAGTAGTTCAAACTCGTATTGGGAACGCATCAGATGTTAGTATATCTCATCTCGAAATGGAAAGTCTGTTAGTAAATTTCATCTCGAATGGAAATGGAAAGTAAACTCTAAAAACTAAAAAAAGAAAAACTTTATTTACAAATTTACACTCGTAAAAGTAATATAAAAATTTGGAACATATATATGAAAAATATATAAATATATATTCCAATAAAAATATAAAAATGTGATATATTCTTAAGAGGGTAAAATCCTCTGTTTTAACAGTTCCTTTGTTACACGTATGTAGTGATTAATTTAGCTTTTATAACAAATCGCCACAGAAACTCATTTTGCAATCAGCCAAAACGATATCATGGATTTTGTTATCCATTTCCTCAGGAGTGATCACAACTCGGTGTCCTAAGTGCACCTCATCACTCGTACTGGTTTTACCATATTGAAGCTCAATAAACCACTTATATAACCATGAATTGTGAAAGGGTAGTATCCAGAATGATTTTTTAACTATTTTTCTGTTTGCCCAATGGTTTTTAACCGCGAAAAACTGTAGTGTTTAATCAATACACGATTTTTTTTCCATAATAGTATATAATAATAGATCATATTGAAATTTAGTGAACCACTTATATATGTATATATATGAAATCTGAAAAGACAGAGTCTCCATAATATTTTTTAAAATATTTCTCTGTTTGCGCAATGGTTTTTTTTTCGCGAAAAACTGTAGCATTTAATCAACACACGAAATTCCTTTTTTTTCCATAATAGTAAAAATATCGAACTTATCTGCTTTCGAAAACTGTCAAAACAAAACTAAATATCATATCGGCATGAAGGAAGCTATTTTTCAGTTTAGTTTCTCTGCCTCTTGAGCAACAAAAATATTTTAAAAGCAACTCTTAAACATATTTGATTATTTAAAAGTAATAATTTTCGTTGTTTGCATTTCATCAACAAAGAGCAAAGAGCTTTCACCCTGCCCTAGCCACAGGGCACCCCTCCGATAACATCGTCTCCAATCTGCGGCATCAAAACCCGAAATATGAAATTCTCTCATTTCCCGACTTGACGAGTCTCAGTTTCCATCCGCGCACTGCAGAGCTTACCAGCGTTTCTGTCAATGCCGGCCTGGCGACTACACGCAACTATGCGCGGCGTCGGCCTGGCAACGACAGAGATTAGCACAAAAAACCGATGGCTTCAACTTAACCTTCACTAAATTCGCCTGGGCTTCGTTACAAATCCGCTTCACAAACAGGCGGACTTCCGTCCTATCGGATTAAAAACCTCCAACATTTCTTGGGTCAACTAGAGGCCCTCAAAAATAATCAAAACCTTTCGCGGGTCAATCTGATGCAATATAAATAAGGGTCATAAAAGGAACGGAACCGTGATCCACCTAGGCCTCTCGTAAGCGGTTTCTGATCTTAAGTTGTCATCAGTCGGGCTCGAGCTGAACGCTCGAAGCGCTGAAAGCGAATGGAGGAATGACCAAAGCGATGTCCATATGTCGGATGGTGGCTTCAAGTGATTGCAGTTGTATATGAATACAACTCATGCCATTCTGCGGTAAACGTAAGCAATAGTCACATTGTGTGCAACATTACGAGACTAGCTTAAGCCCTGGGTAAGTAGCAGGTATGCACAAAAAGTTACATAGTAGGTCCTGTGAGGAATGATAATTAATCAAAATGATTGTTTGGCTTTATCATTGCCTAGCATCTTGTGATCGCTTTCATAAAAATTCTCTCATGAACTTGATTCAACAGAGCGTCGTATGAACATGTACAATATCCGACAATACATACATTACAATGTTATCTATTTTTGATTAAGTAACATGACTTAACTAAATGAATAATCGTGAGCTAAATAGTACATGCACTTAAAACATTGTACAAAACATTTTGTTTGTGATGCACCAGAAAAATCCGGTTTATGAAAAGAATGACCCTAGTGAGTTCAAACTCACATTAAAGATGCATCAGATGTTGACATGTCACCCTTTCAAAGGGAAAACCAATGTTCCCAGATAGAATGCCACACCACCAATGTCATTACTTTATTTAACACCTCGTAATGTGAGATATTATTATATTATAAATTGTTTTAACAACCAATTTTATTCGTCTTCCAGTTGTAAGTATTCTCGGAAATACTTGTAGATACAAATTTCCTTTCAAAATCCGAAAACTTTCTTAATAAACAGTTTTAACATATTTATCGTACTCCCAAAAGTATTTCTATAAAAAAAAACTAAAATAACCGAGATCACACTGATGAAAAATACTAAGAGGAAGGGTGAATAGAAACGACACACAAACGCATTTAAGATAATGGGTTACGAAAGCTAGTCTGAGTTATGCTGGCGCCCATGTCACGCATTTCATTTAAAAGCAGACAGCTTGCCTTCAGCTTAATTCCACCAAACATATCCCATTTCAGATAAAACAATTTAATTGCATTAAATGGCAATATTAACAATTTGAGCACTTAGAACGAACGAAGATGTTGAGTTAAAATGAAGCGTGTTACGTTTCATTTTTATACAGAATATTTTTAAAATCATGTCATAATATATCAGTCTTTCTGAAATTAAAAACACAGATACATTAATCTCGTTACCCGTTTAATGATGGATAATGTTTTATCACGATAACCTAGAAGTTTATGGTAAATTTTGGAAATGTCAACAAATAAAGAATATTTTCACCATACGGGAGTACAGTAAAAATTCGGATATTTTTAAATAAAATGCTGTTTTTTTCAATCGAAAATTGATTTATTTGTCAACGTAGTTTTATTTTAGATCAATACACTTTGCTTAATGATTTTCCAACTCTTTTACGCTGCCTTCAAACAAGTACAACTTGTCTAACTCTGCAAAATAGTCCTCTGTTTCCACAATGATCGCTTTATTTTATGTGAATTTCTTTTCAGCCAGTCAGTATTTCATGTCTGGAAAGAGAGAAAAGTTTGGCGGGGCTAAATCCGAAGAATAGGGAGGATGCGGCATTAATTCGTAGCGCAAATTGAAGAATGGGTGGGTGCATTGTCCTCGTAAAACAACATTTCAGTCCATAAAGATAATGCCACGCTAATCCCACAAAACATTGGGTGTGAGATATCCAGGCAGATTCACCAACTCTTCATTTAAAGTTTATCTTTTACAAAAAAAAGCTCTTACAGATTTTTGATAAAAAAAAATTAAAATATATTCAAAGTGTGTAAATATAGTAATATAAAATTACTGGTGACGAGTCCTTTTAGTTTCGAGTCCTTTAACTACCCAGAATTTTCAGAACGCACCAGAAAAATCCAGTTCACGAAAACAAATGCTGCAGACCACCAAGGGACTCTAAGTAGTTCAAACTCGTATTGGGAACGCATCAGATGTTAGTATATCTCATCTCGAAATGGAAAGTCTGTTAGTAAATTTCATCTCGAATGGAAATGGAAAGTAAACTCTAAAAACTAAAAAAAGAAAAACTTTATTTACAAATTTACACTCGTAAAAGTAATATAAAAATTTGGAACATATATATGAAAAATATATAAATATATATTCCAATAAAAATATAAAAATGTGATATATTCTTAAGAGGGTAAAATCCTCTGTTTTAACAGTTCCTTTGTTACACGTATGTAGTGATTAATTTAGCTTTTATAACAAATCGCCACAGAAACTCATTTTGCAATCAGCCAAAACGATATCATGGATTTTGTTATCCATTTCCTCAGGAGTGATCACAACTCGGTGTCCTAAGTGCACCTCATCACTCGTACTGGTTTTACCATATTGAAGCTCAATAAACCACTTATATAACCATGAATTGTGAAAGGGTAGTATCCAGAATGATTTTTTAACTATTTTTCTGTTTGCCCAATGGTTTTTAACCGCGAAAAACTGTAGTGTTTAATCAATACACGATTTTTTTTCCATAATAGTATATAATAATAGATCATATTGAAATTTAGTGAACCACTTATATATGTATATATATGAAATCTGAAAAGACAGAGTCTCCATAATATTTTTTAAAATATTTCTCTGTTTGCGCAATGGTTTTTTTTTCGCGAAAAACTGTAGCATTTAATCAACACACGAAATTCCTTTTTTTTCCATAATAGTAAAAATATCGAACTTATCTGCTTTCGAAAACTGTCAAAACAAAACTAAATATCATATCGGCATGAAGGAAGCTATTTTTCAGTTTAGTTTCTCTGCCTCTTGAGCAACAAAAATATTTTAAAAGCAACTCTTAAACATATTTGATTATTTAAAAGTAATAATTTTCGTTGTTTGCATTTCATCAACAATATTCTCCATAAAAAATCTAGGAAAAACGCCTCTCTTCTTCATTTTGCCTTCTTTGGCATCTGCTCCCATAGAAAGAATAGAATTGTTTTAACTTTTTTTTTACTTTAGATTCAAAATATTGTAGGACTGGTCAAATGTTTTGTTTATTATCCTTATTAGTACTAAACTGTGTATATAATTCAAAGAAAAAGATTATTTATAACAACTGAAAAAGAAAACAATAAACGTATGTCCTAGTTTAAGACAATTTGTTATTTCGTGTTAATCATTACCAACTTAGGTTGCGGGATTAAATAAAGACTCTGTATACTACTTTTTATTGTTCTACTAACTTACTACAACTATTACTATGATCAAAAAATAAGGTGACTTTTTAAATAAAACACATTTTATTTATTTGCAATACATTTATTTCATATTTTTACTCGACTACTGGTATTTCCTTCAAAGCGGCTAGCGAACTATCTTCAATGGATCCTTTAAATTCAAAACTGTGTCCACGAAGTGGTTTCTTCAATCGAGACAAACAGAAAAAGTCACACGATGCCATATCTGGTGAATATGGTGATTGTGAAAATTAGTACTTAATTGGCAACTGCTCAGTTCAACATCCTTAATATTGGTAATGTTTCCTTCATTGTATGACGTGGGAGATCTTCCTGGACGATATTCATCTTCAACTGTTTCTCTGCCATCATTAAAGTATTTGTACCATTTGTAAACATTTATTGTGACGTTTCATAGCCATAACACTTTCTTAAGATTCTTAATAAAAAAATTTCGTATTTTAGACAAAATTTAATGCAAATACACTTAAAAGAATTATAATTTCTAATTTAACACGTGATATTATATAAAGTTTCTGTCAGATATCAAAGACAGTCGTACCAACTTAAGACAAATGATTGTATCAGTACGTAAAGCGTGTGAATTTTTAAAATAAAAGTTACCTTACCTTTTGATGATAACAGTATATTATTAATACTGAATAATAGAAAGATTTTAGGTTTGGTCAAAAAGTGCCGCGCATTTCCAAATATGTCGTAACTGTGGTTCATCATGCCATTTGTTCGTCGTATGTCCCTGACTCTCTGAAGCAGCACCGAAGAGAAAATATTTTTATAACCCGATTCCACCGATAAATCTATTCGCTGACTAAAACGTTTTGGAAATAAAATTGGCTATTTTCGATATGATCTGATATACTAACAAACTATCTGTGTTATGTCGAAAGCTCAGAGAAATCTTGCAGATGTTTCACAGTGTTATTTAATTTACTTGACTAGGGAATTCCAGAATTACTTGCCTACATATTACTATTTTTTTACAAACAAACTTAATAACCTCTTATAATTAACAATGAAGTTCTTCAATATTAAGACGATTAGGATTACAATTTCAGTATGAGGGCACTAAGAAATATATATATATATATATATATATATATATATATATATATATATATATATATATATATATATATATATATATATATATATATATATATATATATTGTTATTTTAAATAAAGTCCGTTGTATTTTTGACATCTTAATGCTTTTTTTTGCTTTAACCATTCCATACATGGAAACCATCTGAAGGAATGACCAAAGCCATGACCATTTAAGTCGGCCATGTTGTGCAAATGCACAACTGGAACCCTACCCGGGGCTTTGGCTGGGAGGGTTTCACACAGTCTTGACTACTCCAAACCAGCGCAGGTTGGCGTGACCTGAATGTGATTACAACCGCCATTCCACATGGTCGATTTATATGGACATGGATTTGGTCATTCTTTCCGATGCTTTCCAAGCGTTCAACACGAACACGACGGATGATGGGTATAAGACTGGTGACATTAATCAGTCAAACTCGAGTCGACGTCTGAAGGGACAACCAGAGCCTTAAGATTATTTCGACTTTATTAGGAAGACGGGAAGTATCCCAATCGCCCAGCGGCATCCAACAGCAAAAGTTTGAAGTAAAATCTGTGAACCGCCATGTCATGTTTTCTTCCCCCATATGGGACAGCAAACATGAAAGATACAGTGTGGCTTGTGGAGGAAACTATAAATTACAGAGAATATTTCACCCATAAACCATGTGCGTGTTCTGTTGATTTGTCAGCCGCCACCAGAATGTCAATAAGTATGTCCCGAGACCTAGTCTTATAGCCTTCTTCAGTTAGACTGTAGTAGACGTCAGTGAGCGACCGAGGGGACAATAAGAATCTGACATCGTTGTTATCGCTATCCAATAGCGAAAGCCCCCAGTGATCCTGTGAATCGTGGTATCGTGCTCTCTAGCTCCAGATAGGGTACCAAAAAAATTATAGAAAAACTACTTACTGTATATTTACGATTTAGAGTTAGACACAGAGAAGAAACTATAGAAACAGATATTTTCCCGCATATTCCAACTCTGCCCTATTAATTCCCCAGTATGTTCGGTTTCTGGCCTTATAGTTTTCTTCAGTTGGACTAGTGTCAACGTGGGAAAATAGCTGAAGGAACCACCATAGTGTAAGATCGTTTATTCCGACCTGTTTAGGATGGCGAAGCGAATAATACCACCCAGCACAATCTAACGGCGGGCATTCGCAGTCTAATGTTAGTTTGCATTGTAACATGTAGATTTTCAGAGAGAGTAAATAGGATTATTCTTCCCAGTATCAATCTGTTCATTTGAAAAATGTTTCATATTTGACGATGTTTGGCTAAAATCCACCAACACTGTATATATACATTGTCCGCACAATATATGAAACAACATTGTGGTCTTTGTACCTGTAATATTAACCAATCAAACTAAAATTTGCAAGAGAAATGGTGTTTTATAAATATTAATATATTTATAGAACTGGAAATAAGAGTAGAGAAAATATAAAATATTGAGATTGGTGGCATAGCGTTTGATTTGGTAACAGTGTCTTCCCTTTTGGAAGGAGGTAAGCCAACATCTGATACGCTTGCAGTATGAACTCCCTACAGTTACTTAATGGTTCGTAGCAAATCTTATCGTGAACCAGATTTTTCTAATGCATTCCAAAAATAAGATTAGATTTAATTAAGAGTAAGGGTGCTCAAAATATACCATGTAATCAAAATTGACCGGGACTGGTAGAAAAACTCATATATTTGCAATTGCAATACAAATCTCTATTATCACATCTCTATTATCGCATCTATATATGCATGCCAATGTTTGATCCAATTATACACGCATTTGGAATGGTTTTCAGTTCCTTCAGACATTTCTTTGTAATGTCTTCAATCGAGTCAAAACACATTTCATGGAGCGGATATTTGTGTTTAAAGAAGAGAAAAAAGGCACGGAGTCATATCCGGCGAATACGATGTTTTGGCCATAAAATCACGCACAATTAGAGCCGTATTAGATGGCGCGTTTCATGCCCAGAACATCAATCAAAATCTGTTGAGATGATCCATAAGAGATGCCAAGATCTTCTGCTATCTCTCTAATGCCAACATGGCGATTTTCAAGCACGATTTTTTAATTTTCTCGATGTTATTATCGTCGTTAACAGTGGTTGATAGCCGGCTGGCACGGGGCAAGTTTTCAACGCTCTCACGATCCTCAACAAATATTCTCTGCCGCTCAAATACTCTGGTTTTTGAGATAGCAGAATCCTAATAGGCTAAATGCAACATTTTCAATGCATACTTTGCAAAAATTATTTTATTTTTTTCTTATCCATAGCAAAAATCGCCAGTATAACTTTTTAAGACACAAACAAACATCTGCTAAATACACACTAATTGACATATCGCGCTCAAACTTCACTTGTATGTCTCATACAGTTGTACCAACCTAAGATAAAAAAATACCTATTCATATACCGCGCGCGGTTTATGAATTTTGCTCTACTATGTCATGCTTTATACTTTTTCTATAAAATTTACTCTACCCCTCGAATATTTTGTTGATCCAAAAATTCTTGGAATTTTTGGTTTCAACAAAATTATCACTTTAAGTTAATTATGTCACTTAATTTCTTTGTTAATTTAGTCATTCATGCAGAAAAACGTTTTATTTAATTATTATTTTCGTAGCTCGCTCAAAATATTGCTAAAACAAATTAACTGACTGTTCTGTTAATAGAAAAATGAACCCCAGACGAAAAAAAGCGATACTAGAATCTCCTGTGACATCATATGCACATCTGGCCAATAAAATTTTCGTTGGAAATGATAGAGCGTTATGGTAAACGTCCTGAAATTTAATTATCGGTTATAGATGCCAAAAGTATTTCAATGATAAGGCCTTCATTGTCTAGTCCGCAATTGGCAACATGAGATCATGCCCAATAAATGAAAACAAACCGCTGGATTAGAACGATTGAATGACCGAAAATTACAGCGTTATAAAATATGATGTCAAGTTTCTTGTGCAACACTTAAAAACAAAGGAGATTTATTTTTAGATGCAATTTAATTTAGAGAAATAAAAAACAAAATCTCGGGTTTGAAACATTTGAATTTATTATGGGTAAGTTTTTTTTTAATTAATGTAATATGATGATGCTTCATAATTATTCTCTTGGCACATATTTTGAATAAACTATGTTTACCTTTCTTCTAAATTAATCGTGTTTTTTTTTAAGAAAAAATCACGAATTGTTAACCGCCACACCTGATACTTATATTTTATTACTTATTAATTATAAAAATTACTAACAAATTCATTCAATATGTAATGTGTGATGAAATAAATAAGTTAAAGTATGATAAAATAAAATTCATTTACATACAAAATATGTTCCAATCATTTATATAGTAAAGATTGTTATTTACGACATCTCGCTTTCTTTTTGCAAACTGAATAAGAGCTAATCGGAGGCTACCAAGTCCGATGAGTGGTACCGACAGTTGGCACATTAGCCATTGGATGGGATATTTGTGGTTATACAGTCTACTCTATTTTAATGTGGCACTTAGTAACATCTTTACACGTTCGAAATGTACTCGACCTGAGACTTTGTACAAAAGTGACCAAATAGCCTTTGATTTTTATAAAATACACTGCTGGACAAAAATATTGCATATTTGTTATAAGGGCTGTTTTTCAATTTTGACTTAACAACATTTTTAATACTAAGTTTGTTATTTTGAAGTGTCCTGTGCATATAAATATTGTTTAACACTTATCTGTATATCTAAAAATGTTTACATCGCATTTCATAAAAGAATTATCATTACTGTACAATTATACTGACATCTGATCGTGTGTTTTGGCGATTCATAACGTTACTCTTTTATTTTATATTATTAGAGTGACATTGCTAGTGCATTATTTTGTGTCGGTTCTGTCTTTTCATTTAGTAATGGCACATCTAAATGAATTAGCTGTTGTTAAAATTGTTATTTTACCTAACGAGGATCGCAAGTAAGAACATATTGCACACATTCTGGGAATACATTAATCGACGGTCTCTCGTGCAGTAAAACGATACGAGGAGACAAGAGGAGTACAGATGGCGACCTGGACAATAACGTAAATGGTGCCCGATAGAAAGGAATGATCGGTATTCACAACTACAGTCATTACAAAATCCCACATTGACAGCTCCGTATCTAAAAAATTAACTGCTGAATGCAAGGCAAATTAACGTTAGTGCAAAAGGAGTACGAGAAATCAAAGGAAGTTGATTTAAATCCAAAACGTCCTGCCAAAGTCTCTCGGCTTCTCCCACGTCACAAAACGCCCGGTTACAATTTGCACGAGGCCATGCTGATTGGGATGAACGTTAATGGAGTTCTTTTTTCCGATGAGACACAAATAAAATTGTGGAAGCCTGATGAACGAGATATAGTCTATAGAAGAATTGGGGAACGATACTGCGTGTAATCTAGTGCAAATCATTCAGAAAGAATGGAATCAAATTCCGCAAAAAGACCATAAGAAATCTTCTGCGAAGCATGCCTAGAGCTACAGAAGGGAACCCTCAATACTGATACATCTCCATGTTAGCTAAAAAATAATGTTAAACCGTCACTTTTGTTGTTCTTTCAATCAAATGTAACAACAAATACACTTAGATTCATTCCATCAATCACGAGTATCTAACGCTACCTTATGTAAAGAAAACGGTATTATTGTACATAGGACACTTAAAAAAAAACAGACTTAGTAATAAAAATTACAGAAATTTCCCCTATTAGTTTCATCTCCCTGCCAAACTTTCTATTCCCTTCTTGTGAAATGAATGAATGAATGAAATTAATGATTTTGAAGTAAAATATTCTTCGGGTGCAGTTTTTATAGCTGTTACAGTAGGAAACTTTTCCACTCAAAAAATGTTCTATAGATGATGAATATGTAAAATATGTTGTTATATATGATATAGAATCTAAAATAGTAGTAAAATAGATGATGTAGAATCTAAAAAGATGTTAATCTGACGGTGCAGCATCAGGCGAATAAAGTGCGTGAGTAAATATCTCCCAACCTAATTCTTTGATTCTTTCTTGGATTTGGTTTGGTTGGTATGATTATATCATACCTTATAAATCATACTGCAGCATAAAACATTTTGAATTAATCAGTGTTGGACGATTTTGTATCAAAACCCTTTTAGCCTATCAAGTGGTGCATAATAATGTGGAGCAGGTTAGGGTGTAGACCTCATTTTAGAGTGGGCAAAAATAATTGCGCTGGTATTAACTATTGTTCTTCATTATGGTGGCTGCTTCATAGAATCCATTTTTCATTACCTGAAGCCATTTGTTGAAGAAAAGGATATCTGCCTAACCAGGACAACTGGTTAGCAAATTTCAGTTGCTCGAAAAATTGATGTGTCTCCCACAATCCATCATTTTGCACATTGCATAGTTCAGGTTTCAAGACTTGTAATGTTCACCATAAAGTTTTAAGCTTTGTGGTTAATTCTTGGATGGTTTATTTGAAACAACTTCAATTTTAGCCAACAATAGATCCCAATCAAACTCATCAGATATTTCAGATTTTATACAGTCGAAAAGATTGAAAACACCGTTCTTAAAAGGTTTTAAGCGAACGCTAACATGTTCTGCTATCCCAGGTGCCAGGATAAATAGCATTTGTAGTAATATTTTGTTTTGTACCCTTTATTACCCTAATATTTTGTACTCTTTATTACCCTAATATTTTGTACCCTAATATTGTGTTTTGTTCAATAGGTTTAACACAGACGAATTTGAAATATGAAAAATATGTCAACAAACTATGTACACTATCAACCATTTTACATGATTTTTAGGATGTGAAAATGGACACCACGTTTGTTAAGAGTCAACCAAGGATATTTCAATGAACAGTTCTCGGGAGTGTTTAAACTTATTTAAACACTATTATGCAGAGTTTGTTCGATATTTTGTAACGGCAGATGAAACATGGATTCACTAATACACTCCAGAGATAAAGAAGCAACACAAACAGTGAATGAGAACAGTTGAAAGTTCGTCAAAAAAAAATTAAAACATTTCTATATGCAGCAAAACTATTGGCTACGTTATTTGCGATTCTCATGGTAAAATGCTGCTAGATTACCTGACAATTGGTAAAAGCATCTCCGGGGTATATTGCGCTTCATTAATTAACCAATTAAAAGGTGTTATTCAAGATAAAAGCCACATCTAACCAAAAAGAAAGTACTATATCTTTCACCACAATAATGTGCCTGCACGCACGTCTCATATTATTTATTGCAAAACTCCATGATTTACGGCTTGAAATGCTTCTGTATGCATATATATTTTTTTTAATCCTTTCCGAAAAAATGATAAAATTGACCAATCCATTCGATATACGTCTTAATATTTTAATATACTTAATAAGTTAAAATATAAACGGAAATGTTTTTAAATTCCTGAGACGTGAAGAAAGTCATTCACGAATGTATGGATTTTTATCGACTTAAACTTAAATAAATATTTGTTTAAAACTAAATATATATCTACTATATATTGGACCTCTTCAACGAAACTTCATACTTTCAATGTTCCGACGTCAAACATTTCAATGTCAACATGAAAAAAAGCAAAACATAAACCCCTGATAATACAAAAGCTTAAGATGTCACCGTAAAACTCATAATTATCTTTATCTATCTAATCTTTATTAGCTTATATCTTATGTTCCCCCTTGAATATTTCAACATTTTCGTGTTAATATTTGTTTGGATTCGTGTTATCCACTTATATCATAAAAATAGTCATATAAAGCAATGCTATTCGGCGCTTCAATGGGGGAAACCGTTATTTTAAGAAAACACTTAAACATAGTTTCATTGATGAAATAATAAAGTTAGTAGGAAGGAAACTATAATATGACAAAAATAATTACTTTATTATTATTGTAATTACTATTATAAAGATATTTTAATTAATACATACTATTGTGATCAAAAAGTCAGACAACTTTTTAAATAAAACACCAAGTATTAGTTATAATCTCAGGCATTTCAGGGTATGTATAGAGCCTTCATTTTTAGCTGCACCAATACAACAATTGGTAATAATTGACACGACGTCACTAATTTTCTTAATTTACGATATACGTTTTTTTTTTAGTTTATTTAATTGATGTCGATTTTGCTAAGAAATGGCGTTACTAGTACATTTGTTGGTATAGACTAGGGGTCTCCAAACTTTCCAGCCTTAGGGCCATACTGATTACTCCAGTAAGTTCCAAGGCCCAAAACTGTTTTAATTTTCCTGCTATTATCTATAATTTCTAAACTAGTCGGCGAGTACGCGCCCTAAACGACCATACGCTTGCTAAATTCGCTAGTTGCGGGCCGGATTGATGACACTGGCGGGCCGTAGTTTGGAGACACCTGGTATAGTCTAATGACGTCTATGGCGTTTTGGAGAATAAATATACGACATCAAGAACCAATTCGTTATTAATTGCCATTGTGCAAAAAATATAATTTTTCATAGCTTTGAATATGTCGAATTATGTACCAGAAAAAGACGTTTTGCGGGGAAATTTAATAACCTTCTTTCTTTTTGAAGAAAACGGCTGCTGAAAGTTATCGATTGTTGGTTAAAGCTTATGGTGAAAATGCTCTAACCAAAAATGTGAATGATGAATGTGAAAAATTGTGAATGATGGTTTCAACGCTTTAAAAGTGATGATTTTAAAATAAAAGACAAGGAGCGTCCAGGACTACAGAAAAAGTTTGAAGGTACAGATTTGCAAGCACTAATGGATGAAGACACAACTCATACGTTGAAACAATTGGCAGCCCAATTAGTTGCCCAATCCACCATTTCTTAATGTTTATACGCATTGGAAAAGATCCGCAAGGAAGAAAAATGAAATTTTGCTTGCCAAACAGAAAAGAAAAGGTATTTTGCATCGAGTTGTGACAGGTGATGAAAAGTGGATCTATTTTGTAAACTCAAAGCGCAAAAAAACATGGGTAGACCCAGGCCAGTCTTCAACATCACAACCTGTGCGTAATGTTCATGGAAAGAAGGCTTTGCTGTATATCTGGTGGGATAGTAAGGAGCTGGTGTAACCTGGTCAAACGATTACTGGCGATCGATACAGACAACAATTAATAAAATTGACCCGCACATTGAAGGAAAACCAACCAGAATACGCACAATGGCACGATAAAATAATTTTTAAACATGACAATGCCCGGCCTCATGTTACAAAATGTATTAAAAATATTTGGAAAACGTTAAATGGAACGTCCTACCCCACATGTCATATTCACCGGACTTAGCCCCTTCAAACTATCTCTTATTTCGATCGATGCAGCACGGGCTTTCAGATCAACACTTGCTATCCATTCTTTGATAGAAAGATTGGGAAAATTCGTTCATCTTGAGGCAGTTCGGCATTCGTTCATCTTGAGCACGAAACTCGCTTGACTGTTGAACTGTTTCTGGGTTATAAGCATAGATCCATGTCTTATCACTAGTCATCATCCAAAGAATCTCATTAGGTACAAACCTCAGGTACAAGCCCCACAGTACAAACCTAAATTGTTCTTCGAAATTATTTAAATTGATCCAAATGACATTTCAGTATAATATGATGATGATGATGATTATCAACCTGGTACGAAAATAATCTCAGCCAAGACTATTAGTTTCGCTAAGCCATTGTTGAATAATTATGGATTTTGTAGTAGCTTAGATAGCCCAGCTCAGATCTACATGTTTTCCTCAAGCTGGGCATTTAAGGTCAGGATGATACAGAAATGGTACATGTGGTCCAGCCCGTTTAGCTTTTTGCACCTACCTTTTGACTGGCTCATTTTGGCGATTATCTTCCTCATAGAGATAGAAGCTCTATATCTTCTCACGTCATTTGGGTCTGTTATATGCCGTTATTGTCCCATTCGGACATGCTTGACATACTTATATACTTCTTTAGAGACGATTTTATTACGTCTTTGGACATTCTAGATTTTGAAGAATTTTGGTTTTAAAGAACAGAAGATGTTTGAGAACAAAATAAGAAGTTTGGTTTTGGTAATGTTTCCTTATGTATGTCGAAAACATTCAACTTTTTAAATTAAACAAACAAAATATATTATTTTGCCAAAATTATTGCTTTCTATTCAAAATACACCCATTTCGCATCAATACACCATTGGGTACATTCCACCAATTTTATCATAAAATTTTTATGTAGTTTTTCAGAATGGCCTCAATGAATCTCATCACGGGTTCTTAAACATGGGTAACGCTGTCATAAAATGTTCCTTTTATAGCCAGTTTGACTTTCGAGAACAGAAAATAGTCTCATAGAAACACACAGACTTGTTTTTTTGCAAAAAATTCACAAGCAGCGATGGCTAATTATGTATTTGGTCGTATTTAATGCCATAGTAGGCGATCATTTCGGGCACTTTTTCCACCAACTTATCGCTACAATTGTTTTTTGGCCGGCCTAAGCAATTATACAGCAAAAATTTGCAATAAACAAAATTTTTTGCCTAAGCAATTATTACCATCTTAACTTTTTTCATCAATTCTAATGGGCTGAGCTGAAGGACAAGAACTGTATATTATGAATTCATTCTATAAGAAAAATATCAGCAGAAAATGGACATGGAAAAGTCCATCTGGGCTCACAAGCGAAATTGACTACAACATGACCAACGATAAAACAATATTTACCAATTGTACTGTCCTTAACAATTTTAATGTTGGAAGTGACCACCGAATGGTACGAGCAAGGGTTCGGATTGACTGTCGAAAAGAGCGCGAAAGAATGGTAAGATCAAAGAAGGGCAAGGTGGATTCTGGAAAACTGCTGGATAGAGGAAGCGATTTTGAGATTGCTTTATCAAACCGGTTTGCTGCGTTACAAGATCCAGAGGAGGTGGAAATATCAGTTCAATATGAAGAAATCGCCAACAATGTACTTCAAACGGCTGCTTCAATAGCACCAGAAGAAAAATGTCTCAAACAAACAAAAATCTCCAGTGAGACCATTGATTTAATGAAGAAACGGCGAGCAATGAGAAATGCAGGTAGTCCTTTTGGCAGGGTCGAGTACACTGAGCTCTGCAAAACTATAAGAAAACGTATCAGAGAGGACACGCGCCGATTCAATATGCAGCTAGTGCAAAAAGCCCTGGAAGAAAACAAAGGAATTAACAAAGCTAAACAGAAGCTGAGAAACAAAAGAACGCAAATATATGCTTTAAAGCGTGAGGATGGCACAGTGTGCAGGGCGCGTACCCAAATGTTAGAGATTGTCAGAAGGTTTTATTCCCAGTTATATGAAGATCAGAGCCAGTCAGGGGCAGCAATACCCACGGAAGAACAATATATAATGCCAGATATCCTAGTGGAGGAAGTAACAAATGCTATAGAATTGATGAAGAACGGCAAGGCTCCAGGAAAGGATAGTGTAACTGTAGAAATGCTAAAAGCTATTGGACGGACGTTACATAAAACACTTGCAAAATTATACTCAAAATGCCTCAAAGAACAAAACGTACCTGACTTATGGAAAAATGCAGAAGTGATCCTTTTACATAAAAAAGGAGCACAGGAAGATTTAAAGAACTACCGTCCAATAAGCCTCCTATCAGTGATGTACAAAGTTTTCACTAAGATAATTTCTAAAAGAATATTAAAAAAACTGAATGACGCACAACCAAGAGAACAAGCAGGATTCAGAAGTGGATTCAGTACAATGGATCACATCCAGGTTGTACAGCAGGTCATAGAAAGGCACAACGAATACACCATGCCACTGTGCTTGGCTTTTATCGACTACGAAAAAGCATTTGATTCCATCTGAAAGCATGCGATAATGGATGCACTGCTTAGCCAAGGTGTAGAGAGAGCCTATGTAAATCTATTAGAATCGATATATGATGGAGCTACAGCCACAATTCACCTTGATGATCTTGAAGTGGGAATTAATATAGAACGAGGTGTACGGCAGGGTGACGCAATATCGCCTGTTCTTTTCTCGGCTAGCCTTGAAGAAGTGTTCCGTAAACTGGATTGGGAGCAGGATGGTGTAAAGATCAATGGTGCAAACTTAAACCATCTTAGATTTGCAGATGATATTATTCTCATTTCACAAGACCCAGAGGAGCTGCAAAGACGCATACAAGAACTGCAAAGGGCTGGCGAACCATTTGGCTTGAGAATAAACGTGAAAAAGAGTCAGGTTATGTTCAATAACTTCGCTCAGGAGAGAAGAATTTCAGTTTTAGGAAGGGATTTAGAGATTGTGGACAGCGTTGTATATCTTGGGCAGAGGATTTCAATGGAGGGGAATACCGCCCGGGAGGTGCAACGGTATGTTAAATGTGGCTGGCAGGCATTTGGTAGGCTCAACATAGTGTTTAAGAGCAGACTCCCACTTTGCCTGAAAAGAAAAGTATTCGATCAGTGCGCTCTCAATCAATTCGCAATCAATTCGCAATCGCAATCAATTCAAAAACTTCGGGTGGCACAGAGGGGAATGGAAAGATGTATGCTTGGCATTACAAGACGAGACAGAAAGTCCTGCGGATGGATCAGGGAACAAACAAAAGTCTGTGACATCATTGGAAGAGTAAAACAATTGAAATGGAGATGGGCAGGCCATATAGCGAGGCGATGGGACGACAGATGGACCAAGGCAATCCTGGAGTGGATACCGCTTGATCGCAAACGTCCGCGAAGAAGACCGAAAGCACGATGGATTGATGACATCGTTAAGTATATTGGACCCGAGTGGCAGAGGAAAGCCCAGGACCGTGAAGGTTGGAAGCATGCTGAAGAGGCCTTCATCCTGCAGTGGATCGATACGGGCTGATGATGATGATGATATATATATATATATATATATATATATATATATATATATATATATATATATATATATATATATATATATATATATATATATATATATATATATATATATATATATATATTGTGTGTGTGTATTTTGTGTATATACGCTCTCCGTGATACTACTGTTTGAAAATAATAAAAATATAAATAATTTGGAAATGCAATTTGATCAAGATTAATTGCGACATAAAGGAAAATTTGCAAAGCAAAAGGTCCTTGATAAACGCAAAAAAGTGTATTGCCTATGAATGACGCGAAAAAATTTAAAACTGAAAACTCTCATAACCTGTGTAGTGGTCGACGGATTGTGGAGCTAGATAAGTTAAAAAAAAATGATAGTATTGTCAATGTAAAAAAGTTCTTTTATTAAAAACATTCATGGGAAACATTTAGGTTTTAATTCAATATTGGATATTTCTTTTGAGGAATGTTGTGTTATAACTAACAGTTCTCTGACTAAACTCTCTGACTTATTGAAATTATATACACTTTAATTAATTATATCTCGCCTTAGAATCGGTCATTAAAAGTTTGATTTTTTGATGAAATAAAGGACACTTTGCTCAACATCATATTTAAATTTCATCAAATTCGTAAGAAAAATGAATTTATAAGTGAACTACCTTAATATTAACTGTTTGTTCCATCATGTTTTTGTGACAAAGTGACAAAATGTACTGTCACTTTAAGCGCTATAACTTGACAATCCATTAATCGATTCCAATGATGGCAGTTTCATTTTATAGAGGAGATATACAGCATTCAGATTATATATTGTTTCGATAGATGGTACCAGTAGTTTTCTTTAAATTTAAAAAGTAAAAAAACAGATAGTGTGTATTTAACAATTTTAAAAAATCACTGACAGAAATTTTGAACAATTTCAAAATACTCTATAATTTCTAACTTAGCAAGCTATATTATATGAAATGTTTGTCCGATTTCAAGGCCAGCCACCCGAACTTAAAAAACAAATGGTTACATCGATAAGTAAAGCGCGCTCATATACTGGACGTTTATATAAGGCAGTATATTTAAGAGGTAACTGGATTAAAGAGGCTTAGAACTGAAATTAATAAGACCTGGAAGGAAATATATTTTAAAATTAAAAATCGTGCACCATCATTCATAAAACAAATCAGCAACGGTTGTAGCGCCTTGAAAACTCCACATTTTATGGGCTATAAAACTAAGCTCACGCGTGTCGTATCCGTCTTTGTGAAAAAAACAACCTATGAGCCGTTAGTATTTCATCCCACTCTTATTTATAGTTGCCTCCGTATTTGTGTATATTAGAAAGCAATAGTTTTCGGTATGTTCTTTTGTAGTTTTCTAATATTTATTTAAAGAAGTTGATAGTTTTGTACTGAAAAAAATATCAATGATCTAGTGGAAAGTAACTTGCGTTATATGTACATGATCCATTATTCTAAATATAGCTTAAATATAAGTAGTTAAGAACATACCACTTACCACCATACCACAGCAAAATGATTATATAAGAAATTTGAAAATCAACCAAACCAACCACTTTCTTAATCTTTGATAAATTTAACACAATTCATAAGATAAGTATGAGGTCTTGATATCATTTGACGTATTATCATTATTTCAGAGGATGCCGATTCTACAGTGCCTTCATTTAATCCTGTAACCGCCGTTACTAGTAATTTATTTAAACTTAGGAACTTACATTTTTTTAGTTCAATTATTCAAAAGTGGTATCACTTGTCATCAAAAATATTGACTTATCGAAGAGATTTACGACTAAACACCAAATCACTTTTATTGAACATCTATACGCACGTTTCGCTAACCATGATAGCATCATCAGGAGATGATTTAATCTAATTCTAAAACTAAACTATGTTCTATTTATATGAAAATCCTGGCTAACGAAGCGTGTAAAAATCATGAACCGTGAAATTTACTAAGTCTTACATTAATAATTGAAAAAGTTGACTGAACGGAATAGGTTCTTTATCTCGGTTCATGATTTTCTTGCATTTTTCTATTTGAATGCTTTCATATGCATCCAAAGCCCTATTATTATTAATACTTTTAATTAATCTTAAATTACTAATGTCTATACTGTGGTCATGTTCGATTGCATGTTGGGCAACACAAGATTTTTTCATTTCTGCCATATCTAATGTGGGCAATATGTTCCTTATATCTTGTCAATATGGATCTTTTTGTTTACCCAATAAAACTTCGATCACAGTCTTAACAACTAATTTCGTAAATCCCCGACTTTTCATGTTGATCTACTTTACCTTTTGGATTACCCAGAACTTCTCCTAATTTATTATATGGTTTGTACACAACCTTAATGTCCACTTTTTTCAAAATGTTTTCTAGCCCTCTTGTTAGTTGGGCATCAAATGGTATTACCATGAATTTATTTGTGTTCTGATCCTTTTGAAAAGTCGAAGATTCTTTCAATAACTTTCTGAACGTTTCTAATTAATTTATCTACAATGTTTTTACTATAACCATTCACTTCAGATACCTCCCTAATTAATTTTAATTCTTTGTTATAATTATCTTTATTTAAAGGAAAATTAGTCTATTTACCATAAAATTTAAACTAGCCATCTTATTTTGGAAACTATGATTTGAATCGTTAGGAATGTATCTCGAAGTGTGGGTGTTTTTCCTAAAAATATCAAAATCTAACCTATTTTTTGTTTCTACCCACAAAAACATCCAGAAATGGTAAAATATCGTTGTATTCGAGTTCATGAATATTATACTTTGGGATTTACTATTTAAGTTTTTAATAAAATCATCTAAATTTGTATTTTTCGAGTCGGAAATGGTATAAACGTCATCCACATATCTTAACCATACCTTCGGAAAGTAACTGAATTCATCTTTTGCCTCGTTCAAATTTACTCATGAATAAGTTGGCTAAGAACGGTGACAGCAATGGGTAATCCTCTGTCACACGCCATAGACATCATTAATCTATACCAACAAATGCACTAGTAACGCCACCTCTTAGCAAAATCGACATCTATTAAATAACCTGAAACAAAACAATAAATGTATATCGTAGATTAAGACTATTAGTGACTTCGTGTCAACCATTGTCAACTTGTCGTATTGGTTCAGGTATAAAATAAATCTCTGAATATACCATGAAATACCTTACAGAGTTACTTGTATTAAGCCATTTCGACAGCAAGACTCTTTCAGAGTACATCTCTCTAACAAAATTATACATCAAACAAAATTATTGTACTTGTACTCTATCGTTCCAAACAAAAATCTAAATGCAAGCATCTGGAACTTTACAGCCCACCATCTAGCAAATCATACGTTACAAATATAGTATTATATATAGTATAGTAATTTTGTCATACCTGCGCCATCTCTTTGCCAAGCAGAGAACTTTTCGAACAACCCCATAAGTTCGCTTCCTATTATAATAAACGATCAATATTGTTATATATTTTGTTAGTATGAAAAACCGATATTTCATGAGTAAGCAAGTAATTAAAAATAGTGCAAAATCTACATAATATAAAAGAAAAGGAGAGAATATTGTTAACCATTGAAGTTTATTAATTTTGAATGCGTCTATTTGCCCCAAAACTAAGGACAAAAAAAGTCTAAAATAATATATAAACTAATATTCTGTACTAAACTCGAAGAGTTACTAACCCACTAACAATCAAATCAGTTCAATTAAATTCTCGACGCGCATCTCGCTAACCGTATTAACATCCTCAGGAGATGATTCTATCTAATTCGAAATCTATGCTCATTTTATATCAAAATAGTACCTAATGAGGCGTGTAAAAATCGTGAACCACGAAATAAATATATATATATATATATATATATATATATATATATATATATATATATATATATATATATATATATATATATATACGGTGAGCCGGCGGATTACATTCTGTGAATTCGCTGTCAAGATAACATTTAGGTTTGTAGTTCTGGACAGTGTTGCCGACCTTACGCAACTTTTTCGTAGAATCTGTCATTTTCATGCTCTGGTCGTTTTTGAGTTGTACCTTCAAACGTTTCTAAATTATTTTTAGTGTATTCTTTGCTGTTTTAGCTATTTTCTGGTTTAGTTTCTATTTTTGTGAGTTCTATAGTAAAAAATCTGCGATTATAATTGCAAAAAAATGCCAAAACCGTTAAGCGGTCAATGTAAGCAGCTTGTCTCATCACTTCTCAGTTATTTTGAATATGAACGAGATAATGGAGCTCCTCTTTTGGCATTAAACGATGTGAGAGAGATATGTATTCATAACTTAGTAGGTCTCATGGTTAATTGGAGTTTTTTAGCGAGTTTCAGCTGAAAAACTAAAGAACATCAGCAGCTCTTTGATGGATGTAAAATTTCGCTTCATACACTTCTAAAAGAAAGTGGTTTCAAATGGAGTAAAGATAATCCACGGTGGGGGCTGATGGAACTTCCAGATATGACCTTTAAACGAATCCAATTTTTGAAGATGTATCAAAATACCAAGGACGAATCTGTTTGATTTTATTTATTTGGATGAAACATGGATATTTCAAAATGGTACCTTGAGTCACACATGGCAAAATGATAACAAGAGGAGTGTAAAAACTACAAAAGTTGATGGAAAAAGGTGAGTGCTATACGTTATACTTAGGAGCCATTAAAGTCATGTCATAAATATTTGTTTTAAGATGTGTCAATAATAACATGTTATTGCAGATATATTGTTCTTCATGCTAGGAACAAGAATCTTCTTTTCTAAAACAAAAGGCGATTATCATGGAGAAATGAATAAAAATAACTTTCTGTTTTGGTTTGAAAACCAGTTGTTGAAAATCTTGGAGGAGCCATCAGTTATTGTCATGGATAACATGGATAATGAACCATATCACAGTACATTCATGGATAAACCTCCAACTAGTGCATGGACAAAACCAAAAATTGCAGAATGGCGACGGAACATAATCTTCCCTTTGAAAACACTATGTTGAAAAGTGAACTGCTGCAAATCGTTATTCGGTAAGCAGTAATTAGACAGGTTTGTGTTTCATAATATTCTTTTCAGGAACAAGCCTAAAAAAGAATATGTGGCAGATCATATGGCTGAAGAGTACGGCCACAAAGTTTTACGTCTTCCCCCTTATTATTGCATATTCAATCCTATAGAATTGATAAGGGCGGTGGTCAAAAATTATTACAATTGTCATATAGGTCGAGATGGAGGAATGATTGATAAATGTTTAAATATATGGAAAGAAGCTTTGTCAACAGTTACACCAGAAATCTGGATATACAGCATCAGACATACAGAAGAAGAGATTCAAAGATGGTCGAATCGCGAAATAATATTTGATAGTCTAGAAGCTAATCCTTCAATAATTTATATGAATACCAATTTTTCAGATGCTGAAAGTTGTTTTAATGACACTGAATAATTAAATTTTGTGTGAACTAAATAAAAAGCCCCTATGTTAACAAGCAGATTTTTGATTCAAACTTTTAAAGAAAAACTTTTCGTTTTACTTTTTCATTTACAGTTTTATCGATCATACAAATACCAAAGCCTGGGTATTTTGGTGTTGATGTGGCAACATTGTAACGTTATCAAAACAATTATCATCATCAGCCCGTGTCGATCCACTACACGATTCAATAGTGACTTACATCGATTCAATAGTGATTCAAATGCGTGCTCCAGCTTATTTTGTGGAATAGCCTCCAAAGCACGCGTCGAAGTTGTTTGGATGGTCTGAATATCTTCAAAAAAACACCCTTTCAACTTTAATTTCAACTTTGGGAACAAGGAGAAGTGACAACTACATACAGTCATGACTGCATCTGGTGAATACGGTGGATGGTTGATCACACAGACTTGGTTTCGGGCAAAAAATTGACGCATAATTAACAATGTGTGACACACTACAAAATCAGGAACTATTCCATCATTTTGGGAGTGCGAGTTGAAATTGGTCTCCCGCCACGTTTGTTATCCTCTAGCGCCATCAAAAAAGAACATTTATGCCACAAAAAATTTTCTGTTTAAAGAGTATACGAAACCCCGGTGGACTCTCTACGAACCATTTTCTTTGGGGCGGTACTGCCAATTCTGAGATATGGCTCTGAAGTGTTTGTCAATAGACTAACACACGGTAGAAATCACGCCAAGTCGTGTGAGAGGGATGGTGTCCCGTACCATAATCACCACTTCCACGGCCGCCGCTTCGACCTTGTCCAAGATTCCTCCGATAGAGGAATTAATTTATGAGGCTCAGGACCTTTGGGCACATCAAAATGGCAGGCAGCTGGATGGACATGAACTTGTGATACCTGAGGAGCCTCGGCTCAACAGGAAAACAATCAGAGATGCCCTAAGGAACAGAAACATTACCAAATGGCAAGCTGAATGAGAGGAAGGAGACACTGGAAGACTGACTTTTAGCTTTGTGCCAAGCATATCGGTTTGGCTCGAAACCCATTTTTCCTTTAACAGAAAGCTGTCTCAGATGCTGACTGGGCACGGTCAGTTTCAGAAGCACATGAGGAGAATTGGCAAGACTGGTGACGCGGGATGCATGGTGTGTGCAGATGGTTCAGTAGACCCCCCGATTCATAGAATTTTGAGATGCAGAGCTTGTGACGAGCCGCGACTCGCCTTGACAGATGCGGTTGGATAAGGCTGGCCAATGACCCCGGAGATATTGCTGAATATTCTGATGGAGAAGAGGAAGACTGCTCTGTTGGAGGGCTTCGTGGTGGCAGAACCGGAGATAGTCTAGCCGTTATAGAATAGAGGTTAATTTTGTTTGTTAACATGTGTTTTTTTTAAGTTCAGGTCATAGAATTACTATTGTGCGAAGTTCATAAATGCTTGCACATAGTTTTTCTATTTTTGTTCATGTTCTGAGGTTCAAAAGGGAAAGTTAATGGTACTTCCCGGGCTGCTGCCCATTCTTTGTGGGATACACCTCTTTCATGATCTTCTTTAATTATTTGCGCAAGATTAAGTAAATGTTCAAAGTTTTTCTTTTAATAATAAAGATATATACTTATGATAGAACGAATAAGAAGAAGCAAATTTCATTTCTTTATATACCTCGTTCAAGGTCTTTCATCTTTTAAAATTTTTTGCCAGCACAGACTGCATTTTCGCATATATGTTTTAAATGTTTTCTTTTTAATTAAAGACTAAGAGGGGCACCGCTTACCCCCCTCAGGGTCGAGCGGTGGAAAGGGATATGGTGGGACCCCCGCTTCTTCTACTTCTTCTGCTTAAATCAGTTGCTTTGTCAGTTCGCGCACAGTATCGATGTTTTCAAGCAAAGCAACCAATTTTGGACCACTATCTTTAAATTCGAATGACGGCCACGATTGAATTCACTAAATCAGTGATATACAGTGGCTTTATCGTGCTTCATTGCCAAAAGTCGAAGTGAGTTTTATCAATGCACTGTTTTTGAGCTAATCCACGTCGAAAATCATAGTAAATAATCGCACGAAAATTCTGATGAGTTAACTCAATTTTTTGACTGAGATACAATGAAAATATCGTCCGTGTGACAAAACGTTCTGAGTACGTATACAGTTAACGTCAAACTTTGTGATATATATGTTAGATGACTCATAGCAACACCATTGTTACCAATTCCGGATACCAACCCTCGTACATACAACTTTTAAATATAGTGGAAATTTAGATAAAAATCTTAATTTGTTTATTCAAAGTTTAGTTTTAAAATTAGGTTAAATCATCTCCTGATACGTGCTTTGTGAAGTTAAATAAATTGATTTGGTATTTAGTGGTAAATCTCCTTAAGATTAGTGTTTCACACAGAAGGTTCTGATAGAAAAATTGACAATTTATAGGTATATTTTTATTTGTCACACGACGAAAAGATCGTCAATCGTTTCTTAGATTCAGCACTCGTACATCCAACAAACGATACTAATTGCTTCACGCCTTTCTTCGGAGAGTTCCTAAGACGGCGACAGCGCGACGACCGACGTCAGTGCACGGGGCCTGAATAATTCGATAGAGTTCCCCCCGCCGAACGTGTCAAAGACTCCAAAGCAGTGAACCCCAGGTGCTCGTCAAACGTTTTAATGTAAATACATGTCAAAATGCATAAATATGCAGTGGACGAGGTTAAACGACGACCGCATCATCTACCCGATAATGATTCGGGATGATCTCGAACCAAGACGCATGTCACTCAAGAGCCGATCTACTTGAGAATCAATATGCTTCATCGAGAGTACGGCCAATAAAATAATAAAGACGCTCGTACGTTAGAAGAATGAAAAGTCACGAATAAACGGGCATGATTTTTGTTTTGATGTCTAATGTCAATTTAACAGGAGTAGTCTGAAAAGTACTCCGCCTCAACCGTAATTGACAATACTGTGGGCAGGATTATTTTGAATATCTCTTTTATGAATACAATGCCTCTACTAATTTTCAGAATAGGTTTGACAATATCCAGTATTTGTGTAAAATAAATAATACTCGTGTGATTGTGCTTGATCCTAAGTGCGTTCATAGAATAATACGAGGGTAAAACAATAAGATATATAATCTTTAAATGATATATTACTTTTTTTATCAAATATAATATATATATATATATATATATATATATATATATATATATATATATATATATATATATATATATATATATATATATATGGTACCAGCTGCTTCGATACACTGCCAGTGGAAGGTTTTCTGTCAAATCCACTACTACTGTTGTTACTATTTCTAGATACTATCATGAAATTAACTGTTCGTCGTAAATAAAGTATCGAATTTTTTGTCCATGATTAAACAAAAAACATTATTTTTTTGTAAAAAATGTGGATCTTCCTGGAAATGAACTAATAAATTTTCACAAAATTCCACTCTTTGGGGTAGTCGTCGGGCTTGAGAAACTGAGCTTTAGAAAAGTTGTAAGGCCACATGCAGGGTTTTTTCACTATTCTTTGTATTGAGGAGAATATTATATGCAACTTGTCTAATAGAATATTATATGCAGCTGTTCTAATTGAAGATTGTGGATCCCCATGGAAATAAACCAGAATGTTAATCTCGATATCCTCATTAGATGTTACTGGCTTGGTCAAATCCGGGAGTGCCTTCGAAAAAACAAAATTTATAAAATTTGTTTGAATCCGTCTAAATTTTCTTTTATTCATTCGTGCTAAGTTAGGATACATTGCGTTAAATTGTCTGCAGGTGCGGTCGATCATTTTATCACACAATCCATAAAAACTAAATAAATTCATGATCTCTGCATTCGAATATCTAAGTCCTTCCATCCTTTATTGAGATAATTACTTACGCTAATACGCTAATTATGAATTATCAAACTAATAATATCAAATACATACATTTTCATAATATTTGTAGTAGAAATTGAATGCATTTTGAAGTTCTATTAAATTCGCACTATTTTGTAAACACCCTGCATGCGATAAATTAATTCTCATGTCATATTAAGCAACCTATTAAGGAACCGTATTCAAAAATTTAGATATCTAACTATGCTGGTTGTAAAAAAATATTTTTATATTCAAGGATGTTTCTAGCTAAATTTCTTCCGAAATGGCTCAAGATGGGAATAGCATTTGTTTTACAAAAAAGTTTCAAAATACCTCATAGAATATAAAAATGTAATATTATATAGCGTATTCCATTTTAAAAACAAAGTTGGTATCAGCTACGAGTAGATTTGGCAACACCGCAGCACAGAGAATATTTTATATGGAGAGCTGTTTATTTACATAAGTGTCTAAAAGTTTAAATCTTTACTTTAAGTAGTTCTCCATAAATGTCTAATGTACCAGTCACCGTGAATCACTCTGTATATATATATATATATATATATATATATATATATATATATATATATATATATATATATATATATATATATATATATATAATATATAAAGGGTATTCCATTAAGAGGTTTCGAATGTTGGAAACGAATAAAAGAAACGTTTCATAACATACCTGAAAGTTATTTATGACATTGCGAAGCTGGACAGTGTACAATTTCAGCAATGGAGCGCTACACAGTAGAACAACGTGTTTACATTGTTAAAACGTATTTTCAAAATGGGTGTTCTGTGAGAGCCACATTTCGAAACTACCGGATCTGTCAAAGATATCGAAACAAGTCCGGGAACGTCCTGCTCGTTCGGTTGAAAATATTTGATAATTTTTGCGATAAAATCATTTTCAGTGACGAGGCTCATTTCCACTTAAACGGTTACGTAAATAAACAAAATTGTCGCATCTGGGGCAATGAAAATCCTAGAGAAATTCACGAAATCCCGATGCATGCTCAACGTGTCACAGTTTGGTGCGGTTTTTGGGCTGAGGGTATCATTGACCGGTATCATTGGGGAACCGTATTTTTTTGAAAATGAAGATGAACGAGTCATGCGACTTGACGCCGCTAGACTATTTTTTGTGGGGCTATGTGAAGAGCAAAGCTTACAAAAATAATCCGCAAACGGTTCAACAGTTGAAAGAAGAAATTAGGTGAATAATTCGTGATATAACTCCGCAAATGTGTTCAGCAGTAATCGAGAATTTCAACAAAAGAATTATGAGCTACCAGAGAAGTCGTGGCGGTCATTTGACAGATGTATTCCAGGTATAATTGTACACTGTCCAGCTTCGCACTGCCATAAATAACTTTCAGGTATGTTATGAAACGTTTCTTTTATTCGTTACCAACATTCGAAACCTCTTAATGGAATACCCTTTATATATATATATATATATATATATATATATATATATATATATATATATATATATATATATATATATATATATATCATCCATAGCATGACTGGAAACAAAGACGTTGCAAACGCCTCAGGTGGCGGAGCTAGCGCCAGTGCCAGCCAATCGCTATCGACTAAGACCGAGGGCAGAAGACATAAATATTAAACGGCGAACCGATATCTCTCAGACAGTCATGAACCTCGAGACAGTAAGCACCGAAGATGCTAAATGAGATTTTGGCGAAACGTCTGCAAGCTCCCGACAACCGGATGTACTCCCGGAAAAAATTTCCATCCGTGAAACAGTACGCACAAATATATATATATATATATATATATATATATATATATATATATATATATATATATATATATATATATATATATATATATATATATGTATACGTATATATATGTATACGTATATATATGTATAGGTATATATATATATATATATATATATATATATATATATATATATATATATATATATATATATATATATATATATATATATATATATATATATATATCGTTTTTAGCTCGATGCACTTCACACAACGATTCTCCAACTTTGTATGCTTTCCAAAAAATACAGCCTGTCGAATTCGGCAATATTGTGCTTGTTTCGGCGATGATCTCTTCATTTAATGCAAGTTTTCTTCTACTAGTTCTCTGCCACTTCTATTTCTTCATGCTTGGAAAGAGAACGAAGTCAAAGAGGCAAAGTCCGAATAATAGAGTGAATACGGCTTCAATTCATAATACAAATGGACCAATTTTGTTCTTGCGACGATTGGCGAATGGGCGGGTGCATTGCCGTGGTGACAGTATTTTATTCTTCGTCAAATGAGGGTTTTTTTAATGAAATCTTTGTAAAGTTTAACCAACAATGCAGCTTGTCTGATCTTTCCTTTTTACAAAAAGTGGATTAAGATAATACATTGTCAATCCCAGAAAACAATGGCCATGACCATTCCAGCCAGTAGAAGCATCTTAACCTGTTTCTGGCCACGTTTGCCGGAATAAAACCCACTGCTTTAACTATTTCTTCAGGTCTGATGTTTAGTGATATATAAAAGTTTCATCAATAGTCACGAATCACTACAGAAACTCCTTTAGATTGCGCTTAAACATATCTAAACATCTATCGCGCTGATAGATTTCTCATAAACAAATGCTCGCGTAAAATATTTCGTCCAGGTTTGTTCGAGATATTTAGGATCTCAACAATATTTCTAAATCTTCATTCTGAGATCAGTTGACACAATATCGTATATTTTGTTGACCATTTCCTGAATAGAGACTTCAACGTCTTGAGCGTGGAGCATTACCCGTGCTGGTTCGCTCACCTCGAAACTCAGTAATCCACTTGTGAACTATGAAATGTGAAAGTCCCTTTGATGCTCTTTTAACTTTTATTCGGTTAGTGCCATGGTTTTTCCATGCAAAATGTAGTCTTCAATCAACACACGAAAATCACTTTTTTCCATGATAGCAAAAATATCGAACTTCGATAGTGATAGCGAAAATATCGGCTTGTAATTCATGAAGACATGAAGGCTTGTAATTCATGAAGAGTTACTAGAAATGAATCTATTTTTCATAAATGCAATCACTTTTGCGATCGTACTGCCATCTATCGGAAAAATAGCTTAATTTTTACTCGATCCTCGTATACCATATTCTCAGCTCATATTTTGCTACTTCGTTCACTATTGCGATTGTTGTTCCCACGATTAAGTAATCTTCGCCATGTTATTTTAAGAACTTTATTAAAGCACTATCAATAAAAATAATTTCTTAAATGGGAGGAACAATTTCGGAAACAAAAAATTTGCCACTTCCTCATTAGACGAAATTTATATCAGAAAAAACTAATCCAAAATATGGTTTTCTTGTGGTTTTTAAATATAATATCTTTAAGACACGTGCCAAGATAAGAAAAAAACTTTTAAATCTCAAAATCGATTAGAAGAAGAAACTTTTTGTTATAAAACTTGGACAAGGTCAAAAAATTGTTTTATAATACGAGGGTTAGCCTGTACATATTGAGATAGTAATTAAAACACTATTCCAAGCTCAATAGCACATTACTATATAGCCCAACATTTTTACTGGAATTCGTAATTTTTTGTTGATTTTTGAGTTTCTAGCGATCTTGCTGCCGAAGGAGTGTCTTCATATCTAGAAAGGTCATGAAACAAACATGACTGACAAAAATGTAAGTTAATATGACCTTGATCTCACAATACATGCACTATCTGGATTTTACATAAATGGAACCTCAAACCTTGATGTCAAATGCTGAGGAGCAGAGTGTACCTACAGATCTTTCTCTATCTGGGAACTTATTTATCATGGCAGAATTACTTTCCTCAAAGTTTTTAACTGATGTTTTGATAGAATGGCCAGAATTAGTATTGAATTGGCGACGAAATAACCGTAATGCATGATTCGATTCGTGAATGCATGATTCGTGAACGTTATGCATGATTCCACTGATTCATGGCTACTAAAACTATGAAACTCCAGCAAAGCTGATTAGATTAATCCGGATGACGATGCTCAATTCCAAGGCTGCAGTAAAAATTCAACAACACCTCACGGTAAAATTTGAGATCGGAGGTTTGCGTCAGGGGGATATACAGATCGTAGGATATACAGATGATCTAAACATATTAACACGTATGATAAATAGAATCTAAACGAGATAGATGATCTAAACATATTAACACCTATAGAAATAAAAGTAATAGCCAAAATAACCGGCTTTAGAAATAAATACAGACAAAACAAAGGTAATGAAAAAAAGAACTTGTGAAGTTGTAAAGGAATTTACGTATCTAGGAAGCAAACTTGACATAAACAACACCACAGGATTATCAGAAATCGTATTATAAAAGATAATAAAGTTACCTACCCCTTGCATTATGTCCTAAGATCTAAACGTATTCAAAGGAAAATGAAAGTTAGGATCTATCAAACACTAATTCGACCAGTAGTCACTTATGGCTGCGAGACATGGACCCTCACAAACAAAATAGAAGAGGTGTTTGCAGTATTTGAAAGAAGAGTACCCAGAAGAATTTTTGGTACTGTGAATGATAATGAAACTTCGAGAATCAGATATAACTTCGAACTCAAGCAATTAATACAAATATCTGGATAATGTAGACCATTTCAGCAACTCAAATGGGCGTTACACGTGTCAAGAATGACAGAAAAACGAATACCAAGGCAAATCATGGAGGGGTGAATAGGGGGTAACCAAAAAAATAGGTAGACCAAAAAGCACGATGGCGAGACAATATAAAAAGAGATGCTGAAGAAATACTACACATTAAAAACTGGCAATGGCCTACTGGGAACGATACGGTTGGAGACTAACGTTGAATGAGCTGAAGATTCACAAACTGGCTGTAGCATCACAGTAAAAAGAAGAAGAAGAAAAAGAAGTATGCTATGAAGCATATATACAGTATATATCCTGTGGAGATAGTCACTTTACCTCTTCCAGAAAGACACTCGGGAAATTTGATATTGAATATTGAACAATGTTTCAACATTACTGAAATTTAACCACTAGCAATTTAAATTCAAAACTAGCCTCATATTTACATGTTGTTGAATTAATATAATACCAAATTATTTTACAGTTATTCCACAGATCAAATGCCGAAGAAAAGTTTTGGTACCTCCTATCTTCCTCAGAAAAACTTGTGTCCCATCTAATAAAAGATGAACGAAAATATTGTGTTTATATATACTATTTCACCATCGACAACAAACGGGAAATATTTTTTAAAGTGAATCTAACTCTTTTTACAGGGTTTTTCAATAGGGGCGCTCGAACTTTGACAGTGTATAGCGGCCATGTTGGCGAAGCTACAGTTGTCAAATTTGGATAATATGCTTATTAATGTTGGGCCCACCATCGTGGAAGTTACAGTGTTGCGCGTGCAAATCATTAAATTTTATTATCAAATTGAGTGCACAGTTCGAGCTATATTCCGAGCGTTGCATGATTTTAACGGTGCACACAATCGTCCTGTTGAATCGACTATTTGTCGTTTGGTGGACAAATTCGAATTAACTGGTTCAATAAACAATCATATAACACCCGTAAGTGATCGAAACGTAAGGCCTACGAAAAACCAACGAGAGTGTACAGGATAACTCAAGGCAGTCAATTCCTCGTGGCCCCCAAGAACTTGACCTTTCTCAGACCACAAGTTGGTGAACTTTGCGTCGGGACTTGGGCGCACATCCATACAAAATTCAATTGACCCAGGAACTGAAAGTAAACGACCATAGGCAGCATCAAGAATTTGCTGACTGGGCTGTAGAGCAGTTGGAAGTGAACCCTGATTTCGGACGGAAAATCATCTTCAGCGATGAGGCTCATTTATGGATGAATGGCTATGTCAATAAGCAAAATTTTTGCATTTGGGGAGATAACAATCCACATGATACCACTCAGTTGCAAATAAATCAAGACAAAGTCGGGGTCACTGGCCTGAACTTTTTCCAAAATAAAACTGGCATAAATGCCACCGGCCAGAGGTACAGGTCGATGATAACCAATTTTTTGTGGCCTAAATTGAAAGATATGGATCTTACCGATATGTGGTTTCAACAAGAGGGCTCTACGTACCACACCACGCATACAGCAATGGATCTTCAGCACGACAAATTCGACGGCATGGTTATCTCGCGCTTCAGCAATGTCAACTCTCTACCGAGATCGTGTGATTTAACACCATTAGACTTTTTTTTATGGAGCTACATTAAATCACGGGTCTATGCAAATAAACCACAGATGATTCATGCCTTAAAAGTTAACAGAACCAATGCCATCAATGATATCGAGCCCGATATATGCAATCAAGTCATCGAAAATTGGACTTCTTGGATACGCACCGGTCAACGAAGCCGAGGTGATCATTTGGCCGATACCATATTCCATACATAATGTAATTGAATACTTTTTCAAATAAAAAAAAATACTAATACCTCACACACAACCTGTTTTCTTATATTTAAAGTTCGGAGCACCCTTGAAAGAAAACCCTATCCTGGATTAAACCCCGTACCCCGTAAAACATACATAAAAATTAACATTGAACGTAAAAATACGGTACGGTATTTTTTAACCTCCCTGGTACATCAGTTATACGGCCTCCGATATGTTTTATTTAATGATAGGTCATTTCAATGATAACAACCAAACCTTCCATCTGTTCGGCCTGCCCCCATTGTGGCATTTAGCAAAACGTGTCGCTCCAGAACAAGCTGAATTGAAACATTTCATCCCCCATAAATGCAGCTAGAATAAAATATTTACTCGCCATTAGTAGTTGTAAAGGAAGTTAAGGTATCTATTCTTCGAATTAGAAAATGGGAGCAAAATGCAGCAGTGGGCATACCAAAGGCGTCCATATATTTTTCGATGCATTAGGAAATAATAGCATTAATCATATAAAATCAATATTTCAAGCATGCATACAATTTTATCAAAATAGGCTCGATCGAAATTAACTTTAAATAAATAAACTTTTTTATAATATTACACAATGTTCTAACAGAAACTATTTAATTGGTTTTAATTGTTTTTTCTCTAATTAGAGAATATTTTATGGCAAGGTTTGTGCAATATCTAAACGAAGGTCGTTCGGAAAGTTCTGTGTGTCAAAAAAAAAATGTTTTAACATTTTTAAAAATTTGTCAACTTAATCACCTTGCAATTCAATACATTTAGACTAACCATGAAAATTTGGCTGGTGGGCTAGTGGGGAATAGTAAAAATATTCAAAAAATAAGGAAATTTCTTCCGTGCTCCACGTATACCTGGTATACAGATAGGGCCTAAGCGGGTTCACCAACGGTTTCAAACAATAATACTATTACGAATCACAGGGTTGCATGAGATGTACTTAATTGATGCACCGATTGATGACGGTTCAAGACTGAAACCGATCTCAAGAAACGCTTGCTGACGTTTGATTGCAATTAAAGGAATGAGCAAATTTTGTGTGGAGCACGAAAGAAATTTCTTTGTTTTTTTGAATATATATAATGCCATTTATCTAACCCTGTAAATTAAGCGGTTATTTCAGTTTTCATCATCATTTCAAGCAAATCTTCGTCCAGCGACGTCAAATATAAACAATTAACCTTAATAGGAATCTTCAATTGGTCCAATAGTGAAGCGCAATATTCCAGCAATGGTCTTGTCTTCAACTATTTCTCGGCATTCTTTGAATGCTTTGCGTCACTTGTAAATTCGAGTTTGAGATAAATCTAACTCACTATAGAACAAAATTTGAGGCGACATATTTATTCCAAAATACATTTGAAGTCGACCAACCTAACAACAGTTGACTTGATAATCAGGTACATTAATACCACTTTAACAGCAAAACAAGGTTCTTCATACCTTTAACATAAACTTTTTAAATGAAGAATTCTCACTGTGTATTTGAACGATTCATCGCCAAAAGTCGAACTGAGTTGATCGATGGACTGTTATTGAGATAAATCACGTCGAAAGCCGTAGTAAATCATCACACGAAAATTCTCGAGTTAATTCCATTTTTTGACTGAGATGAAATTTTCAAATCACTAAACAACACAAATAGCACCCGTATGACAAAACGTTCTGAGTACGTATAGAGTGAACAACGTCAAATTTTACGATGTATATGTCAGATGGTGTCTAGCTACACCATTATTACCAATACCAGTTACACAGACAGTCACCCTCATACGAAGTTTACTCTGTACATATTGAGATAGTGATTAACACCCTGTTCCAGACTCAATCGCACATTACTATTATATATACCGCAACATATTTACTGGAATTCAAATTTTTTTATAATTTGTAATAGTAAAATAATACTATTACGAACCACAGGATGACGTAAGATGTACTTAATTGCAGCATATATCATGTCACTCCTTTCGTTGCTTTCGAACGTTCAATTCGAACCTGACTGATAACGGGTCGAGACTGAAACCTCATCATTTAAAGTAAATCTTCGCACAGCGACGTCAAATGTGAATGATTAACCTTAATAGCAAGCTTCAATTGGTCCAATAGTGATGCGTAATACTCCGTCAATGGTCTTGTCTTCAACTACCTCTCGACATTCTTTGAATGCTTTGTTCCACTTGTATGTTCGAGTTTGCGATAAATCTAACTCAACATAGACCTTCTCCAAGCATAAATTTTCGTTGGTAATACAAAACTTGAGGCAACCACTTTATTCCAAAATACATTTGAGGTCGACCAACCTAACAACTGACTTGACAGTCAGGTACATTAATATCACAACCGCAAAACACGGTTTTTCGTATCTTTTACATAGACTTTTTAAATGAAGAATTCCCGCTGTTTATTTGATCGAAAGTACTTTTAAAACCGAAAGTTTTTTGTTAACCAAAAGTTTTCTTAAAATATGTATCGAAAATGAAACCATTTTCGCAGGAAAACAGATCAGAACTTCATTTTAATTTTCTTAACAATGACAACGTCTCATCGTCTTTTATATTTAGATCCCTCGGAATTCAGTTTATTGTTGCGTTGGCCTCTTAAGGAATTGTTTAAAATAAAATGAAATGTTTCTATAATCATTTATTCCATACATTTAAGCATAAATATAGTTTTTTGTTACAAAAAAAAAGAAAATATACACATTATTGTCGCTTAATGTCAAGTTGAAATTATTAGCACTTATTAAATCAACTGTTCATGTTATCCATCCCATTCCAGGCGAAAAAAAGCTTCATCGATTGTAAAATATTAAACAAAAAATTTCCATTCCGCTGGTTTTGGCCAATAAACCATTTGCAATATTTTCCTTGTGTGAAAACTCAACAAGAAAGAGTGCTGTGTCCTTTATATATCGTAAAGCAAGAATAACACAGGTCTACAAAAAAAAAATGTTGGTGCCGCCGAGACTTAATTTTAAAGTATAGTGTCTAGCAACAGTTGCAGTAATATTAAATTATCAAAAGTACGTACAGTTTTTAATCTACTCACATTAATAATATTTTCTTCTTAGTAGCCATTTAACTTGTTTATTTTTGTTGTTTATTCAATTAAAAAATTTAGTAAATAAAACCTGAAAGATGCCATCGTCAAAACGATTGAGTTTAAACGACCGATTACCGAGTTTAAACGAACGAACGATTAAAACATTTTGTGTTACAACACGAATAAATATACATAATAACAATTTTTACTTTGTTATCTATCACTTTTATATAAATAATAATATATAATTATATAATGTATAATAAGTAATAATAATAAAATAACCAATAAATAATAATATATAATTTATATAAATATATAAAAGTGATAGATAACAAAGTATAAAATTGTTTTATTTAAAAAAAAAAAAAATCACAAAGTAACGGACAAATCAATCAACAATATTTTGTTACGTTTGTGGCGAGTATACGGTGAAAAAATTTCGATAACATATATCATAAAATCAAAGACGTTGGTAAACCATGGATTCCAAATAATGTTTGGAAAATGTATAGTGAACATTTAAGGCAATGTATGAATGGTAAAAAAAGTTAAATGAAGTTTGGTGTGCCTATGATTTGGAGGAAACCAAAAAATCACTACGATGACTGTTATTTTTGCTTAGTCAAGGTACATGGTATTAACTGAAAGAAAATTGCCTCTCCTGATCTGGTATCTGGTAAAAGACCTGCTTCTCATTCAAAAGAATCTCAGCTCCAACTTTTCATGGCCTGTCTGATATTTCAGATACAGAATATAGTACATCCGAACATAGGCAAGCATAGGCAAGAAAGTGATAATTTTGAAGCTACTTTTCATTCGAGGCACTTTAAGTGACCTTATTAGAGACTTCGATCTTTCAAAAGAAAGATCAGAACTGTTTCCGTTTTTTGCTGAAGAAATGATATTTTTTGTAATGACGTGGGTGGTCTTTTATAAAAATGGGTTTCTTAAACTAGCAGCCAAATGAATGGAGACTTTTTATAGTTCCACGCGGAGTTTGAAATGTGTTTTACTACATAATGGCAATAAGCATGGTGCGGTTCCCATTGCTCATTCCAAAAATTAAGGGAGAAGTATGAAACCATAACTCTTGTATTGGCAAAACTCAAGTACCATGATCATAAGTAGGTTATATGCGTTGATTTACTATGGTTTATTAAAAATGGTAAACTTTTTATTGGATGAACAAAGCGGCTACACTAAATTTCCATTTTTTCTCTATTTGTGGGATAGCAAAGCTAAAAGCGAGTATTAGATTTAAACAAAGTAGATTAAAAGAAAAGTCTTGACAGGAAAACAAAATATCATAAATACATCGTTAGTTACTAGGGAGAAAATAATTTTACCTCCATTGGACATAAAATTGGGACTAATAAAACAGTATGTCAAAACATTGGATAAAAATGGCCCCTGTTTTAATTATATATTAAGGAAATTACCTGGTTTGCACAAGGAGAAACTTGAGGCTGGCATTTTCGATGGACCACAAATTAGGTTTTTGATGAAAGATAAGAATTTCAGGTATTGAATGAATGATATAGAATGATTAGTCCGGTTTTCTTTCATCAATGTATAAAATTTCGTAGGGAACTATAAGCCCGAAAATTATTGCGAATTAGTGTAAAAAAATTAGTGCTGGAAAATTTCAGAAAGCTTGAATGTAATATGAACATCAAAATTCACTACCTGCACAATTATTGGGACAAATTTCCGGACAACCTTGTCTATTACAGTAAGGAACAAGGAGAGCAATCTGATCAGGACCTAAAAAAGATAGAAGAAAGGTACCAGGGTTAATGGGATGAACACATGATGGCTGATTAATGCAGAAGTATCATTACTCACTCAAAGAAATCACGAAAAAGAAGCTTTCTCCATGTTCAATGGGGTAACAAAAGGTAAAAAATATGAAATATTTGTATATTTTCGACACCTATCACATCTCGAAAAATACATGTACATATATGTACCATTAGAACCAGCATAACGAGCATATTCAAAAACAGTTTTAGTTTTTTCGGTACCAAGTCCACTATAGACCTGTGTAATTGTTCCAGTGGCGGCTCGTGAGGGAGCTCGTTGGAGTGCCGGCCCTCCAGCATTTATCACAGTAAACAATTTTTCACAGCAAAGCACCATATTTTATTTCCGTACAGTTTATTTCCTTTAACTCATTTTCGTGATTCACCTCCTATATAGGGTTTCTATATCTCGAAAAGTAAAAAAGAAGGAAGATCAAAGCAAAAAAAATCTTTAGCAGCATTATTTTCTTCTACGCCCTCCCACTTTAAAAACCCACGAGCCACCACTGAATTGTTCTTTTAGTATTTTAGAAAGCTTCTCCGTAAATACGAAGAATATTTTGATATTCACCTACAAAATATATTTTTACTTTTAAGCTGAACTTAATTGCACGCACTGACATACACAAAAATATTTTTTGTCGCTACTTTAAGATAACATTATCGTGTCGATATAATGAAGTTACCATATGATTGTTGGCTGAAATGGAGTATGATTCCTAATTAAAAAGTAATACTTTAACAATGTTCACTAGTTTATTTGTGGTTTATTTGTTAAGTAATAGCCAAGTAATATTTGCCAAATATGCTTTTACGCATATTTGCTTAAAATGTTAATTCTTATCATATCTTTTACATTAGTTATTTTATAACCTGCATTTTTATTCTCGGAAATCATTAGGTTTGTCAACTTTGTTGCAACAAACTTTTTGTTTAAAATAATGTTAAAAATCATTGACTAAGTTTATAAAAGTACTTTTCCACACACTCCGTACAAAGAAATAGAAATAGTAATATGCAGATAAAAAAATATTTAAAGCCCAAATATTAATATGTTAGACGAGTAATATATAAAACACAAGATTTCAATAATTCCGACGCAACGCTACTGCTCTCAGTACACAGTCTACAAAAATCTAACAAATCTCTAAGGCCAGTACCTACGTGTGTAACTGTTACAAAATAAATTTGCGTTTTTGACACGGGTTGGCCCACGCGAATACTCTTGAATGGCCCCGTAAACAGCACAGGTGTGGACATTGATTAATTAGATCGCCAAAGAGATAATCGAAAAGGTATTATTTGAAGGTTTCTTTTTTTTTCGCTCTCTTCTTATTCTTTCTTGTCGGAAAACGATATCCATCGCGAATTGCACGACTCGAAATAGTATTTTTTTTATCCATTCTGCGTGTTTGAGCGATAACAATAAACGTATTGTTGAAATTTAATTTTGAATGAATAGCCGCGAACATAGAAGATATTAAAAAAAACAACGGATTTGTGTTTTATGATCCAAAAAGATCCTAATAACCATAGAAATTAATGTGACTATGTATTGGGAAATAAAATAAAAGTCAAATTAATATGGTAACTTTTATTATTAAATTTAACATTAATATATTTTTAATAAGTGGTATACTTTTTAATAATTGATATCTACTAGGGTGTAACAACAGCATTTCTGTTAATGCCTTTGTTTATAAAGGATTATATTTCACTCCTCAGAGATTTAGTCCGATTTCAAGAAATAAACATTCCTATTTCAGTATTAAGGTGATTCCACCGCGAAATATTCAGTCGACGATTTTTAACAAAAACGTTAAAATGAGTGACAAAGTAGCAAAATTAAGGCAATTTTAAGACATTATTTTGAAAATGGCTTCAAAGCGACTGATACCGCTCGTTAGATAGAGGGGAAAGGTGCCATATCAATCCGCACCGCTTAGTTCTGGTTCAAAAAGTTCCGAAGACATGAATCTCGAAGATAGGGGAAGATCAGACCGTAATAATTAACTTTAAGTTGGTTCATGATGGTAGAGCATTAAATTCGGAACTCGATTCAGCCCAACTTGAGAGAGCACACGCTGTTCTGGCCGAAAAATATCGAGCTTTCCGGATTAACGGTAAAAGTCCTCCTGCAGCAACACTACACGGAAAATTTGGGACTGAAGAAGAGGTAAAAACTGGCTAAGTCGAGTTGTTCGCCTCCAAAGGCTTATATCAATACTTTTGTTACACTCTGAGATATATATATGTCAAATCATCTATCTATGCACTATGTTAAATATATTTTACCAGATAAATTTAAAGATTATATCATTGGCTCACAATTATATATCGGCCAAACCAACAGACGTATCCAAAATCACATATACGAGCATTCTCTCACCATCCGAAAATGGGATCTCTCCTCAGCTCTAGCAGAACATCACATCCAAACGGGTCAGAAAATAGATTTCGACAAGGCCAAAGGAAACGCACCTATAATTCCTACAAACCCCGCATAATTCGTGAAGCAATTGAGATCGAAAAACTCAAAAACTCAGACTGCTTAAACAAGAGGGATGATGGTCTTAGAGTTCCAAATACATGAAAACCTCTTATTTCCAAATTGCCAATCCGAAACCATTCCAATCAATCGTCTACCTCGTATATTACCCCCACCTCTCAACCGACCGCTCCGCCCGCAACCTTATCAATTAACGCAGAGGTCGCGCTGAGCACGTTTTATTCTTGTTATAAACTATGGAAAGTAGATAGATCGAGGCCTCAAAGTAAATCAATTAGATTTTCTTGATAATGGCTTCAAAGTGGAAGACGAAACGTCGAGATTTTATAAATCTAAAACGCGGTTCTACCCAAGAACTTAGTAATTCTATCATTACCGACTGCGGAAGCCCTTCCGAATATATATATATATATATATATATATATATATATATATATATATATATATATATATATATATATATATATATATATATATATATATATGGGCAATGGTCAGTTGCTTGACCGGGAAGGAAGCCCCACCCATCCCTTACATCGGAGGGCACATGTTTCGTCTGTTGGTCGTTAGACTCATCAGGGTACCGACATGTGCTCTCTCGCCAAGAATAGGGAGTCCCTCTCCCCAATCAAACAACCCACAGTTTTTTGACTTCTTTGGACTGCGTCCAACGAGACAACAGTAGTCAGGAGTTATACACCTCCGACCGTTGGGTTCCGCAATCTCATGTGGAACGTACAACAACCTGCGACTCCGCCATAATGAGCAATGGTTGTAATGCTAATAAACATAATATTAACTTACGGAGAGTGCCAACAAAATGCAGCCACAGCACGTCGTTTGTACGCGGAAAGATTTTCTTTAAGAAATCATACTGCTCCGCGGATGTTTGTAAATTTAGTTACAAGACTTCGCGACACAGGTTACTTAAAGGCACAACGAAGAGGTCACGCTAAATGGCCTCCCCCATGTGAAATGGTGGAGATTGAGCAAGAAATTTTAGAAATAGTCGATAAAGAGCCAATAGCGAGCACTAGGTCTACAGCAGATCAAGTTGAAGATGGTCATAGTCAAGTGTAGAAGATTATATGACAAGAATACTTTTATCCCTATCATTATCAACGAGTAAAAGCGTTACAACCCGAAGATTATCCTAGAACAGGGCATTTCCAAACTACGGCCCGCGGCCAAATCCGGCCCGTTAGTGTCATCAATTCGGCCCGCGACTAGCGCATTTAGCAAGCGTATGCTCGTTTAGGGCGCGTACTCGGCGCCTAGTTTAGAAAATATAGATAATGATAGGAAAATTAAAACAGTTTTGGCCCCTGGAACTTACTGGAACAATTAGTATGGCCCTAAGGCTGGAAAGTTTGGAGCCCCCTCTCCTAGAAGAGTTGAATTTTGTCAGTGGCTTATACATCAGTACAACAGTAATGAAAATTTTACCAAATTTATTTTGTATACAGACGAGGTCATATTTACAAGAAATGGAGTAAATAATTTCCACATGCAACCATGTTTGGGCAACAGAAAATCCGCATGCTGTGAAAAGAACCCATTTTCAGCACAGATTTTCAGTAAATGTTACTGATTACAAGAAATGAAGTAAATGATTTTTGCTAAAGTAACTTCTGTTTGCGAGTTTTACAACGCAGTGGTCGAGAATTTCAAAAAGTCAGATTTGTTTTCAAATTTTGTAACTATTAATAACTTCTTTATTTTGAAAAGTTAATATAAATGATTTTTGATAAAGGAATTTCTTATCACGAGTTCTACAACCTGTTAAAATAAATGACTCAACCTTGAAAACACTATATATATATATATATATATATATATATATATATATATATATATATATATATATATATATATATATATATATATATATATATATAGAAGATGTCCCAAAAAAAAGTTTCTTTTTGATATATCGAAATAAATAAAAGAGAGACGTCCATCAAAAATACATTTATTAATTGTTGAAACACACACGGTCACGGCACTCATTTAAACGAACAGCAAAATTCCTTAGGACGACTCGGCACATACTATCTGGAATGGCTGCCAGTTCGCCAATATATGTAGTACAAATTTATTTGTTTTAATTTCAGAAAAATTCGAATGTGCACAGCGGAAAATAGTTTAACATATGCACAGCAAGAACTAATATTTCCAAATATGTTCAAAGATAAAGAACGCCAATTCTACGGAACACAAATATGACGCAAGGCCGACTAAATCAGTATGATATTTATATAGAATGATTCTTTAGATAACGATAAGTTTCAAGCGCGTGTTTGTGATGATCAAGCAAAGTAAACAAGTTTTGTCATTCTATAAAAATGAATAAAACTGAAATTTGAGCTCTATGAGCTTTAATTCCGGCAGATTATTTTCAAGACAAGTTGAGACAAGACAAGACAAGTTGATTTTCTCGACATTTTATAACAGTAGATTTTATGTGCACAGCATGTATTCCAGACACAAAGCAACAGTGTAAAAGTGCGCTACAAAGAGCAACAACAGTTACACCAGCAGGATAACTCATCACGTTTTTTGCACGCAAAAGACCGGATCATCACCCGAGAGTATTACGCTTCACTACTGGACCAATTGAGAGGTGCTCTTCAGACTAAACGTCCATATCTAGAGAAAAAGTTAATACTCTTTTGATACGATAATGCGCCTACACACACGTCTCAAAGTTTTGTTGAAAATTGCATGATCTACGCTTCGAAATGCTTCCACATGCGCCGTATTCATCAGAGTTTACTTCCAGCGATTATATCCTCTTGCGAAGCCTAAAGAAATGAACCTCTGGACAAAGATTCACTTGGAATAATGAAGTCAAAGCTGGAACAGCCACATATTTTGCCGAATTAAACAAATCACAATATAGTGCTGTTATTAAAAGGTTGGAACATCGTTGATATAAATATTTTGAATTCTACGTTAAAAAATTTTAAAAAAACAGACGTTTTGTGTATTTGACCCTCATACAATAAAAAATAGGATGGATTTGAATTTTATAATCCAAAGAAGTCTTGATGTCATGTCATAGTCAAATATAGAATCTATATTGTTACAATAGGCAAAAGATTGACTCTCTATCTAAAGTTTTAAGAAAATAATTGGGTATTGAATACGTCAAACTGTGTAAATTAAAAATGTCTTACTAGACAAGCAATTAACTATTTTTAGTCAATTCTTGTCACTGGCACTGACATAGATTGACTTTATAACACCACACAAATCCAAAGGTTATTTTTAGCCAAAGAAAAATAAAACGAATTACGATCATCTAATGAAATTAAACTAATTCGTAAACTTTAAAGGAAAACACCACAAATGTACACTATTACTTTTATAACTGCATATTATTGTTGTATGGTTTAAGTAATAAACGTTATAACACAAATATTACATATTATATCTTCATTTATCTGTAGAGAATTCGGTCAGATTAGAGAGCTGTTAAAATTACGATTTCTTATTAGTTAGATAACCAAATATTTTTGTAGGATTATCCAGAAAATTATGGACTTTCAAGGCGGAAAACTCAGATGCGCACGAATAAATAACTGAATCGACTTTTTTGCGACTGGATCTAGAGTTTAACGTAAGCTCAGATCCACAATCATCATCTATCAACCCTTGATATGTGTTTAGTTTCACGAAAGCCTACTTTTTAACCAAATTTTTCACCAAACGCCCATTTTCATAATATAATTCAACAATTTTAACGCGTTTATGTATTGTGTACGACTCCATTTTTATCAATGTCATTCATTACACTTCTTTTATTCAAAAATTTAAAAACCGTTCAACTTGAAAGACCCGTAACTAAATCAACTTAAAAACAACATTCGAAAAGAAAATGAAGAAATACGTCAAGAAGCACTAACTAAGGTGATGCAACAGCATCAATTTGTGAACGCAAAAATGGCCACCAATTAACATATATTATCATCTGAAAATTGTTGATGAAAAACTTTTGTTTTTGATAATAAATAATTATTTTAGTTTTCTTATATTTTTTTTTATTTTAAAGAAGATATCTACGTTTATGTCACGCTGTATATATTTTGTAGTTTCTTCCTTCTCAATAGTCATATTCGTCGTTTTTTAGACAACCTGTGTACATACACGTATAAAAGTAAAACTTCAAATACTGCAAAACCTCACTACATGATAATTATATTTTCTTTCGTAGTTCATTAATGTTGGAAACTCTAACAAACTTCAGAACCATCCAATATATTAAGAAAAACGTTCTTACGTAGTCTGATAATGGTGAACATTTAAATTTTAAAGTAAATCGAAAAATAACTAATTTATTAGGTGTACCAATAGACTTGTTAAGTAACGTGTAACAACAATTTAAATTTTAAATATACTCCTATTCTTTTGCAATTTCATGGCAATCATTGCATTGTATCAAAAATTAAAATAACAAAAAACAAAAAAACAAATTGTATTTTAAAACTATATACACAGAGTGTCCTAAAAAAACTTCAAGAAATACATGTAAATTTCCTCTCTAGCAATATAAAGCGCAGAACGTGCAATGAGTATTTGAGAACATATTTTTAAGTTCCTGAGTTTTCATCTTCGTTCAATCGCTCATTTTCAACTACAGTCACACAACAACCGTTTCAGTTTACACCACACAGGAAGACAATATGAAACAACCGCAAACAAATTTTTAAAATAAAACTTGATTTCTACTTTAATAACCTGTTAAACCACAGAGTTATTAAAATAGTTAAAAAATGCTTGAAATTATAATGTATATTCACTTAATACCATATACTAGGAAAACAAAAAAAGTGCAACCCTCTGCAACAAACTGAAAATATACTTTTTTCTTCTTTAAGTTTATATTTCTGTAAGCGATTGCACAAATGTGGCAAAGTATAAAGTAAAAAAAAATATGTTTTATCATGTTGTCAGATATTTTTCGTATGCTACTAAACTTAAGGACTATTCTTATTTTTCTATTAAAACTGCCAAAATGCCACGAGTTCGTCCATTATGTCTTTTTAAGCTATTATTCCAATTTGAAATGCAACTAAGTATGGGCATGAAAGAAGCAGGTTTCAATTTTCATGGAATATCGAGACGAATGGACATTACTGCTTCTATAGCTATGAGGACCTGCATAAGATGGTTTGAGAATTTAAATTATGTACCAATACCAGATTCTGGTCGTTCTAGAACTATCCAAGAACATGATCAACTATATCTTAGACTTCTTGTCTGGATAAACATATCCCATAAACGCGTGATTCTTAAAAATTAATAGTGAAACTGTGCCCTTTTAAACACATTTTCCTTAACTTTTGTCTAGGTAACGGATCTTTCAAATTGAGCGGTTTATTTTTAATTCTTGAATAAAACACAGATAGCACTGTGAATTTGCCTAGATCTAGTGTCATTTCAGAAGTGTAATATATGACATTTATAATAATGGACTCGTACACAACACAACAAAACGTTAAATTTGTTGAATTATTTTAAGAAAATGGGCGTTCAGTGAAAAATATTTTTAGAATATTACGTGATATTTACAGTTTGCACAATCGTCCATCTGAAAGCACTATCAATCAAATTGTTTATAAATTTCAAGAAACTGGTTCGTTGGAAGATAAAAAAAAGAGCAATATATTGTCGTAGGGGTCGTTCAAAAGAGCATATTGATTTGATAGGTGAAAGTGTTGCTGAAAACCCAGATATTTCCATTATTCGACGCGACGTTCACAGTAATTTGGACACATCCACACCTTAGAGTATTTTATGAAAGAATTTCGCTCTGAAGGCATACAAGATTAGAAAAACTAGAACAAAGAAAAATTGGTGGTTATGTGAAATTGGTGGTTATGTTAATAAACAAAATTGTATTATTTAGGGTGAGGAAAATCCACGAATGATTCATGAAAGACCGTTACATCTTAAACGAGTCACTATTTGGTGTGCGTTATGGTCAGGAGGTGAAATTGGGTTGTATTTCTTTCAGAATGCTGCTCGTGAAACTGTAACTCTAAATGGTACTCGATATCGTGAGATGATAATTGGATTTTTGTGGGCTAAATTGAATAATATTAATCTGAAGAATATGTGGTTCCAACAGGATGGCTCTATGTCTCATTCTGTTAATAAAACAATTTAACAATTTATTGAGATTATTTGAGATTGAAGATTTATTAAGAATTTATTGAAATCCTGGGCGAGTTATTGTAAGAAACTGTGATCACTAAGATTATGTAATTTGACACCATTGAACCATTTTCTTTGGGGTTGCGTGAAAAGTCAAGTCTATAAGAATAATCCACAATCGATTCTTAAATTAAGAATGAAATTATTCGAGTCATTAGTGAGATAGAACCACAGTTATGACAAAATTTTGACAAAAAAGTGGACGTCCATGGAGATGCAAGAGACAATTATTTGACATATATTGTCTTTCACGTTTAAATGGCATACACTCTGCTTTAATTATCAATAAAAACTTTTTTGAATCAACGCAAATTATGTGTATTATTCAAGAATTTAAAAACTTGTCCAATTTGCCAGATCTTTTACATCTACCGCAAGAAATTGATACATCCGACTTGCCAGTTAACATTGATGTTCCCTCTAGAAAAGAAGTGATCTAAACGAAAAAGCAGCGGGAAGCGAAACAATCAATGTATTATTTTGATTGCCAATTACTTGACGTCCAGAATTAAAATGAATCAGTTAAGAACATGTATTTTTTCAGAGTTTCCGCAACATATGTTTTTCAGCTTAAATACAGTTCAAATCCGATCATTTTGTGGTATATTTTTGGTCCTTCGAGCCGGATCACACATTTGTGCTAGTTAGACCGAATCTAACATTTATGCCTACATATATTGGTCCTATAAAGCCGGATCAAACATTAGTGCAACCGTAAGTCTAATAACAAACCAAAAAATTAAACTAAACATATTACTACCACTCATTCAGAAAATCTGAAGAGATTTGCGGAAGCTTAACGAAGAATATAGTGATTAATAACTGCGGCTAGCAAGGTTTTCAATCATATCGTATTAAACAGCATCAGGAAAAAAGTCGCACAACCTCAAGCATCAGTTTTCAATAACTGAAGGTTTAAGGTGTCAGACGCGGTTGATACCCGGGGGTGATCGTAATATAGGCAACCTCGACACCTACAAATAAATGAGGATCCCCATAGATTATGAGATGTATTAAACGAGGGTTTAGTGACGTTCTAAATGGAATAATGAGGAAAGAGCAAAGTGAAATCCAACATGCATGTTCATGTATAGACCACATCAACATCGTCAGAATGATATTGTATTCAAGGGATAATTAAATATCATTCTGATGATTTAGATTTTCTTTTTATTTAGCTACCATTTTTTGTGTGATATTTATGATAGTTTTTTATACACTAAAAGAATACAGTGATACTATTGCAATTTACATTAAAAAACTAATTAAATTATTAAAACTTAACTTGAATTAGTAGAAAATATCTTAATCTACCGGCGCCTCTTGGAACGAAAATTTATCATTTATTGGAGCAATTTTAAGAATTCCAAACAGGCGAAGCGCTGAAAATATAGCGCGTATAGAGGATTGTTCAATGCCTTTTGCCTAGAGACAATAATATGCATTTTGAATATTGTAATGCCATAAGAACCCAAAAATTGGCATAAATAAACCGCAAATCATTAAGAAACTCAAAGACAACATCCGTGCTGATATCGCTTCAACAGCAAATAAAGGGTCTTTCAGATTGAGTGGCTTTTTTAATTCTTGAATAAAACAGAGAATTTGGTTGATTTCAAAAAACATTTTACTAATAATGGAAGCATAGTATATATATATATATATATATATATATATATATATATATATATATATATATATATATATATATATATATATATATATATTTTAAAACGAAAGACAATATTTGCCAAATGACTACCTCTTGCAGTTCCAGTGGCGGCTCGTGGGTTTTTAAAATGGGAGGGTGTAGAAGAAAATAGTGTTGCTGAAGATTTTTTTTGCTTTTCGTGCTATTGAAACCCGACTAAACCTTACACATTTACATATTCCAAATTTCCCATTGGCGTACTTCTGAATATTCTCTTTTTTACTTTTTTACATTTTTACTTTGTTTACACATTTCCAATAGATTTTCACAAATTCACAAAACCAGTGGCGGCTCGTGGGTTTTTAAAGTGGGAAGGCATAGAAGAAAATAGTGCTGCTAAAGATTTTTTTGGCTTTCCCCTTCCTCCTTTTTATTTTTCATGCTATTGAAACCCAAGAGATGAACCAGGAAAACATTAAAATTTTGTATTGTTCCTACTTCCAAGGACATTGGAAGTAGGGTTGTTGCTTGTTGCGTAGATAAAGAAATGAATAAGTCGGTACTTACCATTTCCCGAAGAGTAAACCATTCAAACAATTTATTGTAACTGTAAATCAATAGAGAAAATTCGAAAAAGTTCATGAAAAATTCGAAAAGTTCAAAAAATATCAACGTTTTATGACAAAAAAGGGTTATTGTACACATTTTTGTCGGTGAATAGTACCTCGTCGTTTCCTAGTTTTTAAAGTGAAATTCCATTCGCCTGTTTTTGTCCAAAATCCAAAGTCCGGAATTAGTTCGACCATAACACTCTCAATATTTCACATACCTAAAGCATTTAGTCAATCCTTCCTTATTAAATTTCTTTTTTTAAATCAAGTTCAAAGGCGAAAAGTCAAACAAATATTCGCAATGCGAACGAAATACGCGACGCGAGGCATATCAAATGCTCCGTACCCGTCAAATCAGCGATTAAAACTAATTACCGATACACTCGGTCGCAGGGAATCTACGTTCAAATCGCATGTTTTATAAAGCAGTTAAACCGCAGAATTTTGGCAACCAACAAAACATGTAACAACAACGACGAGACAAGTTGACGTGGCGTACGGTCACTGGAGGTAAACGTCTGAGCAATGATGTAAAAATTGTGGCGAGAGGATGGAATTTTTATCCGCATTATTTGGTGTGATGGGTCGACAGACGTTCTGCTACATTTGGAGATTTTAATTTTTAATAATAACTTAAAATGAGTTTAAGGAAAGAAACTGAGCGAAATTAAAATATAGTGTTTTGTTCTGAAAAAATGTTTACTGTGATAAATGCAGGAGAGGCGCCGCCCCAACGCCCTCCCTCACAAGGTGCTACTGCCACAGACGTCCACTGTTTTGTTGAAATTTTCGATGACATTTTAGCTTAACCGTGGCTCTATTTCACCTGTGACTCGAATAATTTTATCCTTTAGGTCTGGAATCGATGGTGGATAATTCTTAGAGACCTGACTTTTCACGTAACCCCAAAGAAAGTAGTCCAACGGTGTCAAATCACATGATCTTGGTGACCAATTAACATCAACGTTTCTTGCAATAACTCGTCCAGAAAATTGCTGTATCAATAAATCAATTGTTTCAACAGCAAAGTGAGGTGTAGCGCCATCCTGTTGGAACCTTTTATCCTCCAGGTCAATATTATTCAATTCAGCAAACAAAAATCCAGTTATCATCTCACGATATCGAGCACTATTCACAGTCACCAGCAGCATACTGGGAAAAATACAGCCCAATTACACCTCCTGATCATAATTCACACCAAACAGTGACTCGTTTAAGATGTAAAGGTTTCTCATGAATCAATCGTGGATTTTCCTCACCCGAAATGGGGCACTTTTGTTTATTAACATAGTCACCAATTTCAAAATATTGCTTCATATGAAAAGATGATTTTTGCGAAAGAGTATTGGTTTGTTCTTTGATCCAGTTAACAAATGCACGACGTTTTGAATGATGCAGTGACTTTAATTCCTGTGATATTTGAACCTTATGTGCCTTCAAAGCTAAATCCTTTCGTAAAATACGCCATGTTATGGTTTAACTGAGTCCAAATTGTTGTGAACGTCCACTAAGGGAAATTTATGGGTCTTTAGTAACACTCACGTTCCAAATCAATATGCTCTTGTGAACGACCACTACGACTATATATTGCTATTTTTTTATCTTCCACCGATATGGTGATGGCACTTCGATTGATAGTGCTTTCAGATGGATGATTGTGCAAACCGTAAATATCACGTCATTTCCATTAACATATTTCAACGCCCATTCTCATAAAATAATTCAACAGTTTTAACGTTAACGTTATTGTAGTGCTAACGACTCCATTTTTATAAATGTCATACATTACACTTCTGAAATGAGAATATACCTAGGTAAATTCACAACGCCATCTGTGTTTTATTCAATAATTAAAAAAAAACCGCTCAATTTGAAAGTTCAGTTGCGTAAACAAAAGTTAAGGAAAATGTGTCTAAAAGGGCAAAAAGTTGCAATGCTGCTACTAATAACTTACTCTTGATTGACATAATGCTCAAAAATTAATAAGCATAACATTTAAATACAAAATAAATATATTAAAAAAAAAAAAATATATATATATATATATATATATATATATATATATATATATATATATATATATATATATATATATATATATATATAGCATGATACTTGCCCCACCCATTACAAAGTGGTAATCATGAGTGAAAATGACAAATAATTCATATTGTTATACATTCAGTGATAAAGATTTAAAATGTAGGTCAACAAATAAAAAAATGTATATCAAAAAGCAACTTGACTGTTGAAATTAGGTGGCGATAAATCAAAATAAAAAAACACCTATGGTATTAATTATATTTTTCCTCGACCATAAAATATCGACGGTTGTCTTATTTCATTCAGTACGCAATCTATCATGAACTATAACTTGTTAATATCTGCTTCATAACAATCTGAAAACTAGCTACTTAAAACTTGTTTACACCTTAGTATTAGTATGTATTAACTGCAATTTCACCACGTGTGTTTGTAATAAAAAAAATATCCAACTGAGAGAGTAAATTGAATATGTCATATGTGAATATGTGAATTGTGTACTACTGAATAAATTTGGCAAAGTAAACTGAAACATTTTGTTTTTAAAATGTTTTGACATAAGGGGAGAGTTGGATAATTTCGCGCGATCGATAATAGCGCGTCCCCACATAACTACAAATCTGCCGGTAGTAGACCATGTCTGCTTGAGCATCGAATCATGTCTAATGCTACCGACAAACTGCCCCTACCGGAGCCGACGAGCTGTGATTGAAGCATCACCTGTCACTAACAACTTTCGCGCGCATTTCTTATATTTTTTGTAACTAACGGATCCAGGTATGTTCCACTTTTTTCATGATAAACTATATTGTAGTAATGAACTTTGAAGCATAAATTTGTGTTAGATATAGTAGAAATGAGTTTTTATGGCTTAAATCTTATTCGTAGATATTGACTTGGTGTCAAAACAAAATGGCGTAGTCTGACAATTGCGCGCTATTGTCAATTATGTATTTTACTTTTGTTTGTCCTCTTACAGATGTATGTGCAACAAAAAGAAAAAAAGGGAACTTGGGACCCACTTCAAATACAGGCTGCTTTAGAAGCTGTACATGCTGGAAGAAAAATAAAAGAAGATCGTTTGTGCTTCCAGAATCTTCTATAAGAGGCAGGTTAAAAAACAGAGAGTACTATGATCTTCGATTTGGACTGAAGGCAAAGTTTTCAAAGAATGACGTAAAGGAGTTAGATAACCATGTTGATATTTTGGCTAAAACTTTTTTTGGAATTACACAACAACTGCTACGCTGAATGAATTTGCTGTTGTAGACTGGCTTATGAATTTGCTGTTATGAAGTTGCTGCAAAGAACATTAAAACATTTTTTGCAGCAGAGAAAGGCATGACAGGTAAATGTTGGGTGTATGCGTTCTTTAAAAGAAATCCTGGGATCTATTTGTGATCGCCGGAGCCAACGAGCATGAACAGAGTGTTGGGTTTTAATAAAACTGAAGTTAATTTGTTTTTTCGTAATTTATAGGAAATGGTGGAGAAAAATGCTTATCCAGCCAAAAAAATATTTAATATTGATGAAACAGCAGTTTCAACTGTGCAAAGGCGTGAAAAAAAGTATGGGCCTAAAAGGCTTAAACAAGTTGTTACATTACGAGGGAAGATCATGAGCAAAACGTCACAGTTGTCTGTGCAATGAATCAATCAGGCTGTTCATTTGTTCTACCTATGTTTATGTATCCACGTCGAAGGATCAAATCAAGTCTTAAGAATGGAGAGCCCATTGAAATTGAATATGAATGCTCAAAATTAGGGTGGGTTTACAAAGATCTTTTTGAAAAATGGCTTCGTCATTTTGTCAAACATATTAGTGCAACTACTCAAAACTCCATCCTCCTAATTCTTAACAATCATGGCAGTCACTTGTCACTAAAAGCTTATCAATATTGCCGCGAAAATGGGATCCACATGTTATCATTACCTCCGCATACTTTCCATAGGATGCAGGCTCTGGACGTCACTTTTTATGGTTCACTGATGGCAGCTTATTACAGAGAGTGTGATTTATATATGAAAAATCATCCATATGAAAAAATCGCTCATGATGTTTTGGCTTCAATTTTGAATAAAGCATATTTGAAAGTAGCTTCGATTGACATAGCAGTAAAAGGATTCGCAGTAACAGGCATTTATCATATTCGGTGACGATCACTTTATATTAGTCAATTATTCAAGACATAACATCTCGAAATCACACTTCAATGAATAATGACACATTAACCGCAGCATTTACTACCACATATGTTACAAATTAAACCGAAGCTATTGCTAGTTCTTCATGTAGTAATTTGCAAATCTTAAGTCCAGTGCCTCAAAATATTCAGAAAATTGAAAGACGTTCCAAGAAACAACACAAATATTGATTGCCACTCTCTTAAAAGCAGGATAGAAGAAAAGAAGTAGAATAGAAGTTTAAAAGAGAATAAAGACAAGAATAATAAAGAAGAAAAAGCCTTAGAAAATAGAAAAATGATCAAGAAGGAGAGTTCATTTCTAGCAACGATGACGAAGTTCTTCTAGCACAATTATGCAATGATGACGATTATGATGACATGGACGCAGACAAAGGAAATAATAATACTGATGCTGTTAATAACCTTTACACTATAGGTGAACAATTCGGTCGGGACAAGGAAGTATAGTTACGTTGTTGCAGATGTTCCAGCTGGATACATAAAGAATGCAGTGGTAAAGACACTGCTGAAAATGTCATTTGAGACTACTGTTGAAATTAATAATAACAATAATATTTTTATCCAGAGATAAATGTTGATTCGCTCATATATCGGCTATTATTTATATCGCACGGTATTATCAAACCGAAGCACGCTATTCTCAGACTAAGTTGATAATAGTGCGCTTTCCAAGATTTTTTTTAACTTCCTACATTTTCACATGGGTACTGTCAAAATTAAAGATTCCAGTAGATATTGATTGCCAGGTAAACTGTCTTATTAACAATCAAGTTTGAGTCGCTCTGTTTTATACTAGTATGATATTATAGCTATAATCCGTTCAGGACACGGTATTATCCAACTCTCCCCTAAGCTAAGCTGTGTTCTTGTGGTTCTGTTAGAAGGGCAAGCAATTGATTTGCTTGTGATATGAATAAACGCTAATGTTTTCGTGAAATAGCGAAACTTAGCGAAACAGATGGCGTTGTTAATTTACCTAGATCTAAGATAATATATAAGAAGGTATTCTAATCCTGCAAGAGATGATGGAAAATGTGTCAAACGGTAGCGCCACCACAAGTTTACCCGAGGCAAGTTTGGGGTTCAAATCCTCACTATTGTTTTTTTCCAAAAATAGTATTAAAATTATTCTATGTTATTAATTTCCGATGATTATTAAAACGATATTGAAAAAATCAGATTCCAGATCTTTGTGTAATTACTCAAATTACAAAACGTTCACACCCAAAAATTCTTCCAAGTACTCTTCTTTCAAATACGTTAAACATTTGTTCTGTTTTCTTTGTGAGGGTCCACGTCTAGAAGCCACAAGTGACTACTGGCCGAATTACAATTTTATAGACTTTGATTTTCGTGTCACTTTGTATGAGTCTAGATTTTAGGACATACTGCAAAGAGTAAGTAGTTCTGTTTTAACTTTGCTTATATTAATGTTCAATTCTTCTATTGGAACCTTTGGTGTGAAACACTAAACTTGAAGAGATTTACCACTAAACACCAAAACACTTTTTTGAACTGCTCGACGCACGTTTCGCTAACCATGTTAGCATCATCAGGAGATGATTTAATCTAATTCTAAAACTAAACTATGTTCTATTTATATGAAAACCATACCTAACGAAGCGTGTAAAAATCATGAACCGTGAAGTGTACTAAGCCTTACATTAATAATTGAAAAAATTGGCTGAAAGGAATCGGTCCTTTATCTCGGTTCATGATTTTCTTACATTTCTCTATTTGAATGCTTTCATATTCATCCAAAGCCCTATTATTATTAACACTTTTAATTAGTCTTAAATTACTAATATCTATACTGTGGTCATGTTCGATTGCATGTTGGGCAACACAAGATTTTTCATTTCTCCCATATCTAATGTGGGCAATATGTTCTTTATATCTTGTCAATATGGATCTTTTTGTTTGCCCAATATACCTTCGATCACAGTCTTGACAACTAATTTCGTAAATCCCCGACTTTTCCTGCTGCTCTAGTTTATCCTTTGGATTACCCAGAACTTCTCTTAATTTATTATATGGTTTATACACAACCTTAATGTGCACTTTTTTCAAAATTTTGTCTAGTCCTCTTGTCAACTGGGCATCAAATAGTATTACCATGAGAACGACAATTTAAGAGTGCGACAATCAATATTTGTGAGTGTTGTTTCTTGGAACGTCTTTCAATTTTCTGAATATTTTGAGGCACTGGACTTAAGATTTGCAAATTACTACATGAAGAACTAGCAATAGTTCCGGTTTAATTTGTAACATATGTGGTAGTAAATGCTGCGGTTGTGTCATTATTCATTGAAGTGTTATTTCGAGATGAATTTCTTTGTGTTACTATCCACCTACCAACCAACTATCCAAAGACTTGACGAAAACTTCTTAGGTTTATTTCTGTATGAAATCGTCATATAAATATCCAAGAGAAGCGTAATATGCTGTTGTTGCAGCTACGGAGACTACGCAGACTGCTTCAAGGATGACTGTTAATCAATTACTTGCTCTAAGGATGCATATTTATCGCTCTTATTACATCCTTCCTCTTACAAGTGCACATCAAGACGCGTCACTTAGAATAGAGACAAACTAGAACTGAGAGTTCTAGCTAATCATACACGCAGAAGAGTCAGAAGAATGGACAATTTTCGGAATGAAAGCGAAATTCAGTGGGTTTATGTTCGGTACGACAAGGATAGGAGAGTATTGGTCGAACTCTCAGGCAATTATCGGTAACTTTAAACGAACCTGAATCATGTATGGTATAATAACAAGTGTTGTGAATCTACTCATTATTTTTGTTGTATGAAATGTAAATGGAATTTCTTAATTATTACATAAAATCATCATAGTGTTTACACAAACATTACAAAAATAATTCAATAAAATATAGTATATAGTTTTATTTAGTTTATATAAAATATAGTTTTTATTGTTCTCTAATTTATACAGTGAATCTCAAAAATATTCGAATAAGTGTATTGCTATAAGTGTGCTTAAGAAAATAAAAAAAAGGTAAAATGTAAAAAAAAAATCATTTATCAGGAAAATTAATAAACACTTTTAGTACAATCATAAAGTAAGTATTGAATAATTATAAATCCATATTAATAGTAAATACGTCAATAAAAAAGTTCAACTTTTAAATTTAAAGTCACAAAAATATTCGGACATTAATTTGTATCAACAAAAAAATTAATTGTATAAAAAACTTAGCTCATATTAGTATTTGATATGACCATCACTGACCTTAGTCACATTTCCTAAACCTTTTGGCAAAATGATGGTATCATTTTTTTTCTCAATTTGCGTCAATTTTATTCCATTCCTCTAAGCCTTAGGCCGCGCTACGGCTAAACCGCCATGGTTTTTAACCGCGTGATTTTGTGAGTCAAGAAAACTAATACAAGCGGCCGCACTTGCGGTTTTTCCCCGCGACTTATTTTAAAATCGTGAAATGTTAAACCGCGCCACAATTTGTGACGAATAGAACTTAATTAGCGCGCATGCACTACGGATTATTTCTTAGTATTAGAACAACAATACATACTGCTCTCTTGAAATCCATCTTCAAACTGTGAATATCGCGGGCAGTTTCGCGGTTTTTAATCGCAGTGTGTGCATACCGAGCGGTTTAACGGTTCTAGTGGTTAACCACTCGCTGGAAAAAATCGTAGTGCGGCCTAAGCCTAATAACTTATTCTTTATTTATACTTTTATTTAAACTTTCTTTATTTATAATTTTCGATTTCCTTATATTAGTTTCCAAATAATACCAAACGTTTTCAATAGGATTAAGGTCAGGTTTCATCAGGTAAAATGTAAATAAGTTTGTAATGTTCATGTTCTCCACACTGACTCTCCGATTATGCCTTAAAATATTTGAATAAAGGTTTTTGTCCATTATACCGTCAATTTAACCATCACCAAGTTACCAACCCCCTCTGAGGATATACACCCCCAAACCATTACTGTGTTGAGCTCTTCATTATCCCTTCGTCACACCATCTGACTGCCATCTGAGCCAAAAATGTTGAATTTTAACTCATTACAGAAAATAAAGTCGTTCCAATAATTTTTGGAATTCAAAACGTACTCCTTAGCAAAATCCACTCGAGTTTTAATATTTTTCTGACTTAACTAAGGCTTTTTCCGGGCCACACGTCCATGATATCCATATTTTCTTATACAATGGCGTATTGTTTCGGTGGTGACTACTTTTTGAAAATGGTTTTCCACTAATTTTGAGCTTAGGTGCATTTTAGGGTTTTTATGTACTTCTTTTAAAATAAAGCGTTGGACTCTTTCATTTAATAATATCGAACGGCCTGTTTGCTTCTTCGGAAAAATTCTGTCCTCATTTTTGAAGCGTTGCATGATATTTCCAGCCGTACTTTTACTTAACGGAATCATTTGCTCAGTTGTTCGGTAGGAATTTCCCCTTTCATAACAAAATAGCACTAATTGCCTTTTTTCTAAACTAATGTTTTTTGCATTTGGTATATGACCCATTTTAAAATGTCCCTTCGTCGCCAATCTGCTAATTACTATTTGTAGTAAACAAAATTCGTAGATTACCACTTATCTTTATATGATTCCTCCAGATTTATTTTTTGTTTGCGCGCCTAAATTTTTTTGAGGTGTACAAAACCAATATTTATGTGTTTTTCTTAAAGTTTTAGAATTAAATCGATGATTTTAGAACATTATTATAAAAGAAGTTAAAAGGAAGTAAGAACGATAAAATATATAGAGATTTTTTTTTCCATAAGTACTGCTAGAATTATTTTTTAAATAAGGTGTGCGAATATTTTTGAGATCCACAGTATGTGGCGAACACGCTTTTAAAAAAAAATATTTGGCGTTCAGTTAAAGAACCAGGATAAATATTGGGCTCAGATCAAACTCAGCGAGCTGAGGGGGCAGGAAAAATCATCTAGTTGAATGAACATAAATGCACTCAATCACTCAATAATAATAATAATAAAAACAAATCGCTGGTCGACTAAGAATAAAAAATTGTATCATTTCTAATAGTTGCCCTGGTACCTTCCACAAAAAGAATATTTTAATATTCTGGAATAAACTAGATACTTACATTTCTATACCGGTCATATATTTCTATAATAAAAGTTTTAATGTTATCTTTTAATAACATATCTAAAACATATAACGTTCAGTTATATGTAAAACTTTTCTTCACATTCCAGCTACGTAAAATCACACATTATTAATCAAAACTTGTTTTATCTCAGTTATGTAATCCAATATTTGTTCGTCAAATCACAAATTCACGCCTGAAATCTTTAACAGCGCACTGACCAATAAAATGCATAGTAATGAAATAAAAATAAAACAACATAATTTTCAATATAAAATAAAGATATTAATAGCAAAACAATCTGTAATAAATTCAGTTTTTACTTTATTTAATATTTTCCTAACTAGAAAAAGTTAAAGTTTCGTTGTCTCTTAAAGTATATACTCAACCGTGGACGACCATTGGAGAGACATAATTCTAAACAGAATCTAAAATTGAATTTCCTGAAGATGCTAAGAGGTTTAGCACAACACGTTTCGGGTGATGAAGTTTAATGTATCATATCAAAGGTTCCGATAAAGAAATTGAAACATTAATGACAAAATTTTAGCAACAATAAAAGAAAGTGATTGAACCAATTTTGCGACCTAACCTGGTTTCGACCTAATTACTTCATCATTACTATCAACAGAATTATCAGAACAATCTGTGGAATGAAGAACACCAATATTTCATTCACCCAAGATGATAAATTGAAGGAGGATCCGGAAAAAACAATAGCTCTTATTAATATTTATATAAAGTAGCTAAATACCCATTTTTCACAACAGAAGCAATAGTGAAGCAATCTGGAAGCAATATGCGGACGATGTATACATTTTTGGTCAAACCTTTAAGAAAATCAATCCAATTGGATAGATTTTCAACAGAGCGCAGTCGAATCAGCTTAAAAATGTAGATGTTCATAAGTTTACCTAGCTTAGTAGCACCATCACAAACAACGGTGAAAGGAAACTGATGTCCGCAAATCGATACGAAAAGCGCAACAAACCTACAATGTATCTGGCCACGATTGGAATTCCGCTCGATAGTCCACACAAACAAAACTGGGAATATTTCATCCAAACTTTAAATTGGCATTAACTGTTATGAGGTGATTTTGTTACTACAATACAACCATTCAAAACACCATTGATTTTTAAATAATTTCTAGTTCGAGTGGTATATCTTTTTCGTATGCCGAATTGCAAGCATTGTTGAAAGAAGACGATATGCAAACTCAACAACAAATGCCAGAGAGGTTAAATGTTGTTCGTCGAACCATTTGTGATCGCCTGTGTGCCATGGGAAAGATCCAGTAGGCAGGAAAATGGGTTCCACATCAGCTGAACGAGAGACAGATGAAAAAGCGAAAAACGGTGTTTGAAGTTTTGTTTTCTGGGCATGAAAGAAAGACTTTTTTGCATCGGATCGTAACTGGAAAGTGGATATATTTCGAGAACCCAAAAGGCAGAAAATCATGGGTTGACCCAGGACAACCATCATCATCGACCGCAAGACCGAATCGCATTGGAAAGAAAGCAATGCCGTGTACTTGATGGGATCAGAAGGGTGTTGTGTACCTGAAACCAGGTGAAACAGTTAATACGCTTCGCTACCGTCAACAAATAATTAATTTGAACCATGCATTGATCGAAAAGCGACCGGAATGGACTACAAGATATGGAAAAGTCAGTTTCCCTCACGACAACGCCCCATCACAAGTAGCGAAAGCGGCCAGAGATACCATTTCTGCACTTGGTTGGGAACTCTTGCCGCACCCGCCGTACTCTCCAGACTTGGCCTTTTCCGATTACCACTTGTATTCATCGATGTCTCATGCACTTTCCATGAAACGCTTTAACAATTACAAATATATCGAAAAATGGCTTGATGACAGGACCACCTTAAAAGAACTATGGTTTTCCTGGAAGGACATCTACAAATTACCAAAGAAATGTGATAAATGTGCAGCTAGTGATGGCGTATACTTTGAAAAAACCATTTTTTACCGTACTCCCAAATGAAACGTGTTTTTTTAAAGCAAAAATTAAAAATGATTAACTGCAGCCCCTGGTATATGGACATAAAACGTGGAGACACTCAATTATATAGGAGCTGAGAAGCGCTGGAACTGGGATATTTTTGTAAATAAATACGTCTTACTTCTTCACTATTTCCCTCAGTTTCTCCCAAGCTCTAATACATATCAGTTAATTCATCAAAAATTAAAATTATTCTTGTTTTTTAATATGAGTTTGATACAGATTAAATCATCTACCGAACGCAAGCCGGTAACTTAAAAAAAAAAATACTGTTTAGTGGCAAATCTCTTCGAGTTTAGTTAATAGTAAAAGTTCTAATATAAGAATTGATACAGGAATTTTATAAAAGACTTACCTAATATTTTTTTGACATGATTTCTCAAATTCAATATTTACAGCCATCTAATGAATTTGTGCACTAAGATTTGTTAGTGGACTGTCAAATTATCGAAAATTATAATCACCTCAAAAATTATGCATCCAACTAAAAATTTTGTGGAAGTACTTTGCTATGAACAAAAGAAAATTTAACAGGGTGCTTTAAAAACAGTGATTTCCAATATTTTATTTATAAAAATGGAACCACTCCCCCTATCTATGCCACTGTTTATTTTATTGCTTCAGCAATAACATCAAATTTCGTCTCGTAGTGAATTGTATTGCGCATTTTTCAAATTTCTACTTCAAACCGTTTCAAAATTATTAAGAATTTTCAAAATTGAATTTAAAACTTTGAAGAGCTACTATACCTCTGTAATTATCCTGCTAATTAAAAGAAAATTAACAATATTTTCAAATCTTATTACGACATACAATTATAGATCATCCTGTTATTTTTTTATGTTAGTGCCCAAATTTCTGACGCGTACTATTATCGTACATTGTTTTAACAATTTTACTTTCATCTTTATTGTTATATACTTATTTTCGCTATGCAGTACGCCATTCAACCCAACCAAACGGTGCCCAATCAGCTGTTGCATATCTCTATTTGCCCTAAGTTGACGTTCTTTTCCACTTGTACTACGTTTTCACTACGTCCACCACCACATATATATATATATATATATATATATATATATATATATATATATATATATATATATATATATATATATATATATATATATAGTGTTTTCCTGAACGTTTAATATTAGTTTTTGTTTTTTCTTGCGTTTTTCAGTCATTTATAATAAAAACAATTATTTTTTCATTTTGTTTACCTTTCAGTTATTTCTATTTAACCATCTTCAGAACAACATTTTTTAAACAGCTTAAAACACTATATTTAGGTTATACTAAAATATTAAAACGATAAAAATATACTATATTTTTTGATTAGCGTCTAGTTGCCATAATTGGCACACAAAACAATAAATCTGCTAACAACCGTTAAAGTTTTGTCAAATCTTTTTTATTTAGTCAAATATTTATTTAAATAGCTTACCTTATGATTATATGTCCAAGATGCATAGTCTCCAATAATATGTGACAGTTTACTAAACCCTTGATTTACGTAAAATCACTCATTATTCCTAGTGTCTTACTCCGACAACAAAAACGCAACACACACCCGCCAAATTATGGTCGCACGTGCAAACATCAAAACAACGCACTGTAATTCATCGTAAAAAAAAATAAAAACAAGACACTGTCATTCGCGACCGTTACTTTATCGACGTATAGTGGCTTCCTCACCACCTTTCTAGAATTATTCGGTCATGTTACCATCATCAAAAACAAACAGAAAAAAAAACAAGATAGTCGAGCGCGTGAGTCCAATTATCGCATGCGGAAAAACCGGCGAAAATAGAGTCTGAGCCACGCTCTTTATTCCGTTTTGGTTTGTTACAAGCGCGCCGAAGAGCCGTACGCGACTAAGCGCAACGATAGGCAGCGAGGCCCCGGACCACGACGTTCATTTGTCCAATAGAAAAAAATTGGGCTACTAGATAATGCGGTGCGTTAATTTAACAATTTCGGATAAATCTGGGTAAACAATGGTTTAGGAAAGCCGTGAGAATGCACTCGTTATTTGCTTTGATCTTATCAGACGTATTTGGAATCAAGATATTGTAAAGTAGAGAGGCTGCAGGAAAGAAAATACGACGACACAAGCTTCTGTTAATGTTAGCCACAATGTGAGTATCACAAAAGATATTTTCTGAAAATGTGTTTACGATCTTCTTCTTTTTTCATTTTATAAATATTAATGAAAAAAAAAATCAACACCATTAAAAATAAATAGTGTGGCTATATACATCATGATGATATTATGTAATTATTGAGTAGATCCAATACTCCCCAATCTTTGAAGACCAGAGTGTACCATTAATGTATCCCCACTATTCTGATGTTCTGACTTTCAGAGATTAACAATCATAGAGACTAACAAGTACAAAATAAGAAACATTCTAATATCAACAGAGAGGTCTACAGTAGGGGTCATAAAAAACGGGATTGAAAAATTCTGAAATTTGAAATATAACTGTTTATAAAATTGGTATCATGAATTTTTTTACTGGTTCTTTTTTTTTGTTTGATTTGGAATTTCGAAAATCGGTTTTTTATTTGAAATAGTGAATAAAATGTTATCTGGTTTTGAAATTGAGGGGGTCATAAAAAAACGGGACACATGGCCCACTTGTTCAAATTGAAGGAGTAATGAAAGCGAAGAGTTACTGTAACATCTTGGAACGGCACATGCTTCCACACGCCCAAGAAAAGATGGCCGCTGACTGGATTTTCCAAGACGACAACGACCCGAAACATGTATCGAGGCGTGTCAAGCAATGGCTTCAACAAAACAAAAACAAATCACGAAACTGGTGTGACCAGTTTCGTGATTTGTTTGTCCTGATTTGAATTCTATTGAGCACCTCTGGGAGCACCTTTGTACGTGCACGTTCTCCAACACTGGTCAGGTACACTGGACATTTTGGTCAATTCAGTCGATTCCATGCCGCGTAGATGTAGGGCCGTAATTAAAGCCAAATGTTATTTTACGAAATATTGATGTTTAAATGTTGTTCTTTCGTTTTTATATTTCAGATTTGTATGTCCCGTTTTTTATGACCCCCTCAATTTTTGGCATATTTTACAAAAAACCAGATAATATTTTTTTGACTCATTCAAATAAAAAACCAATTAAAACATCGAATAAAGAACAGAATTCCCAATCAAACAAAAAAGAACCAGCAAAAAAATACATGATACCCATTTTATAAACAATTATATTTTAAATTACAGACTGTCCCGTTTTTTATGACCCCTACTGTATGTTTAAAGTAAAATTGTCAGACTGACAATCAAATAACTAGATCTGAAGTAAAACGAAAGTCAGGAATGTGAAAGATCAAGTAGCGTAGCTTAAGTTGGGTTTTACTGGACACAATGGAAAACTGAAAAAAGCCGATGGAATAACCTAATACAACAAATATATACCATTGTTAAAGAGAAGGACGAAAGGTTGACCCCAGATGAAATGAGGGGATGACTTGGAATGAATAGTGTGTCTGAGCTGCACTGAAAATGTGTATCACAAAGCAAAGATAGATAGAAGGGCTTGGGGAGGGCCTATGTTCAAAATTGCATATCATGAAAGAAAAGAAAGAAAAGAAGGAAAAAGTGCATCTAGAGTTTATTATAAGGCTGTGTAACTCTGCAAGGCATAGACCGAATTATGAGATATATGCCTTATTGTGGTAAGGTATCCCAAACGCGTTATACATTCGTTTACAAGTTCGTTTAAAGTTACAAAACTCTGTTCGTCGCAATATCTTATCCATGTTCTCCTAACGTTAGAATACAGAATCGTCTCGCTACCTTACGAAAATTTAAACTGTCTTCTTTCATATCAACAACTGGTTTCTTTGCAATACGAATAGTCTTCTACAATGACGTGATACACGAACTCGTGGCCGGCTTTTGACAGAAATTCAACATTACTACTTAGCTTAGTAGAATACGAAACAAAACTTTTAAAATCGTTTGCTTTACAACATTTTTTGTGATGTTTTACAGAAACATAAAGATAAACAAGCAAAAAGTATCAGTTTTTCTGATCAAGATATGCTATACAGTAATTTAAAAATAAAAGGATCAACTTTCAATAAAACTAATAAGCAGTATTTCCTCCACGGGTCTGTATCCATGCTTGAGGGCGATTTGGCATGATATTGATTAAATGATCAATTTAGGCTTGTGGAATTCTCTCTCGTTCTTCACGAGCAGCATCTTTTAATTATCACAGTGTAAGAGGAGGATTGCTTCGTTTCTTGATTCGTGTTTTCAGAATGTCCCAAACAAGTTCAACAACATTCATGTCAGGGGAATTTGCTGGCTACGCTAACTTGGTTATTCCCTCCTCTTCAAGAAAATTTTAAACTGCCGCTGTTCGATGAGGAGGTGCGTTGTTATCCATGAAAACAAATCCGTCGTCTATTACGCCCCGAAACAGACTCACAACAGTATTTAAAACATCCTCGATGTACACAGCACCAGTGACTCTTCTCTCCAGGACCAGTAGAGGTATCCGTGTACCCCTCATAATACCACCCCAAAACATCACGTTCCCACCGTCAAATGGAATACGTGATTGAGCTGTTTCTAGTGGGGCTTGTCGACTAAGTTGTTTCAGTTACGACTAAGATCCACTATTTCTCGAGCCCATTGCAATCTTACATTTTTTGTTGAAGGGTTAGTTTGGGAACACATAAAGGTCTTCTGCGATGCAAATTATCGCTTTCAGTCTATGTTTATCATTGGTCGTGAAACATTTACCCCTTCAAGTTTAACAAGCTCCGTTGATATACCACTTGTAGATTCCAGACGATTACTTTGAGATATCATTGATATCTGGCGGTCTTGTGCAGCTGTTGAATAACGTATTCTATCACTTCTGCGGCGATCCTTTACGTTATTAGTCTCTTAGAATTTTTTATGGATTTTCTTTACAATATTTTGAGAAACATCTACAATTTCCGCGATTTCCACTTTGTTAAACCCCTGTTATAACAAAACAATTATTCTTGATCTGTAAAAATGAAATATCATGTTGCTAAACATTTTTAAACAGATTGAAAATTGAAAAAAAAACTAAAATAATGTGTAAATACCAGTATCAACGGAATGGGCAAAAGTCGTAAAACATGTGTTATCAGCAAAGCAATGCTTTTGTTATTTTCATTTAAAAACGGTCTAAAATAAATATCCATCACAATTTTTAGAGTATGATAGGCGAAGATATCCTAATTGTAAATATTCCATACTTTTGGACATGTGTATACTGAGTGTTGGACTTTTTTGTTCTCCATTTCATCAATCATGTGTCTCTAAAACCATATAGACTGCTTCATTGATAGGACGTTTTCTCTTCAATATAGCCTTCAAATTCCAGTGTTCTATTTTTCTCAAGAGCATTTAATCAACTATTAGATGTTTCCAAATAACTTAGTTCGCGTTATCATTGAATAATATTTGTTGGCTAATTGATGAGTCATCAATGCAAGAAAATATGGTTAACGATATGATTATCATAGACAGGTTAACATTTTCAGACTAACTGGCATAGGTTTTTTACCATGACCAACGAATAAAGTTAATGATAATTGATAAAACGAAAATTGACTGATCGTGAAACTAACAGAAATAAAGCCTAATAAATGGGTAAGACAGTAAAAAGGAATAATAGATGTAATATTGACCGGAAAAAAGTAGGATTCGGCAGGTCACATTATGATAATGATTGGTGGAAGATAGGCCAGACGATTCCTAGAATGGAGATCGAGGGTAGCAAGAAGAAACGTAGTTAGACCAGCACTTCGATGAAGTGATGATATCAAAAATGCGAAGAACCAAGAATCATGGGACACTAAACTAGAGACCTACGTACAACGATGAATGAGTTTAGATTAAAGAAGAATTATCATAAAGAAAAAATACATTTGGTCAACTTCAGATCATTTTAAGAGTGAAATTTAATTTTTTTGTGAGAGTGATGAAATCGCCAGTACAATGCTACTGAAAAATGAACGTAATCATTTCAATAACACACCAACAAATTAAAATTCGATTTGCTGGCGCTTATACAGAGTGCGCTACCAAAATTCGGACCTAACAAACAATTTTTTAAACCAAACTTTATTGGTCGAATATTAAAAATATTTTTTTTAAATTTCAGTCAGTTCAATATCTTCAGAGAAAATTCTCTAGAATATATTTATTTAATAGTACCTCTTTCAACTTGAATTACTGCTTCAGTTTTTTTCTTGAAGTGCAGTACGTACCCTAAGAAGTCTGAACATCAAGAGACGAAACCTGTGCCCTTCAGGGAGGGTGGGGATACATTATCCAACATTTGGCTCAAATATTTTTTTCCGAAAGATTTCGCGGTCTTCCGGAGATCACAATGTCAACGTTTTCACGTCAGAACATGTACATCCACCTGTTTCTTTACTATATTTCCCTTAAAAATACGCGAGCAGACGTCACCCTCACTTGACACAACACCTAGAGCGTCAACAATTGTCAGAAATGTAGTTTTCACGATAATGAGGACATCTTTTGTTTTTGCGATGTTTTTTTATAAATGACTAGTGTAGATCATCTTCTGTAGTTTAGCGCATCATTGATTTACTTGGACCAACTTATATTGCTGCCTACTTTCACAATAATTGGGTTATCTCAAACGAATTCAACTTCTATTTCGGTAAGTGTCGTAGTCCTTGCCGCCCAACAGCCCAACATAATGAATGGCTCTTCCTTGCCAGATTAGCAGAACCTTTCTTGAACTTCTCTAAAGCGGTATATTTTGCAACAATTTCGTAAACGGTCGAACTTGGGTACTTAAATAATAATCTCTTGAATCGCTTTGAATTATCGTCTCTGCTCCACACTTTATATTCCACACTCGACCTATATTCCACACTCGACAATTCCAAGGCTTAATCGTCAGTTATACGAGCATCTTTTCGTTTTTTTTGACCCTAGGCAGGAAGAATTACCAGCCTAACCTAAGAACCCTCCTGCATTATCCGAACTTAAGACCGGCAACAAAGTTGACCAAAGACTTGAAAGAAAACCTTCCAGGCGTCCTAATGAAAGATGACGATATAGCTGACAGTCTCACAAAAACCGGATTAAATTAATGGAAAAGAAGATCTTAACAATTGGGGTATTTTGATGTTCTAAGTCTTTACTACATGCTTTGGACTGAGAGAATAACAAAACCAACCTATTGATGAGGTACAACAAGGCAGAAAATGTAAATTGAAAATTGTCGTGATTTTTATGATACACCCTGTACTCCAAACTGTTTTAAGTGCAAATTTACTTTCTCTCAACATTTACTAAATGTAGAAATAAATATTACAATTTTCTTTGTGTAATGCCTAATTATAATTTAAAAGTTTAACGTTCTATACATCTTTTATCATTTTTTGGTAACTGCGGTGTATGATTAATTTTAACTTTACAGAACTGTTAGAAATAGTTTGTAAGTAGTTTGGGTATAGTGAGCAAGAACGTAGTTATGAGTCAATGAATATTTTCATTGTTGAAAACTATCAAGAATTAGGCAGTAAAATATGTAAATATAAATATAAAAATAAAAAATAAAAAAATAGAGATAAAAAAATTGTCGGAATTTTTATTTTAAATATTTTATGAATTCAGTATTTATTAAATTTTCACTTTTTTTCAGAACGCAAGATATTTGAAAATAAAATGTAATATATTTATAGTGATTTATTGCACAAGTTCTCCACAGCACAGTGCATATTCCACAGCATAAATTTGATCTTATTTACAAACAGAAAAGAAAACTTACAAATTAATGTCGTTTAGCGTCAAAGTTGAAATTACTTGCACTAATTTTTCACACCCTAATACGTTAAGTGATTCCCGTCATATTAAGAAATACATGATTAATTGTTTCATTAAATTAAATGATCAAAATGTAAGCCTGGCACCGTTTTAACTTATTTTCCGAACACGTTGAAAAACTCCTGCTATATTTCTAATCCAATTTGAACATCTTCACATTAAATAAGAAACTTAACCGGATATTTGCGTACAGGGTACAGTTTTGGTCTTAAATGAAATTAAAGTACACACTAACACACAATGAAAAAATTTGTATCTCTAACACCTTTTGTGGTGGGGATGATATCATTTAATTTTAGTTTATTTGTAGTTTATTCGTTAAATAATAATAAATTACTATTCGCCAAATATATTTTTACACTTATTTGTTTAAAATAATAATTCTTATCATAACTTTTCGATTGATGATTAATAACTTTACAATGCTTTACGCGGAAACCAATAGGTCCCCTGTTGTAAGGAACTATTTTCTTTCAAATGAAGTGAAGAATTGTTGATTAAATTTACGATTTTTTTCCCTTACATCCAGTATAAAAAATTATCTAAATAAGACGCCCAGTTGTCAGCGCAGTCTCATGGTTTCCATGTCATTTTTTATTCAAATAACAAGTCATTTTGTTAGAGTAGAAGATTTAACTATTTGTTGTTATCTTTGAGTTTGAACGCAAATCGCGAATAAAATGTAGTGTAAGATAGAACTTCTATAAGAGATTACTTCACTAAATTTGAAAACAATTTGTTTTCAGATGAAGGCGATCTTTGCCTCAACCGGCATGAAAATGAACAATATTGTTAGTACTGGAGCAAAAGAAACCCTCCATTTAAGAATCAACGACCATTTTATCGACTGAAAATAATATACTAGGTGTGTCCGGAAAGTAATGCAATTTTTTTAACCATAAAATGTATTGTAGATATCGTTACAAACGTTTAATATTCTTCGAAGTAGTTCCCTAGGGCATCTACACAGTTTTTCCATCGGTTCTGCCACGCACCTGTACGCGTCGTGGAAGGCTCCAACGGGGACCTCGACAAGAGTCCTCGTCACGGCGCCTTGGACGGCTTCAATCGATCCAAAACAGATTCCTTTCGGGGCGGTCTTGATCATCGAGAAAAGAAAGAAGTCAGCCGGAGCTATATGCGGACTGTAGGTGTGTTGCAGCAGCGTTGCGAAGTTATTCTTCGCCAGGTACTTACGGACGCGCAGAGCGGGGTGGCTTGAAGCGTTGTTATGGAGGAACTCACAGGTAGTGGCGATCACCTTTCTCACTCGGACGGCCCTTTTTCGCAAGAGATTTGTTCAGTTTCGAACAAAATTTTATTGCATGAAGTTGCTCTAATGACGATTTCATCGCGTTTCGTGACACAGCTACTAAACAGGGGAGTGCGGAGACTACAATCCTGAAGCCCCGATTGCTCGGAGCAGACTGACAAAGGCATTGCTTTGAAGCTGAGAGTAAGCCCCCCCCCCCCCCCCACCACATCCAACCGATCGGAATGCTCTGCGGCCACTTTAAGTACCAACACAAAAAAAATGCATTACTTTCCGGGCACACCGGTAGTCTATTATTCAAAATTGAACTGTTAAATTTGAAGCGTGTCACCGACGCTTAAGTGCACATATCGATATTTTTATTTAGAAAATATACTAGTGTAAATTCCCATATTGGTTCTTTACTTATAAGAGACTTTTATTTTCATACAGTCAGTAGCTTTATTTTAATCGATTTTTGAAACATGAAGGTACTAATGTACCACCCAGTCACTTTACAAATCAAGATGGCACACGAAGGCCGTTCCAAAAGTTCTCTGCCTGACACAGAGATCGCGCAAGTATGACCAAATAACTATGATATTTGTCAGGTATGAATAGTTAGATAGCAAGCTGCGAAATTTCAGATGCGTGTGTTTAATTACTTATTGAGGATCGTGTAAAATATGTTTACTACAGGTTTTTCCCAGTTAAAGTCTATTCACCGAAGAAAGACAGCCGACTTAAACAATGACCAACGCGTGATCATCAAGTGATATTTTAGCCAGAAAAGCTGAGCGCCCCTGCTATTGGCGGGAATCAGTCGTACCGATTTAAACCACCAATGAAAACCCAGATGATAGGCCGGTTGCCGGTCGACAGAAACACAGGGTTGGCGGTAGTAACTCATACAATGCTCTAAGTTTTTTTTTTAATTTATTGAATTGCTTTAATTTTTAAACAAAATTAAAAATAAAAGTGATAGATAAGAAAGTAAAAAATTGTTTTATTCCTTTTTTAAAAAATGAACTATCACAAAGTAACGGACAAATCAATCAATAATATTGAATTGCATTCGATTTACTAATAATTATATTTTGTTTCCATAAAATGTCTGATTCGGACACAGCTGATGAAGTTGTCGATATTAGCTATACCCTGCCCAAAAAGAGGACAGTTCTTAGTGAGATTCTGTAACGATCACGTGCAATATGCGTGAATATGGTTGGGTTTAGTTTCGTTCTTCAATAAATGGGCTATAGTTTTAACATTTTCTGAAAAACGAATAACATTGAAGATAGATAGAAAGTACAGCATTTTGCAGGCTTTATACCCAATGAAAATTACAAAGAATTAATTTTAATATCTAGGAGAACAAAAAGGTTGGCTGGTATATCGATTGAATGTGAATACTCGGAATGCTCAAACACTGCTACAACCAACAAAATCGTCACAATAATTTACAGTGTCCAATTAATTGATTACCGATATGTAGTATTCACTACATTTTACCCGAACTATTGGGCATAAAAAAACTTTTGGCTTGATAGGTGATGCGTTTGTTAATAGTCGATTAAAGACGCATTTAAACGCTGAACGCATTGCTGGGACGCATTATCATAGTGCAGAGCTCATAAACTACCTGACAAAAAAAACAGAACCATCACCGAAGAGTATTACGCTTCACTGCTGGACCAATTGAAAAGTGCTATTCAAGGTAAAGGGCCTTTCAAATTGAGCTTGAATAAATCACAGAATTTGAGTTAATTTCAAAACACTTTTTATTGAGAATTGAAGCATATTGTATGACATTTAAACACGAAAGACAATATCTGTGAAATGACCTGCCAAATGGACACTGAGTCCACATTGCTGTTCTCTATGTACTGTTTCCAATTAACGAGACTGAAGAAAGCGGCCGAGAGAAACTAAATTTGATATATTATTATTAGTCCACAACCGAGGGTTTGGAGACACCTAGTGTACATTCTCAGAAAATATTTAAAAGCTAAGGCCCACCAAACACCAAAAAATTCCACAAAAACGTCAACAAAAAATAGGAAAGAAAGCAGATTGAACCTGTACCAAAAAAATATACAGAACTCATTTGTCAATTTAAAGTTCATAATGTAGAAATAATTTTGAAAATTATTGAAGCATATTGTATGACATTTAAACACGAAATACAATATCTGTCAAATGGACACTGAGTCCAAATGGCTGTCAACTCGACGTACACAATAATTTGGAAATTAAAGCTAACGTAAATTTCTAGTCTTCCTCAACATTTTCAAGTACCAAATCAATATGCTCTTATAAACGACTACTACAACCATATTTATCTTCTTTTGTCTTCCACTGCACCAGTTTCTTGAAATTTTTAAACAATTCGATTGATAGTGCTTTCAAATGGACGACTGTGCAAATATTACTGTGCAATTATTATAATTTTCTACAAACATTTTTCACTGAATGCCCATTTTTATAAAGTAATTTAACAATTTTAACGCGTTATTATAGTATGTATGACTCCATTATTATAAATGTCATACATTATACTTCGGAAATGATACTATACCTAAGCAAACAAACGCCATTTGTGTTGTGTATTACTATGATAATACATCTGCACATAAGTCTTGGATTGTTGCTACAAAACTTGATGATCAACACTTCGAAGGGCTTCCCCATGTGCCATATTAACCAGATTTGACTCCTGACCTGACCTGAAGAAATGGCTCGCTGGCAAACTTCAAATTATGAGGTCGAAGCTGAGACGAACGCTTATTTTACAGAGCTGGACTCGTTATAATTTTGCAGAGCAGGGCAGATTATAAAGAGGGTATTAAAAAGTTAAGACGTTTTTCGTCTAAATATACCTAAATTTCAAGGTGACTACTGGAGACCGGACTTGATAAAAAAAATAAGTGAAGAAATTGTTTGATGTAATGGCGTGCGTCATCACTTTAATGTATGAAAATATGTATATCTCCAAAATGTTTATAAATTAGTTTCAATTATTTTTTGTGGGAACATTGGATTGTTCAGTTCAGTTTCACTACGAAGTAAACACAACAATAAAGTTAAAGGTACTGTTAATTAATTTTCCGGCGATTACGATGAAAAATGCGTTTGTCAGGTCGCGAAATTTTCATCGTTGCAATAATCATTTGTATTTCTATCTTTGAATCTCTCTGTAATATTTATAATGAATTACAAGCCTTGTCGTTAGATCCAACTATTAAATTTATCAACAAAAATTAAAACATTCACAATACATGAATGAATAAATAATAGGAGAGATAAGAACGATATTAAGGTTATCCAAAACTTATCTCCTGACACTGACAATGCTAAAAATTCCTGCTGATTTAGCAGCTTATTTGGATCAGTATTGAAGGTAGGTTTACATCGCCGATAAAAAATAAAACATGGGAATATTTTTTCTTATTTACTTTGAGACTCGTCGAAAGCCGTTTAAAGCTAATGCACAGTTGGGATCGTGGGAAATTTTTATGATTTAATTTGTATTCTTGAATTGGTAAGATAAACACAACCCGTAGAAAAAATTATTGTTTGGAAACTTTTTTATCAATTTTGGATTCTAATGTGTCAAAATTATCATGTTGTATGAATTCTGAAATTTCAACAATATTTGCAGAATTTAAATTACGCACCTTTTCTATTCTGGCAAATGTTTTGAAGTTTGTATTTGGCAGCTGTCATCTATAAACTATAGAAATACCATAGAATAACATACAAATCATTGAATTTAGTTACGAAAATTCACGTTCAATTTCGAATACGGACTCACTGATCATAAGAACGTTCCCTATCACTCATTGATCATTCTACGATGATCTTAAATTTCAGAATTCGGTATGTATAAAAATATATCCTTCTATTGTTTTGATTTCTTTAGAGCATTAGTAAATTAGTCAGGAAATTTGCAACCCATAATGCACTGGTTTGTCACTCTAGGATTGAAAATTTCATAAATTCTTTCTTAGTTTCCAGAATAATCCGCACCTACTTTGGAAACCACTAATCTCCATGGTGAATTTTAAGGTTTATCATGCATTAAAAGTTACTACCCCCAATCTAAATTACCGATTCATCTATGTACTGTTTCAAATTAACGAGATTGAAGAAAGCGGCTGAAACAAACTAAATTTAATATATTATTATTAGTCCACAACCGAGGCTTTGGAGACACTCAGTGTACTTTCCCAGAAAATATTTAAAAGCTAAAGCACACCAAACACCAAAAAATTCCACAAAAACGTAAAAAAAAGACAGGAAAGAAACCAGATTGAACCTGTACCAAAAAAATAAACAGAACTCATTTGTCAATTTAAGTTCATTATGTAAAAATAATTCTCAAGATTATTGAGTTTATCTTAGAGGTGGTTAATTATTGTTGTTGTACATAATGGTACCTTCGCCATTTCGTCAACTTTTTTTGTTATCAACAAAACACTTTTTTTTGTTGATAACACGATTTAGATATAGTCTTCAACCATGTGGTTTTGGAATACGATTCAATCAGATATAGCAACTTGTATACTAATTAGTGGAAATAACATGCAACTATTCTCATGACAATATAAAATTGTAAATGCATTCAAGTATTACTTTGAAAACTTATTAGTATTTAGATTAAACTTTAATTTCTGGTACCCAAGAATTGTAAAAAAAAATTGAATAACTTTCTGCCACAATAAAGTGTTCTATTTTACTTCACAATTTGATATTGAAGTAGTACAGTAATTAAAAAAATTACTTTTTAATAAGTATATTTTTAAATTGTCATTCACCATTTTACATTTTTTACATTATTTACATTTTTTACATTACATTTTACAATATTCTTACTAAGACCAATCTTTTTTTATAAAAAAAAATTATGTTAAAATATAATTTGCTGGCACAAATATTTAGTTTATATATATTTATTTTAAAAAACCTGGCATAAACAATTCTTATAAAGTTTTATATCAGCATTAACTGCATTATTCGTACAAAAATATCCCTATTTGGTGATATAAATATATTTCAGTTTGGTGTTAAAAAAGAAAATTCCATTTTTACAAAATAATAACAAAACAACTTACAAAAACATGTTTGGTCATGAACATTTCTATTACAACGTCATTAGAATCGCCCCAAGGATGAAGTGCCTTACCAAAATATCGACTTTGATTAGAAAGCTATATTTGAAAAAAGCTATATTTTGAAAACCATAGAGGGATAAATAAGGCGTAAGAGAAAGAGAGGTAGACGAAAGATGCTATGTCAGGACAATGTTAGCATATTCTGAACTACTTTACATCAAAAACTGGTAAAAGGCTGCTAGAGATTAATGAAGACAAAGGTCGCAGGAGGTTAAAGCAACAGTGACAGACTGAAGCAACAGAGAAATATATTTTTCCATTGGTACTAACTGCCAAGTAAAAGCTGTACATGAACAAAAAATTAGTAAAATAATCACAGGTTGGACTTCGACAGCATTCTTTGATAAAGTGTAAAAAATAAAAACTCAGGCAACTTTTATTAAAAATATATTTAATCAATTTGCTATACTATAAACAGTTTCAAAACAGTTGATTTAGTTCTTATAGAGCCCCACCAACAAATTATTTTTGTTTGTACAAGTAACAGGCTGTAATTTACCCAAAAATACTTCATATCCACAATCCTCAGCATATAGTCTTCTATCACTATCCACTACATCCATGCAAAAATAACCCTGTTTTGTTTTGGCATTCTCTGTATCATGAGTTTGATCAGCAGCATGGGTTAGATTAAAATATTGTTCCTCATTTGAATTGAATATTGCTTTAAATTTTTTACTTCTGGGGTATGAAACTTGATGACAATTTTTTATACCACCGTAACAGCAAGGACAGCATATGAAATCAGCTTGACTTTTGATACACATTTGCATGACTAAGTCAGTTGCTACACCACAAGCATGTAGTGCAACACCCAAATTAAACGATCCCACAAAATAATCCAAATTAGACTGAACTACTACAACATTTTTTAACTCTAATTTCTCAATAGTTTCTCGCGCCCTTGCCAATGATACTTCTTTATTTTCCACCAATATCACAAGACACTGAGGTAACAGATATGCAATTAGTAGACCTAAGTGTCCACTCCCACTACAAAAGTCAACAATCTTGTATTCTTTATCTCCTACCACCTCCAGAACAGCCTTGGTAAGATTTTCTAGTTGCTGACATTTTCTATCTGCCCTTTTCTCAGGTAGAGAACCACCTTTTGGATTTATCTGCATTGGCACTATCTCCCAATTAAAAATTTTTGAAGAACCAAAAGGAATAATATCATTTCTAATAATACTTTTGAAGTCCTTAATAGAATCAAATGCATTTTCAATCTTGTATTGCTTGGTATGCTTCACTGTTGTAATTCTAGTTGGATCAGCATTATAAAGACTAACCTTCTTAATAACAGGTACAACAATATTTGATGTGTTACAAACTGCAGGTACAGTCTTCAGTTTTGGTTCAAAAATACTCAAACTTTGTAATCTGTTAAACCACTGTTTTGTTAAAGATATATCAAGAAGATCAGCATGGGAAAAGTACTTAAATATTATGTAATAACAAGGATACAAGATCATATCAGCCAATGAGATATAAGGACCTTCAGCATAATCATGAGGAACATTCAATTCCTCGCGTGGTGTTGAACTTGTCAAACTTTTATCTTGTACATTATTCCTTGCAATTTTATAGATATTGTGCATTCTTACAGGTTGTGATAAATGGTTTTCATACTTCACAACTGTCTCAGGTAATGTACAGTGGTTATTCACAATATATTTATTGTCTAACAGATCCTGTACAGTGTTTGTAATATCAATCTCACAGAATTTTGTCCACACAGAACTTTCAGCACAAGCTACTAGACAGGCCTCCCGGAAACCTAGTAGATTTCTTACACTTTCTTTGTCACTCAATCTGCAGATTTGTCTTGCTACAGAGCACAAACCTGACACTACATAATTATTTGACAAAATCACTGGCCACTTTGCTAGAGTTGCAAATTCAGGAATTTCAGATAAAACACAATAGTCCACACCAGTTGAATCAATCTTTAGTAAATAGTTATTGGGTTTACCAACACCAATTCTGAATTTGAGATGTATCTTCTGAGAATCAGCTAGATTTAATATATATAAAATTACAAAAGTTTTTATGTTAACAAAATATTCACCATTCTCTTGCCAAACGTCAATAAATAACAAAGTCATTTTTATTAAACACAATTTGCCAGTTGTCTCTGAACCCTCTGCAGCATGCGTTTGTTCAATACCTTTTTTCTAGCTAATACACACACTGTTGATAGAATACTAAACCCTAACATAAAACCTTCAAATCTCCAAAAAGTTTGTTCATCATAATAAGCAGCACGATCACAACTTCTTGTCACTATTTCACCATTGGCACACTTTAGTACTTCCTTGTAATGTGTATGAATGCACACTCCTATACTTTTGCTTCGAAGTTCAAATGGAGTACAGGGTTCACAATCCTTCAGTACTTCAAATGGTTCTTTTTCGAAACACGTGGAATTTTGCTCGACGATAAAATTATTTCTGCGAGATAATGCTCGGTTATTTTCAGTCCAATGTGATTCGACAATCAATACAACTACAGTTAATCTAAAAAAATACCTTCACATCAGTATTTAGCTCAGATAAATAAACTTACAGATGTACATGTCGTCCACTTACACTCCTAGAAATGTTATTCCTAGCAGCATTCGTTTTTTGGGACAAGATTCAATCATACTGTGAATTATTACCTTTAAAAATAATAAATGATTTACCACTTATTCCTACACAAAAAAATAACCTAAAAGAGTGACATATGACATATACCCATATTAGATATAGTCAAAAATAACCATACTATTGAAAATAAATATGGATATTTAATTTAGTACAGTAGTTTGTAAAAAAACTATTGAACAAAAATAGTATTTACAATATTAAAGCAACAGATTATTAGTAATACATTTTTTTTATCATCAATGTAAAGTATAAATTATATCAATGTTCAATGTTAATAATTGTACTGTAGTATCTTTACTGGTGACACACTGGAATGGTATATCTACTTTTAAATATAAAACTAACAGGAAGGAAGCTTGCCTATCTTTATGCAAGTATAAATGGAGACGGAAACGGCCATCTTGAAACACCACAGATGAGGCAGTTTTGGAATTTTGGTAGTTGGTGTCAACAACTTAGAAGTTTATTAGTAGATTTATGCAATTTTAGTATTTTAATCAATAATAAGTGTATATCGAATCGTCTTTTTGTATATTCTAGTGGAAATACATATTAATACTATTATATTGACAAAATATCGGAAGTAAAGACACAAAATATGGTTAGTTGTACGTCTTGTGGTTGTACCCTCACACGAAAAAATAAAAATTCAGGAGTAACATTACATAGGCAAGTGCTTTTAATTGCAAATTTGTCCATTATTTATATATAGAAATAAAAATGTATTTTGTTTCAATGATATTTTAAGGTTATGAAGTAAACATATCACCTGGCATGCATAGGCAAATTGATTTAAGTAAAATAATAATATAATTATGTTATTTTAGATAGTAATTAATTTTTTTTTTAAGTTAATTTTTTTAAGGTATGTCCAAAAATGTTTAGTTTTCTGGTATACCGGGCCTTAAAAATTCAGGTAATTTTTTAGTTTTTATTTGATACATATAAAACATGTTACTTTACTCATATAATCTATAAAATATAACTAATCATATAGAGTGTTACCTTTTTTTATAATACTTTTCAGAAGTTATACTAATAAATGTAAATGTTACTCCCATTGTAATTTGGATTTCATGTTATTATACAAGTTCATCTTTTTTCAAGATTTCCAAAAGATTTGAAATAGAAGAACACAGTGGATTAATTTTATTAAAAAGCACGATTTTATTCCAAACCGCAGTAGGTTTTATGTTATCTTTTTGCTGAGGACTATTTTGATCGAACATTTATGGTAAAAGTGAGACTACCAAATGCTGTTCCAACAATTGAAATGGACTATTTAAAATATGTAATTTTTTTATTTTATCATCTTGATAAACATCTTTCCTAACATTTTCTTGTGAAAGTTAGTTTTTTTGGTTATTGTGAAAAAAAGTTTATATCTAACACTTTAGTTTATTTATTGACTATTTACACTACAAGAGTTAATTTATATTTGCAAAAACGGTGTATTAGATAAGAAATTTGTAGAACATATACAAAGTTAATTTTGTTTAAGGGGCATTAAACACTGAACAACTAAATATAGAAAAGGATATATGTATTTTAATAATAAATAATTTGGCGAATTTTACGATTTTTTATTTCATTTAACCTAATTACCTAACCAATTTTTGAATATGATATGATTTTATGACATAAGATTCCAATTTCTTAATAACTGTCATATTAGCCACATAAAAGACACTTTACTCTGAAAAAATACTTTTTTTTAATTAATTTAAATGTTTACATTTCTCTGGTGTACCCACTAAGTTTTAATCAATATAATACATTAACGATAATTATATAATAATTTATTGTTTTAAACAACTGTAAAGTTTTATCGGTTTCTTGTTTTTTTTTATTCAGACTGCCCTATGCAGCTACCGTTCTGTTCCCACTTACAGGATCATATATTCAAAAGTATCAACTGAATATTTTTAGTTGCCTATTTATGCAATAAAAATATTTTGAAGTTGGACTTGCGAATTAAAAAGCATTCGGTATTAATAAATTAATAATACACATTTATATTAATATATCCCAAAATCATGGCATTAAAGGTAATAATATTTTAATATAAATTTTTAAATATTTTTTAACATAACGCTTGATTATGAAAAATGTTAATCAAGAACAATACAGATAATTCACTTAAATTTATTTATATAATTACATAATTATTTTATAATTACATAATTATTTTGTAATTACTTAATTAACAGATAATTTAATAATATATGTTGTTTTAGGTTAATTTAAAATATTTCTAGAAATTAATTAATAAACAATTATACATGACATAATTTAAAATTTGTGGAGATGTTATATCGAGGTTATAAACGTAAATGTTGTAATAAATAAATAGTCTTGTAATAAAACAATTTAAACAATAATCTAAACGTGGAAAAAATAATTGTTGAATGTTTCTTGTTAATATATACATATATCAAATAGATCAGGGATGAATTGAGAAACACGCTATTTTTAGTCAGAATATTGTATACAATCTTACAAAGCAAATATAGACGTTTTGTTTTTCCAATTTTTTCATTAAATTGGCATATACAGAAGAGTTACAGATATAAATGAACTCCTCGATGAGCTTAATAGAAACGCAATGATCATTTCGAAAAACTAGGAAACTTTTCAGACCTCTGCAGTTTGAATTATTATTTATGGATCTGGTCGTGAATCATCTTTAATACTCCGTCTGCTATCACAAAATCATGCAGAGCACTTAAAGGTGTTCTTACAGATCATTGTTTTGGTGCTATAAACAGTATGAATCATTTGAAAAGTTTCTGCAGTACTTTTACCCAATTTAGAACAAATATTAATACTAGTATATTATCCTATTGTAGTTTTTTTCTACACTCATTATAGATGTCATTACAAACGAACAAGAGATTCAAGGTTTTTGACATTTCTATTGTGAAAGTTTATATATTTTACAATGCATGTATTTATTCAAAAATAACGCTGCTGGTAACGTGAAGATCACCTATTTGCGAAAAGCTTGTGAAAGTCGAAAAAGCAATGTTCGGTTACCTTGGAGTTAGGTATAATTATTAGAGATTTTAGTAATAATAAATATGAGATTATTAAGGATGAGGACATTAGGCGCGGGCCTAGCAATACCACGGAAAACAATTGCTGCTGGAAACCTGATGCGTAGTGTGTAAATAGAATAATGACACTGACTTTTTATAATTTTAGTGAAAAGTACTATTTTACATTGTCTTCTTCAAAGTTGCAGCTTTGGGAAGCCATACAGCGCTGAAAACGGTTTGTGCACTCTTCATAGCAGTGCTAGGACTCAGATACTGAACAGCCTACAGCTGATCTGCTACGACTTTTGCAATGGTCTCCAATGTTCAAAAATGTTGTCCTTTATCGAACTTCAAGCCCAGGTATTCTTGATGTTCGGTCTCATGCAAATGATCCTTTTTCGAAGTCGGTCAAAAACTTGTTGATTTTGTCAGTGTCAGTCAGTCAATCAGTGGCAATAAAAATGTTGATTTTTTTTGCCACTGATTGGACAAATTCCTAGATGATCCTCTGGCTATCAAAAAGGCAAACCAGCATGTTTTTTATCTTTGATTTTCTCATTCTTAGCTGTAGCACTTTGTTTACAGGTCGTATTCACAAATCCAACCCTGGTCACCGGTAATAACATGTTTTAGAAAATTAGAGCCATTTTCAATCCTTGACTTTCAAAAAGTCACGAGACGTTTCCCTCCTTTTTTCTTTTTGATTTTGCGAAATGTTTTTCGGGACCATAATAAGAACGCACAATATACCGGATTGTGTGGGCATTTTCACCACTTGCAGTTGAAGGCATTCCATTGCGAGGTTCATCTTCAATCAAGTCTTCGTTGAAGTTTTACAAAAGTTTCCGTGGAACTGTATCCAAGTCTGAAACAAAACTTAATAGCGCATCGTTGCTTGAAATTATTGTCATATGCAGAACGCGCTAGAAAAATTCGGTTTACAAAAAAATTACTGTGGACCACCAAAAGACTCTAAAGCTAAAACTAGTACTGAAGACGTATCATATATTGGACTGCCACCCAGCCAAATGGAAAGCTAACAGTGCTGCCAGATCGAACGCTACGCCAGCAGTCTCATTGCTTTGTTTGCACGCCTCATACACAATCTTAGATTGGATTGGTTCAATATATCAATCCAGTTGGAAACGATAGTTGGAGGAGGTCAAGATTCACAGGAAGAAGAAGAAGGTTGAGGACACGGAATTTAATCGTTAAAACAATAATGGAGGACTTCTACTTCTATAAACCATCATTCATTTAGTAAATGTATACTAACGGTCTAAATACTGGGGTTGCTCAGAAAAGTTTTCAGCCTGATACAAAGCTGATGCAAATTTGACCAAATGATTATGAAGTATGATTTGCAGATTGGCGTTCTGCGAAATTTCAGAGGTATGCATTCAATTGCTTATTTGTGGCGATCGAGAAAAGCAAACATGTTTTTATAATATCTGAAAACCTCGACGAACATATCAGATCAGACGAAAATAATCAAATATCAGTTTAGAGGACCCTTTTTCTTCGTATATGTAAATAAACTGCTGTTTTCAATACCTTGTGCCAATTTACCATGAAAAAATTCACTATGTACCAGCGCATTAAAAATATTCCCATCTATCATCAAATTGTGTGTTTAGTTTGCTAGACTTTTTTAAGAATTAATAGATGTTTCGGTTAAAAATGTTGATTTTCTCGCAAAATTTGAGTGTTTATTTCCATAACAAAATAAATTATCTTATAATCAAGGTATTGAGCTTCGTTAGCTATTACTTTTTTCCATCTTCCTGTCAAAGAATGGATTCTACGCCGAAAGAACTTTTGGTTTTTTGAGGCCAATTATTCATCAAGTCAAATTTTCACTTCTTCGTAAGAATCAGTGGCGGCTCGTGAGGGAGGACGTTGGGGCGCCGTCCCTCCAGCATTTATCACAGTAAACAATTTTTCAGAGCAAAACACCATATTATATTTCCGTTCAGTCATGTTTCTAGTTCACCTCCTGTATAGGGTTTCAATAGCACGAAAAGTAGAAAGGAGGAATGGGAAAGCAGAAAAATTCTTTAACAGCACTATTTTCTTCTACGCTCTCCCACTTTAAAAATCCACGAGCCGCCACTGATAAGAATGTAAATGTTGTTCTGAAAGTCGGTGCTGCATTGATCGAAATAAGTGGTAATCCGAAGGGGCTAAGTCCGGTGTATAGGGCGGGAGGGGTAGGACTCCATTTAACGTTTTCCAAATAGTTTTTTACACATTTTACAAACATGGGGCCGAGCATTTTCAAGTTGAAAAATTACTTTATCATGTCTTTGGACGTATTTTGGTCGTTTTTCCTCCAATGCTCGGTTCAATTTTATTAACTGTTGTTGGTATCGATCGTCAATAATAGTTGCACCAGATTTCAGCAGTTCGTAATACACAGCTCCCCTGATATCCTACCAAATACACAACAAAGCCTTCTTTGCATGTATATTGCGCGCTAATTGTGATGTTGAAGGTTGGCCTAGGTCTACCCACGATTTTTTGTACTTTGGGTTGTCAAAATAGATCCACTTTTCATCACCTGTCACAATTCGATGTGAAACACCTTTTCATTTCTGTCTGGCAAGCAAAATTTCATAGGTTTTCAATTTTTCAAGTGGTTCTGTCGCCTTTCAATGTCTTTCCTTTAATTCATATGGAACCCATTTTCCTTCCTTCTGGATCTTTCCCAATACGTGTATACGTTCGGAAATGGTGGATTGGACGACATTCAATGCTTCTGCCAGTTATTTCAATGTATGAGTTGAATCTTCATCCAATAATGCTTGCAAGGGGACAAATTTTGCACGACATTGTTTTCAAAACATAATGCCATTATTGGTTCCTTAAAAATTTGAATTTTTCAGTTTAGGGCCGCGTCAGCAATGGGGCCATGGTCCAATGGTCCCCGGTTTGAATCCTGGTTCGAATATGGATGTTTGGACTGTCTACTATACTTTAATGGGGCACGTGTAAAGCTACGGATAAGATATTCACTATGTAACACAAGGTCGTTGACGTGATTTTTTTTTTATTATAAAAAATTAAGCCGTTTGGTGGTCCGTAAAGAGTATATAACAGAAAGGAATACCAGAATAAATTAAGAAATTTATGGCTACAGTATATAGTGTATAGATCATAAGGTATATATAGGGTCTAACATTAGGGATTTAACCGATTTTTGACATTTCTTCTTCGTTGCACGTTAGAAGAACGTTTAGAAATTGACCAGTTTTATTATGCACTCGCGGTCCCCTCAAACTATTCAACGACCAATTTAGACCCATGGTGGTATTCGTCATTGTGGTCCTTCTGACCAGGCTATTGATCGGGTTATTAGAAAATTTGAAAGTGAGTTTACTCTTCACGATCGTGTGCTGCCTGTACGACAAAAAGAGCCAGAAGTGTTAAGAATATTGTCGCCATTCAAGCAAGTGCAGCCGAAAATATCAAAGTCTCGGTTGCTCGCCACTCGCAATGGTTAGGCCTCTCGCCAATAACAACCTGGCGAATTTTGAGGTTGGACTTAGACTTGCATTCATGCCAATCGACCATCGTATTCGTCGTGAATTTAACGATTGGGTTCTCGAAATGATGGAAGCCGATAAAGAATTTCATTGCAAAATCATCTTCCCCGATGAAGCTCATTTCTAGCTCAATGGCTTCATCCATAAACAAAATTGTCGGTATTGGTGCGAATTTAATCCACACGTGATACATGAGAGTCCTTTGCATCCTCAAAATATCACAGTTTGGTGTGGATTTTGGCATGTAGGAGTCAGCGGACCTTATTTTTTTAAAAATGAGGAACGAACCACCGTTACCATCAATATCGAGCACTGCAAGGCAATTTTCCCGGAATTTGATGGAATCGATGCGGATGATCTTTATTTTCAACAGAATATCTCAATAAACTCTCAATAAACCACAAAATCTCAATAAACCAGCGACTATTGGCGACTTGGAAACTAACATTCGCCGTGCCATAGTCGCCATACAGCCCGAAATGTGCGCCAGGGTCATCGAAAATTGGAACGAGCGGATCCGTGTCTGCAAAAAGAGCCGTGGTGGCCATTTGGCTGAAATCTTATTCGAATCATAAATTGCATTTCTGAATCTTTTAACTAAAGCAATCAGAACCGATTTTGAGCAAAAAATTTGTGTTTTATTTAATTTTGAACTTCCATCTTTCTTACTGGTTAGATAAAAAGCAATATGGATAAAAGTTTGTATAAGCATATGACAAATGGAATTCAAATGAAATATTATGTTAACAGGTAAGCGATTAGTGGAATAAATAAAGAGAAAGATTACAAATAATCGGGTCAAACAAGGAATAGTTCGAAATATATAGTCAGGGTACAGAGAACAAGAGTCTACAGTGGATTTATTGCCGGAAAGATTAAAACTGTTTTTAGAATATGCTCATTATGCTGGTTCTAACAGTACAAATTTTAGTTTTCGAGATGTGATAGGTGTCGAAAAAATACAATTATTTTATATTTTTTACCTTTTGTTCCATCATTGAACACGCAGAAAGCTTCTTTTTCATAATTTCTTCGAGAGGGGTTTCTTCCAGGCACTCACGCATGATATTCCATTAAAACAGGAACCTCTAATTAAAACAGGAACCATTTTTATCCAGTGCTTTGACATACTGTCTCATTAGTCCCAATTTTATGTGCAATGGAGGCAAAATTATTTTTTCTCTAGTAACGCTGTATTTATGATATTTTGTTTTCCAACTTCTTTCCAAGTCTTTTCTTTCAGGCCAGTTTGTTTTAATCCAATGCTGACTTTTAGCTCTGCTATGCCACAAACAGAGAAAACATGAAAATTTCGTATAGACGCTTTGTTGACCCAGTAAAAAGTTTACCATTTTAAATCAACGCATATAAGCCGGTTTTCATGGTACTTGAGTTTGGTCAATGCTTATTACCATTATGTAGCAAAACACATTTCAAACTCCGTTTGGAACTGTCTATAAAAAGTCTTCATTCATTTGGCTGGTAGTTAAAGAAACCAAACCAAAATCAAATTTTTGATAAAAAGACCACCCACGTCATTACAGAAAACATCATTTTTCGAGCAAAAAAACGGAAGCAGTTCTTTTTCCCCGAGTACGATAACATGTAATTTTAGTACACGGAGAAAGTAAATTCCTCTTTTTAAGACTGGATGCCAACAGTTCTGATCTTTTTTTTTTGAATGGTCGGGGTCTCTGATAGTCACTTAAAGCGTCTTGAATAAAAGTAGAAGATTTGACGACGTAGCTTCAAAATTATCAATTTCTTCATTAGTACAAGCTTGCCTATCTTCGGATGTATTATATTCTGTATCTGAATGATCAGACAGGCCACGAATAGTTGGAACAGGTTTCTAGCAGATATCAGATCGGGATAGATCTTTTTTTCAGTTAATACCATGTATCTTGACTAAGCAAAAAGTCATCGTAGTGATTTTTCGGTTCCCTCCAAATCATAGACACACCAAACTTCTATTGACTTCATAAACTTCTATTGACTTCTTTTACCATTCATCCATTGCCTTAAATGTTCACTATACATTTTCCAAACATTATTTGGAATCCATGGTTTATGAACGTCTTTTATTTTCAAGTCCAAGTAAGCGAAATACGCATTTTGCATAAAGTCAGATATAGGTTTTTGAAGCTTTTTCCTGTATACTCGCCACGAACGTAACAAAAAGTGTTCTGGTCGTTTGAACATGATCGTTTTGACGATGGCATCTTCGAAGTTTTATTTATTAACTTTTTTAATTGAACAAACAACAAAAATAAACAAGTTAAATGGCTACTGAGAAGAAAATATTTTCAGTGTGAGTAGATTAAAAACTGTACGTACTTTTGATAATTTAATGTCACTGAGAGTGTAGCTAGACACTATATTTTAAAATTACGATTAGGTCTGGGAGACACCAATTTTTTTTTGTAGACCTGTAGACCTGCGGAATAGGTAAACGTAAGAGTATTGGAATAAAAAGGGGACAGAATAAGTGATAAAAGTGAATAGAAACAAAAGTTTCCTGGATGCGTTACTTCGCGAAATGGTATTGCCAATTGGCCACCAAGATCATGTGATCTTACGCCCTAGGATTGCTTTTTTGTGGAGTTATATTAAATCTGTGGTTTTCCACGCGATATGTGTGAAAGAGTGGAGATTGGGTTTCCAGAATTAATACCATCACACGAAACCGAGGGGGACGTTTTAAAACGACATTATTATTGGTTCTTCAAGATATTATGAAAATTATCGATTTATCATTTGAAGTTACCATTCTGACTCACTTTAAGGTTCTAACACTATTATTTAACAACTAGTGTTGTGACAACTAGTTTAGAATGTGGTCGAATAATGGCAATTTTAACTTAAAAGGGGAAAATAATATAAAGTATGGTTTTTGTCATACACTTGTAATTAAAAATGTCTTTATTTTATAACAAAAAAATAAATAAATATATAATCAATTATATAAAAAGACTAGTAAAACAATCGTTTTATTGTGCAGCAGTGTCCATGAAAGTGAAAATCACAAGTCATCGAGATCAGTCAATGGAAGTCTATTCTCTCCTATGTCCCAGGAACAAATTCAACTATAATCTACCCATAACATCCCCCAAAGAAAAGCTGGTATCTGGTAGAAATCTCTTTTCACGTTCTTTCACAATACTGTTCACTTGTTCAGTATTTTGTTTACTTTCTGAGCTATGAATCACTGGAGATTCTTCATTGTGTAATCCCATCACTTGTAGTTCTTCTTCAACTGTTGATACATCCCTTTTTGTAATTTTCTCGTTTGACGGCAGCTCTACTTGGATATCTCTAACCAAGTCCACACTTCTTGCACTCGATTGTATCACTAACATCGATGCTATCACGACAACGAACACGTACACTTTATCCATTAGGATTGAGAGTTATTTTTAAGAACACGTAAGAAAATTCACGACTGCGTTTAAGTTGATTCTGTCCCAAATCGACCTATTGACGATCTTTTATACCGGAAACATCGCCGGGTGTGTGATTGACGCACATTCCTTTCCCATAATTAACTCGGCATATAAAAACAGGCTCGCTCAAATGATTCGTTTAAATAAAACGAATTACCGAAACAATAGCCATTTACGCACACAATTGACATAATATTGACATTTCCAGTTTACACCGTGAGCTCTTTTTCTATATCGAGAAAATTCTTGCTGTTTTGCAAGCTATTTATAAATTGTTTATTTGTTTTAGAAAGTAAAGCGGTAGGTTATACCAACGGCGTGACATGAACATTGGTGTGAAAAAATTATTCAATTTAAAAACTATTTTAGTCATAATAATACCAAATGACTTATTCTTTATGAATTTTATCTATTTATTTTATTTTTATAGTTTCGGTATACAAGGATGGGATGAAAAGTTCGTGATATAAAAATGAAACAAATTATTGTTGTTTGAAATAAGGTTTATTTTTCAATTTTCTTTTGTTGTTCCCCATTTTCAAAAGATTTTCTCAGAATGCTCTTCATGAACTGCCGGATTTTTTACGGGCTAAAATCCCACCAAGCTCCTGCATTTTCTAACTTTTGACCTACAAACCTTCGGTCGCTCGTTTTTCACCATAATAACCTAACACCTTCATATATACTGCCTTCGGTACATATTCTCACCCTTAAAATAATACGGCAACCAGTAAAACATTATATAAACAACCAATAAAATGATTGAAAACTATATGATTTAAAATGTTTAAAAGCTACGTTTTTTTGATATTTAAAAAACGCCTACTCTGTTCACCCTTTCAGTTGAACATGTTATGAAATAAAATGAATATGGAAAGAACAAATCTACTGATTAATGAAACCGTATTGGTAACTGCGGATGGTATTAATTAACATGAGTTGAACCTTTAGAATCGCGGAAGATATCAAAATTAAAACATACAACAAGAATAGCTCGATTGGGGGTTAACAGATAAAAAAACAAAAGTAATGTAACAAACAAGGATCAATTCTAATGTGGGGAATGTCACAGTTAAAAAGTTTAGAGTAAGTTAAAAAGTTCACAGTTAAAAAGTTACAGTTAAAAAGTCACAGTTAAAAAGTTTCCGGCTCAACGTAAAAGTGTATTGTCATGCAGAGCATACATTTAATGCAGAAACCCATGTGATCTATAAATGTAGACAACCAACACGACAAACTTGTAATAATTTACAGAACATCCCTTTTTTTTTAAACTACAACATACGTTTATTGTTTTTTCAGTTTTTAAAATCGTTTTCTTTCAATTATATCCACAGTCTAGCACTGATAATGAACATAGACAGAACATTAGACCAGTCCTATATTATTTCGAACATAAAGTAATAAAAAATGTTATATGATTTACATAAATGTAACTCCATCGGAGCAGATGCCATTGAAGAAAAAAAGTAGAAGAGAAGAGAAGGGCACGTCGTAGATTTTTTATGGAAAATGTTGATAAAATGCAAGCAACGAAAAGTATTTCTTTCAAATAATCAAATGTGTTTAAAAAGTACTTTTAAAACATTTTTATTGCTCAGGAAGCTAAGAAATTAATAAAAATCTTACACGCTGTTTTATTATACCAAATATGTGGGAAATTTTAATAATATTTTTAATGATATAAATGATACCACCTTTAATTAATTCAACATTAAAAAATTAAAGTTTCTAATTTTAAATAAATCACTAATCCAATGGGTTATAAGGTGATTAAATGAAGACTCTGTATAATGCAAATTTTAAATACAGGGCGAACATAATTGATTATGTATAGATTATTTATTTATTTTAGAAAGTAAAGCGGTAGGGTATATATATATATATATATATATATATATATATATATATATATATATATATATATATATATATATATATATATATATATATATAGCGGTAGGCGCGACTATTGAGAATTGGTGTGAAAAAAACTATTCAATTTAAAAACTATTTTACTCATAAAAATACGAAATGACTTATTCTTTATGAATGTTATCTGTTTATTTGTATAGTTTTTTTATACAAGGATAGCATGAAAAGTTCGTGATATAAAAATGAAACAAATTAGTGTTGTTTGAAATTAGGTATATTTTTTATAAATATATTTTAATAGGAATTTCAATTTGAAATAATGTTTTTGAGGATGCTGCTGAAGCACTTGAGGAATTGTTAGAAGCATTAACCTTAATCCTGTAGCTGCTTCTAAACGTTTTAATATAATAGAGGCACAGGCTGAAGATACATAAAGAAGAAAAGTGGTTGCCATAACATGAATTATTTATTGTTATTATTGTAATTAACAAAAAAGAGATTATTTTAAATCATTAATCTCGGAATACATCCTAAAACATATGATGGAATTACTTGTGGAACTCGAAAAATAATCCAATACTTGTCCAAAAATATTGAAAAACCACACAAAATCTTTGTTATTTTTCGAGCGTTTACCTTAGATCTCACCCAGTATGTAAGTTCCAAACTGTAATATGTTAACAGACAATTAATTTTGTTCTACGCCTATGAATTTGTTTAATAACGTTATTCTTTCAACCGAAAATGTGGGTTTAACCGACGTATTTCAATGAAAATTAAAGTAAACCAAGCGAAATCATTTTCTGGAATTTTTTTTTCGCTTACGAATACACTAAAAGACTTAAAATGTGTGAAAAATCACCAATAAAATCGAATGAATCATTTGTTTGATATGTAAACTACAAAATATTTTCATCAGATACGTCATTCTACAAGGAAATATCCACACTCACTGTCATGTTCTATTTTTAACTTTAAAACTGATTCTATTGACATATGTGACGCAAAAATTCGAAAAGTCAAAATGTCTTCTGATATTATGCAAATGTTCTTAGAGAAAGCCATGGAAAAACAAATCTTTGTTTATAGCAATGTCAAATTTTTACAAAATAAGAATGTCAAAATTTATGTAAGGCGTATCGGTAAGATCAATTTTTTCAGACCCTTTCACAAGCACTGCGCATTCTCTCATGAACTTTTTCAGGAGTAGAAAAACTAGGACTTTTTCAAATTGCTTTTTTTTATTTGAAATTGTTCTTCGGCTATGATCCAACATGAAAAGAGTTGGAAAGGAACCCAAGCTATTGCCAAATGTGATGGAGGCAATCGCTAGCTTGAAGGAACGGAGAGGTTCGACGCAAAAACAAATTATAGAACATGTAAGTAATTTTTTTAATTGGAATCTCAGGAAATGCACACTTTACATACCCTCAAATTTTCACCAAATTACAATTCAATTCGTATATAATTTTTATTCATTTCATTATCGTATAATACATATTATTTTTTTATTTTATTTGTTTAGCAGTTATTACAATCGTTTACACAGTAATCTTTGACTTATACCTGTTTTGTCCTATTATTGCGTATTCATACGTTTTCTATCGCTATTCGACCTCCAATGTCGATGCGACTTTAATTTATCCCTCTCTGAAAATACAACAAAATAACCGTTGAGCTGTCACAATAAAAAAGTAAAGTTTTGGGGTTAGAGACGCGTCAGCAACTGAGAAGGTTATTTAGCGACTGGACCTACAGCTTAACGTGGGTTCCGAACCACGGTCATCAGCTACCGAAAACCCCCGGTCATCACCCCCCTAGGGCTATCAACCCTTAGTTTTGTGCTTAACCTTTATTAACTCTTTATTATGCATACACTCTTTATGGGCTGCCAAATGGCCTCAGTTGCTGACGCGGCCCTAAACTGAAAATTAAAATTTTGTGCTTAATCGAAAGTATCTCGAGAAGCCTACCGACTGGCGAGTGACCAACGTAGAAAACCTCTCAGAAGGCATCCGGCCTTACCCAGCCTCGAACTGGCGTGACAGAGGTGATTCCTTGTCAGATTTTACACTCTTACCTAGAAACATTCACAAGAATTTTAGAAAAACTTGTTTTTGCCTAGTGCGGGATTCAAACCCGCTCCACATTAACTGCCGTATCGTAAGGCTGACGCCATAGACACCACAGCTAATGTGGCTCCAGCTGTCACAATACCTTCATTCTTTTTGTAATATGACTTAACGGTGAATGCACATTGTATACCGTTCCTCTGATGCTTGCTTGCTAATGCTATGATATTGCAAATATGGTGATGGTTTACATCTATTCGAGAGGCGGGAAGGGAAATTTAATATAAACAACTCCCATTTCCCTATATTCAATATTCAATGCTCCCTTAATTCGCTATCCCGATGATCTTCTAATTTTGGTTTCTCTTTTTTCCTTAATAATCACCAAGGGCTTATTTTTGCCGAAAAAAGACGACCTCGAATCCACCCATTGTCCCTTGATAATACCCCATACCTTCTAGTCCCCACTTAAACTTCCTTGGGTTTACTCTTGACTGCCGTCTCAAATGAAAAGATCCTATATTCTGCCTATCGAGCAGGGCTCTGCGTGATATCTCAGTGCTGAAATAGATCACTCATCCTAAATGAGTTTGTTCACAATCCACTATACTCCATCATTATAAGGCTATATATATATATATATATATATATATATATATATATATATATATATATATATATATATATATATATATATATATATATATATATATATATATATATATATATATATATATATATATATATATATATATATATATATATATATAAATATATATATATATATATATATATATATATATATATATATATATATATATATATATATATAGTACGTCCATTAAGTATCAGTACTAGTCCGGGAAAATGCGATTAAAACGAAATGCCTAGCATTTTTTATGAATTATTATTCGAAGTATTCTCTCCATTTTGTGGAATAGCTTCCAAAACACGCGTCGAAGCTGTTTGGATGGTCTGAATATCTTCAAAAAAACCCTTTAAACTTTGGGAACAAGGAGAAGTCACAAGGGGCTAAATCTGGTGAATACGGTAGGTGATATATTATCGTGCAACAAATGCCAGCTGTCTGGATCGCGATATTCTGGCCGAATGAGAGGAATTCTGTGCATCAATTGTTTTAGGGCTTCTAAGTAGAACTGCCCAGTGACAGTTTGACCAGTTGAAATGATGCCTTTGCTATCGAAAAAAACAATGGACAATGTCCTGACTTTTGAAGAAGTTTTTGTGTGCTTTTTTGCCTGTGGTGAATTTTTCGCCTTCAATTCCGCATTTTAGCGCTTAGTTTCTGGATCGTATTGACAGCACCATGTTTCATCCTCCATAACAATTGATTTCAGGAAGTTTCATCATTTCTGGCGGCTGCGACGACCTCTCTGGAATGACACGAAGTGATTTCTGCTCCTCCATCAACGTGCGATGTACAAACTTTACACACACCTTTGTGTTACCCAAATCCTTATGAAAAATGAGTCGAATCGTTTTTTTTGCCGATATTCAAAGCCTCTGCCATCATTTTTAGTGGAGCATTGCGGTCATTTGCTAGAAAACCTCGAAATTTTTCGATCATTTCTGGAGTGCGAGCTGAAATTGATTTTCCCTCATGTTTATCATCCTCTAGCGACACTCTGCCATCCAAAAAATGTTTATGCTACTGAAAAACATTTGCTCTTCTTAAACAATCATAACCGTACCCTTGCTGCATCAACCGGAATGTTTCCGACGCAGTTTTACCGAGTTTTACGTGAAATTTAATAACACCTCTTTGTTCCATTATATTATTTGTACATCAAACTTTTTTGGCTTGTAAACAAGACGTCATAAAATCAACAAATGTTTGCCGATCGTGGTAAAGTAGGTTTCGTTAGGTTCAGGAATGTTCAGGCTTTGAAACGATGCCGCTCGTCAATAGATAGCGTGACTGGTTACTGAGATATATCTTAAGTACTGATACTTAAGGGACATACTGTGTATACGGCCAAATTTGCACTATGGATGCACAACATACATGTCTACACCCAATTCAAACCTAAGAAGAAAGAAATTAATCCAAAACTCAGCTCTTAGATTGTCATCATGAACAGAACCATTCCCAGTCTTCACTGTGCTGCAGTATTAATTCCTCCGAGATTCAGACATATTGATCTTTTGCTGGGGTGCGCTCTTAGCTCCAGACGTTTTCCCATCATACGAATCCTTCTGGTCTTTCAACTTTCCGGACCCTATCTTGAACCCCTGTTTCCATTGGATCTTGGAATTTCTTTCCCCCCTTGTGATACCCAAACATTATCTGGTACTCCTCCCTGGTCATTTTTTCCTTTCTTGCCAGATCTAAGGCTTCTCCCTTACAATAATCCCCTCCTCGGACTGCCCCCCCCTTCCTGTCTTAATATTTCCTAACATTTTTGTACCTGTTCCTTTATTTACGGTCTACTTTCTTTTAACGTTTGAGATCCATTGCAATATAATAATACATTCTTTAATTCATATTGCTTTCATTATACACTTTATAGACAATATTTATTATATTCAATTTGTCTGGTATACGCTCTTTATGGGCTGCCAATCCGGACCCTATCTTGAACCCCCGTTTCCATTGTCCTGATCCTGGTTGAATCTCTAGCGGATCTTGGAATTTCTTTCCTCCCTTGTGTTACCCAAACATTAACTGGTACTCCGCCCTGGTTACTTTTTCCTTTCTTGCCAGATCTGAGACTTCTCCCTCACAATAACCCCCTCCTCGGACTGCCCCCTCCTGTCTTAATATTTCCTAACATCGAAAGATACCTGGCTCCGACGGAATCATTTTTACAGATAGTTCTAATTCTGAACATCTTCATGAAGAATATTCATCTGTCCTTCGGCTTTACAATATTCTTACAACTGAGGCTATTACCATCAGAAACTCTCTTAAATACGTCCCCTCCATATCACCTCTGATTGGTTAATCTCTTCAGTTTCACTTAATGCTCTGAATTCCTTGCAAAGTTTCTTTCCCTCTCCATTCGTCGTTGAGATTATATCTCTAATAATAGAGACTGTAGATTGTGGATCGAATATTACCATAGACTTAAGTAGATACCAAGTCATTCCGGAGTAAACGGCAATGAACTAATGGATGATAGGGCTAAATCTTCTCTCAATGAATATCTCCCAGTGGATTCTTTATATAATTATCGGGATGTTTCTGCCTCTATTCAGGATATAATACACGATAAAGTTCAATTCGATTGAGACTATATTCGATTTCCTTTAAATCCTACTCCATCCTTTTCTTCTCTATCCCGAACAATGTGGGAATTCATGGTAATAAGACTGCTCGTCATTTGGCTAAAGAATCAGCAATAGATGGAATCAAAATTACTACAATTCCTTTTTATAAGGATACGTTTCCCAGCATAAAAGATAAAATGCGTGGATCTAATCCAACTTGAATAGGATATTCTGGACGATGATAACAAACTATGGTCAATTAAAAACATTTTTTCTCTTCTATAACTTCTTGTCTTTCAAAATCCAAGCAGGTCAAGTTAAACAGGCTAATGATTGGACACTGTCACTTCACTCATTCACATCTCATGAACCGAAGCCCTCCCTCATCTTGTGCATTCTGCGCTGCTCCCTTATTGATTTCCCATCTATTATCCTCCTGCATTCCTCTGTCTACTCTTCGCCGAAGGCACGGGCTTTCAGGTTCTATCAGGAAAATTTTTCAAAATACTCTACCAGCGTATCTTTTTGATTTCTTCTAGGAGATTAGTCTGTACAACGAAATATAAATGTATACTTCTTGTTGCTTCATTGCTATTTAGGATAGCTTTTTTTATTTTAATTCGTTTACTGTATAACAAAAATTCTATTTATATTCAATATATGCTCGTGTCATCGTTGTCAAGCCATTTTAGTCTTACACAATCATATTGTTAGCGGCACTAAATATGCCTGTGTTGCTGTGGCCTAATCGAATAAATCTAATCTAATCTAACCCATTATTTTCCATTTCTCTGTCATACCCTGTATAATATTATGATCTCAACTACATTTTTCGGATTCAGAAGACGAGTGCAAAACTTTATTTTCTTTTTAGCTGTCTCATATATTAAAGAAAGGTACTAATGGAGTCAGGAATGTAACCATGCAAGTGAGAAGAGCCTTAGAACACGGTCTTCATTCAGGACTGATCAAACAGAGAAGCGGGAAATACTCATTGGGCTTAGATAAGCGTGACTATGCTATTTTTAGAAGATTTAGACAAATCGACGAACCAATTGGTAAAGAAGAAAACGACTCGTTTAAAATATTTTACGAAGAGGTATTTTTTAGACTGTAGTAAGAAAGCACGAAGAGGACGAGGCAGGCGTGGTCGAAGAGGGCGTAGACGTCGTAGCAGGAGACGTCGTGGTCGCAGAAGAACATTATCAGCGGAAAATGGTGTTACGGATGATACAGATTCTGTCCATAGTATAAACGATGATGGTAAGGAGCCTTGTATAGTTTGTTGGATTTATATATTCTGGCATTTTCTCTTACATTAATTTGTATTTTTATTTTAATGGGAAATCCCTTATTCCGCCGTCGGAAGGTTTTTTGGGTTGCCTATATTAGGAATCATACAAATCTCGACTGCGACCGACATCACTTAACTTCATGTTCTTAACTAGTTTATGAGAACCGATGCTCGGCGCAATGAGGCTCGCCCTTTGAGTGTATATTTTATTTGTTATTTTATTTACACTGATGTCATATGTACCCCTAACTCTATTCTGTCAGTCACCTCTGCAGGACTTAAGAATGGAGCATGGTCACCTTCTGAGAAAAGAAGAGCCACCGATGTGTATACCTTGCAACTTACCTCTTACAGTAAAACACATCCTCACTGAATGCAGAGCTCTTTGTTTTCTCAGTCAAAAACATAATTTACTCTCTGTCTCTCTGTCTCTCTGTCTCTCTGTCTCTCTGTCTCTCTCTGTCTCTCTGTCTCTCTCTCTGTCTCTCTCTCTCTGTCTCTCTCTCTCTGTCTCTCTCTCTGTCTCTCTCTCTCTGTCTCTCTCTCTCTGTCTCTCTCTCTCTGTCTCTCTCTCTCTGTCTCTCTCTCTCTCTCTGTCTCTCTCTCTCTCTCTGTCTCTCTCTCTGTCTCTCTCTCTGTCTCTCTCTCTGTCTCTCTCTCTGTCTCTCTATGTGCCGATAGATGTTCTCCTATATAAACATCTTAGCTCTCTGGGATATACATATAAGCCACACGTTCATTATGATACAAGGACTGATGGTACGACTGTTTTAAACATTCCATTTCCTACTAACTGGAATGAGGAAGTCTTCTTATGACTTGTCCCCCTCGGTTATTTAACCTTTTGCCGGAAAACATTTGAGATTAAATTGTGAAGAAGAATATCAGTTTTCTGGCATTTAAGCAAAATATAAAGTTGTGCGCGCCTCATTCAGGTCGGTGTTTGTCAGCATGGCTGAATTGATTTCCTTTGTTCTTGAGCCTTAATATATGCGGTGGGGTTGTGTCCTTTTTCATCCTTTTTTTTTATTTCATGTAACGTGAATGAATGCCTGTGCTGAACGTTGTGACGGTTTTTCTTTTCATAAAATTTCTATTTTCTTTTCTTGGGTTTAACCCACGCACAATCCACTGCTTTGTAGGTTGTAGGTTACTATTATGTTAGCGTAGGATCTAGACATACAGGCTGTATGGTATTGTATTGAAAATTATTGTATTGTATATTATAAAGATTGTATTGTGGGGATCTTAAGGGGAAGTTCAGCTATTTTTAAAAAATTCCCGAACAAAATGTTTATCAAGTACAAAACACTCAAATTTCTAAGTTAACAAGCAAAATGATGTGAAATTTTGTCATATATCAAGGACAGCCATACCAACTTAAAAACAAATGGTTGTGTCTATACTTAAAGCGCGCGAATTTTTAAATAACTTTACTTTTTTATCATAGTAGTATTTCTAACGATTTAAATAAAGTATTTCGTGAAAAGTTACAAGTGGACTCGTGGAGAATATTATAAATATTCAAAAACAATTTTTTTTCTGTGTTCCACGTAATAATTCCTCGTTTCTTCAGCCGCCCTCCAAACGTCAGCAAGCGTCTCCCGAGACCGGTTTCTGGACTTCAGCCGTCATCAGTCGGGCTCGAACTGAACGTTCAGGCGGCGCTTGCTGACATTTGGAGAGCGTCCGAAGAAATGAGCAATTATTAGATGGATCATGAAAAAAAAATATTTTTGAATATTTTAATATATTTCGATTAGTTTACTGAGTTTCTATAATCACCCGTTTCTCAGCCTCACCATTTTTAGAGCAAGGAAATATATATTCGGTTTCTTTTTACGAAATACCTTTCAAAAAAGCGTTTAATTTATCATGATTACCAAGAAAAATGTTTGAATATTTACAACACTACAACACCTTTAACAGATGATTCAGAACCAATGGACAGAGGGAGACGAAGACGTCGAAGGCGTCGCGGAAGAAGGGGCCGTAGGAGAGGGAGGCGCGGCAGAAAACACGCCCCTGGAAACGTTATCAATAGCGATTCGTCAGAATCTGCACAAAATGAACCATCGCCATCAGTACCCCCAGAAAAGCGAAAGTCAGACCAGGAAAAAATAGGTAGAGTTGAATTGCTCTCTCTTCAGCGGCAAGTCGAAAAAATAAAGTTTGTTTCAGATCACAATTCGAAATCGGGCGGCAGCCCCAACCGTACCGTCAACAATCACAATCAGGAAAGGCATCAGACGCATGAAGAAGATGACATAGATTGCGGCAATCCCGATTGCCTGTGCAACATCAAACAGGAAGACGATTCACCCAGGTGCATGTCAAGGGAAGATTTTTATCACGATTCTTACTTAAATTGATACCACCACCGAAATGACTCGTTACAGTTGGCAATCGTGAATGTCTGATACGTCTGATTGAAATTTTTTGTTTTTGTTTTTTTTATATAGGGTGATTTTTTGTACCATATACAGGGTGATTCAAAATTATTTCGGGATATTTTTTTAATAGGTTTAATGATCATGGAAAAGCAACTATTTGACATTTAAAGGAATAGTATTTTTTATTACTCAAGTTTTTTGCATTTACTGAAAAAAGTTTTTTACTTCTCAAATATCTAGTTATTTCCTTGAATCATCCTGTGCTGTATTGTGACATGCGTATTAAAAGGGTAAATTTACATTATATATATTATATATTTTTATATTTTATCATGGTGTTTTATTTTAGTATTATGAAATAATACATTTCCATTATCGCACTTTTTTTCTGTTTTTTTAATCCTCTCAACTCTCCCTCGTTTTGATAAGAGGTCCTTTCTCCAATCTCTTTTCCAGTTACAATACCCAAAAATGTTTTCCAAATATTTACAATTTGCAATTAGCTTGTTTGTAATGATCCCTTTAGTACCCTTCGAGGCCTAAAGAATCCTCCACATTCCCTGCATACAAATATTCATGATTTTTTGTAGTATATACTGTCCCGCCCAAATTCCAATTGCCTTATCTGCTCTGATTCCTTAAGTTCTCTTCGATATCTTGTTTCTCCCCTACCTTCGCCTCTAGTTGTTAACATTCTTTCCCTCATCCAGGAATCTCAATCTCAAGGGTCAGTAGTAAAATTCCTTTGGATCCCTGGCCACGCAGGCATATTGGGTAATGAACGAGCAGACTTCTACCCCAAAATGGCTCTAAAGGAAAATCTTCCTATCTTGCCCCTTTTCCATCACCGGGATGCTTTCTCCGGCATCGCATCACTAATTGTTCAAGATATTGTTCAATTTGACTGGGATACTTTGGGTTACGCCTCTATGTTATATACAGTGAAACCTAAATTATTCGAATGTAGTCCCCCTCCAGCTCTCGACCGTCATCTTTTTGTAAAGTGGAATAGGCTTAGAATCGGGCACTGTCGCTTCTCACAAGGTCATCTAATAAGTGGCGACCCTCCATCAGTATGTACCTTATGTGGTGCTCCTCTTTCTGTTCGTCACGTCTTACTAGAGTGCCCTTCGCTATCTGCTCTTGCACAAAGACATAGACTTCCCACAGACCTTCCATCTATTTTGTCCCCTCATTACTCGAATTCTCTTTGAATTCCTCCGATCCTCTTCCTACTTTCCTTTGATATAATCCATCTATGTTATCTTTAAACTCCTCTTTCCCTTAAAATTTTCACCTACTCCCTTCTCTTAATTAAGCTATTCCATGCATTACATCTGGCTGTTCCTTTATTTACGGTCTACTGCCTTTTAACGTTTGAGATCCATTGGAATATGGAATACACTCTATATTTCATATTACTTTCATTATACACTTTATATACAGTATTAACTATATTTAATTTTCATTAGTTGTTATATATACACTCTTATATATACATTATGCATATATTCTTTATGGGCTGCCAAATGGCCTCAGTTGCTGACGCGGCCCTAAACTGAAAATTTAAAAAAAAAACAATACCCAAAATATCGCACTTTTTTTCTGTTTTTTTAATCCACTCAACTCTCTCCCTCGTTTTGATAAGAGGTCCTTTCTCCAATCTCTTTTCCAGTTACAATACCCAAAAATGTTTTCCAAATATTGACAATTTGCAATTAGCTTGTTTGTATTGATCCCTTTAGTACCCTTCGAGGCCTAAAGAATCCTCCACATTCCCTGCATACAAATATTCTTGATTTTTTGTAGTCCTTTTCCTCTAAAACGTGACCTGATACAATTTAAGTGGGATCTGCTAGGAAAATAAATCACATTAAAAACATTCTGGACCTCTTTTGTTGAATCCATTTCATGAATCATACTCTTTATATTCTAGAAGAGTGTTTGCATGCGACGGATTTATGCTCACCTATATCTCAGGCATTCCTAATTCCTAACTCTCAACCTCCTTTTTCTCTTTATATCTTTATTTTTTATTTATATCTTATCTGCTCTGATTCTTTAGGTTTTTTCCGATCTCTTGTTTCTCCCTACCTTCGCTTCTAGTTGTTAACATTCTTTCCGTCTTTTTGTTCCCCTCATTACTCCAGTTCTCTTTTTGAATTCCTCCGTTCCTCTTTCTACTTTCCTTTAATATAGCCCATCTGTACTATTCTAAGACTCCTTTTTCCTTGAAATTTTCACCTATTCCTCTACTCTTAATTGAGCTCTATTTCATGCATTACATCTGACTATTTGTAGCAGTTACTTTATTTACTCTCTACTGTCTATTAATGTTTGAGTTCCATTAGAATATAACAATACACTCTTTAATCCATATTTATATACATTTACTATATTTAAGTTTTATTAGTTCTTGTCTGGTATACACTCTTTATTTGCTACCAAACGACCTCAGTTGCTGACGCGGCCCTAAATTGAAAAATTCAAATTCAAATTATTTCCCTCATTCAGGAATCCCAATCTAGAGAGTCTGTTGTAAAATTCCTGTGGATTCTTGGCCATACAGGCATATTGGTTAATGAACGAGTAGACCACTGCATCAAAATAGCTCTAAAGGAACATCTTTCCCATCTTGCCGATTTTCCATCACCGGGTTGCTTTCTTCTCCATCTCACTAATTGTTCAAGATATTGTTCAATTCGATTGGGGTACTTTGGGTTACACCTCTAAGTTATATACCGCGAAACCTACATTCTTCGAATGTAGCCCTCCCAACTCAAACTTTTTCTTTTTTTTTTAATCTTTTTGTAAAGTGGAATAGACTTATAATCGGACACTCTCGCTTCTCACATGGTCATCTAATAAGTGGTCTCAATATGTACCTTATGTTATGCTCCTCTTTCTGTTCGCCACGTCTTCCTAGAGTGCCCCTCGCTATCTACTATTGCGCAAAGATATAGGCTTCCCAGGAACCTTCCGTCTATTTTCTCCTCATTACTCCAGTTATTTTGAGTTCTTCCGTTCCTCTTCCTACTTATTTTTTGATCTAGTCCATCCTTATTGTCTTTAAACACCTTTTTCCCTTAAAATTTTTACCTATTCCTCTACTCTTAATATACATTTTGAACTTTATTCCTAGTATGCCTCCTTCCTGTATTCCTATTCCTGCCTAGTAACGTTTCAGTTCCATATGGAATATAACCATATACTCTTGAATCCGTATTACATTCATTATAGACTATCATCTATACAATATTTACTATATTCATTTTTTTTTATTAATTCTTATCTGGTATATATTATGGGCTGCCAAATGGCCTCAGTTGCTGACGCCGCCCCAAATAAAAAATTCAAATATCTTACATAAACATTACACAACAATACAGCTCCGAGTTCTGATAACATTCCTATTCCTCTGTTATCTAATCTCTCTGAACCCTCTACTCATCTTGTGTTCAGGATCTATGACATTTGGATCTCACTCCTTCCAGTCTGCCTGGAAAGAATCCATTCTTCTTCCTATCTGAAGTAGTGGCAAGCTTCACTCTTCACCCTATTGTCCTATTACCTCTACCCAGTTGACCCACAGGTGGAGCCCCAAGTGAGGTCCCAATTTAAATTTAGTATTCGTCCTAGAAGATCCCCTTTTTAATTGACTCCGAAAACTGTGTTTGGTATTAATTTTTCTCTAACAGATATAGGATACATCGAGAACTTTGACATAACCTGAAAATTCAACGAATAATAAATTCATCAGTGGACAACATTCTTTTCTTCACTAGCAATTCCCTTTTCGACAGTTCTTTTCGTCTCAGAGTAAATGGATTTCTGTCTCTCTCTCTCTCTCTCTTTCTCTCTCCTCTCTTTTCTTGGTAAAAATATTTTTTTTTACCTTATTACTGTCAAATTAATATTTTATTTTGTTAATCTTAGACTATTTATTTGTCTGCTTGCAGATGATATCCTGATGTTCTATCGTCCAGTCTTATGCCCTCGTATATACAAGAGATTACTCCTGAACAACTTTCCTGCTGGTGCCTTACTTTTAGATTTAGGATTTCTCTAGAAAAATCATATATTCTTAATTACTGCAGACAACATATTTTCTCTGTATATTTCACTCTCAGTCCCTGTGGAACCTAATTATTCCAGTTAAGGCTTGTTGATTTTTTTGTGAATAGCGTTGGATGATTTTTTATCGTGAAAGAAGCATGTTCGCTTTTTTCTGATGACAAAATGGAGTCAATTACAAAAAAGCTTTCTATGCCGCTAAATAGCATCGTCATCATTTTTCAGTTTCAAAGGTTCACAAATGGCTTTACCCTAGAAATAAAGGCTTCGGTTAAAAATCTACTCTTGAGATTTGTAAATGCACAATTTACGCTAAGATTGACTGCGGGTGCCACCTCTATGCTTCTCCATAACCTACTTATATGCGCTCTCTCAAAGCCAGCCTAAACTCTGATATCAGAATGGTATTAGGTGCATTTAGATCCAGTCCTATCAATCGCCTCCACTGTTTGGTCGCAATTGAGCGTCTAAAGCATCATATATCTCCATTTCTTCTTGCACTCCGCATAAATACACCTTTCATATATGGACTGTATTGGGTGCTACACTGTTAAAAGGGCGTTGTTGAAGTCGCATTTGGGAGGATCAGATTTATAGGTATGTACTCAAGGGATAATCTACAATGGCCTATTTTAAGCCTATGTTACTTTACGGGGGAACTTCAGGGGACGTCAGGGAAGGTATCTGGGGGGGGGGGGGGGGGGGGTCATAGAACAGCGGCTTTATATCTTTTAACTTATCGGGCCTATCAAGATTGTTCCAACAGATTGAGAGTTATTTTTTTAGATTTACATTTGCTAAAGAGTTTAGATCGTTGTAATTATAGGTGAATGGAAGGAAATCGCCGTCAGTCACAGCGCTTAGCAAGACGGTCAGCATCTTCATTCCCTTTTATGCCTTTGCGGCCCTGGCACTAGACAAATCTCAGAGAAATGCCTCTTACGATAATAATTTTAATTTAATCCAGAGTATTGATTACAATTGGAATAAAATATAGATGATATTGATCTTCTATTAACATGAGAGCATTATAAGAATCGCTAAATATATACAGAGGTGATATATTCGAGGGTATAATTGATGACCACTAGTTCTGCAGTTAGTATACTGGTGTAAATAAGTAGTTTGTAACCAAAGGAAAAACTCTCATTTATTTATTTCCTTTTATTCCTTAAGGAAATAGGATATCTAACAAAGATTTAAATCCTATGGTCTGTATACATAACCTATGAAGCTCAATCTCTATGAATTTTATCTCTATTTATGACTATTTGTAATATTTTTCTTTATTTACTGCACTAATCTCATGCCTCTTAACATTTAAGTTTCATTTGGAATATTATCATACACATTTTTAACGATATTACTTTTTATTTATACACCTTATAATTATATAATATTTGCTATACTCAAGTTTGCTTATTAGTTCTTGAATTCTTGTCGGTTGTGTGCTTAGTATGGACTGTCAAATAGCCTCAGTTTCTGACGCGGCCCTAAACTGAAAAATTCAAATTCAAACGCTTCTTTATACACTGTATCTCAAACGTTTAGTAGAGTGAGAGTATGTAATCTATTCTATGTACTCTAAAGTTTGTGTGAAAGCATCATGCATAAATTCTTCATAAGCACGTCTTATTTTAATTTTCAACCGTCTGAAAATAATTTTAATTTTTTTCCAATATATTTTTAAAATCCTGTTTTTATTTCTTCGTCTCTTGAGCTTGCTATGTTGTTTTTTGCAGATTATCTCAGCTACCAAAACTAGCGCTGCAATGTTTTACAGAATGTACATTTCATAATATTACACAACATTATCTGAAATAATACCTGATAAGCCATTTCCAATAAATAATAAATAAAACGCTCCTTGGAGCATTTTTAAACTTATAGGTTTCAATTTTACGTTATCTTCAGTAGCTTTGACAATTCTTTTGGTTTCTTTTTGGCTAGGTACACCGCCCGATTCAGCTACAACAGTCGTCAGTTTCTTTTGCCTGCCCAGGTTCCTATATTCGTCTTCGGTCATTTTGGTTATTATACCTGCTTCAAAAATCGCCATCAATCTGAAAAAAATTTGCTGAATCAACTTGTTTCGATAAAAACTAAATATCTTTTACATTTTGTTAATCTCCCCAATATATGGACACCCTAATTGTAGGGCAACTGCTGAATAAGCAGTATTTAGCTTATCGCTAAGATGAAAACTATTGGAACCTTGAATAAGAAATTCTTTTCACGTATAAAACTTCAGCAATATTCATGTTAGGCTAACCAAAACGCTGGATATCGAAATAAAGAGTTTCTCTTCCAGCCATCACTGCTACATCCTTTCTGTCTTTGACCAGTTTAACTCCATCCTCAACAGAATCAACGACATATTTTTGTTGCTTCTTTTCCATAATGTTCCATATATCTCCATATATACCAGTACCATTCTAAAACATATATATTTTCTTATTTAGTTTATATAAGGTGATTTTTTCGTGTGTCCAAACATTAAATTCAAACAAAGAGACACTTCTCTAAAGAGACTACTTCTGACAAGGCGCAGTCTGTTAATAAAATTTCCGACCACTTTTTGAAACGACTGGAGTCTTCTGTCCGCAATTGTCCGAGTTATGTTGGCTTTCAAGGCGCTAAGATTTTCTGGTTTATCAGCATGAATAAAAAAATTAATATAACCCCAAAGAAAATAACTTTAAGGCATAAAATCACATAACCTTGGTGGCCAATTAACCGGTCCGTTTCTCGAATTAATTTTCTAACCGAATTGTCTCCTAATCATTTAATTCATTTCAAATTCAAAATTAAATAATCCACGTAGTCGAATAATAAAGCCCAACTTCCTGCGAACAGCGACGAATTGATAAATTTGAATCTTCATTATGACTGCTTGCAAGAGCGACGATATTTTCTTCGGAATGCACAGTTTTTTGTCTGATTTTTGTTTTAATATCGTGCAGAGTGAAATGAATTTGGAATTTGTTGATAATTCGGCGAATACATCGCTCAGTTAGGCGATTATGTGCACCATAAAATTCACGAAAGGCTCTATAAGTTGGCCGCACTGAACATTGATTTTAATAATAAATTTCGACAATTTTCAAGCGTTGCTCTGATGCTAAATGTTCCATGATGATTTTCCAGATATTGAGACACAAATATCGTTTGACACTCGCAGTTTGTTTGACTGTAACCCCTATCGGAAGTTATACATATACATATTCATACATATTTCTTAATAACTTAACTACAGCGCCACCTATCGCATCTTATCATAACTATGAACCATCGTTTCGACCTCGTCGGTCACTTGTCTTGACCTCAATAGATCAAGTCGTTCAGAAGTTACACGATCACAATCAGACGCACCTACTATTATATATATATATATATATATATATATATATATATATATATATATATATATATATATATATATATATATATATATATATATATATATATATATATCTGTTACTTCTTATATTTTGATAATGTTTCTAAATCATCCCGGGTGTCGATCCGTTGATTCTGTGAAGAGTCACGACGTTTCGCCAAAATCTCCAACTGAACTGACTGTCAGTTGGACTCTTCAGTCGAAGCGGACAACACTTGAAAATGCCAAATGAGATTTTGGCGAAACGTCGTGACTCTTCACAGCATCAACGGATAGACACCCGGAATGATTTAGAAACATATATATATATATATATATATATATATATATATATATATATATATATATATATATATATATATATATATGATTTAGAAACATAACATATATATATATGTATATATATATATATATATATATATATATATATATATATATATATATATATATATATATATATATATGTTTCTAAATCTAAAAGATATAGCTGGTGGCGAGGTACAACAAAGTGGACAGCACGAAAATATTCACCTTGTTCAAATGTCACCTATGAATCATCAGTTCAATATTCACCTATGAATACCAATCGTCATATTTATATATATATATATATATATATATATATATATATATATATATATATATATATATATATATATATATATATATATATATATAGGAGTGGCGTGAAAAAAAGTCGGCCCTGAATATTGACCAGCCCATTAAGCTGGGGAGAACCAACATCAAAATTGATTGTCTGGCATTTGCTGTTGATCTAACAATTTTGGCTCAAGATATATTAACGGTACAAAAACAGATTGAAATCCTAAAAAAACAGCAAAAAAGGTAGGACTCCAAATTTCCTTTGAAAAGACACAATACATGACCCGCAACAGACTAAGGACACCATTTCTAAAAACAAAATATGCTAACATCAGACGAGTATCTCAATTTTAATATTTGGGTAAAATAATATCGGAAAACGGGTTGCAAAAAGCATCTATATATATATATATATATATATATATATATATATATATATATATATATATATATATATATATATAGATGTCAAATTAATACCGCCACGACTTCTCTGGCAGCTCACAATTCTTTTGTTGAAATTCTCGATTACTGCTGAACACATTTGCGGAGTTATGTCACGAATTATTCGCCTAATTTCTTCTTTCAACTGTTGAACGGTTTGCGGATTATTTTCGTAAGCTTTGCTCTTCACATGGCCCCACAAAAAATAGTCTAGCGGCGTCAAGCCGCATGACCTTGGTGGCCAATTTATGTCCCCATTCCGGGAGATCAGCCTCCCTCCAAACTGTGTACGCAATAAAATCAATGTTTCACGTGCTGTCTTGCACCATCTTGGAACCACATATTCTCTAAATCCATGTGCATTAATTGATCCCATTAAAAAACATCAATCATCGTTCGGTATCGTTCTCCGTTTACTGTAACAGCTCCTTCATCTTTATCTTGAAAAAAATACGGTCCAATGATACCCTCAGCCCAAAAACCGCACCAAACTGTGACACGTTGAACATGCATCGGGATTTCGTGGATTTCTCTAGGATTTTCATTGCCCCAGATGCGACAATTTTGTTTATTTACATAACCGTTTAAGTGGAAATGAGCCTCATCACTGAAAATGATTTTATCGCAAAAATTATTGTCATTTGCCTTCATCTGTAGGATCCAATTGGCAAATGCACGGCGTTGCCCATGGTCGGCTGGCTTTAGCTCCTGTGTTAGCTGATCTTTGTAAGGATGTAGACTTAAGTCTTTTTTCAAAATTCGCCACGTTGAAGTTCTGCTGATACCCAAATGTTGCGAGCGCCTGTTAACAGACATTTGTGGATTTTCAGCAACACTTTCACGAACTGCCTGAATATTTTCAACCGAACGAGCAGGACGTTCCCGGACTTTTGTTTCGATATCTTTCACAGATCCGGTAGTTTCGAATCTACGCACTATTTTGCGAATGGTTATTTCTGACGGACGATTGCATACACCAAAGTATTCACGAATTCGCCGAAATGTGGCTTTCACAAAACACCCATTTTGAAAATACGTTTTAACAATGTAAACACGTTGTTCTACTGTGTAGCGCTTCATTGCTGAAATTGTACTGAATTCCACAATGAAACCGAATAACATAAACAAAGTTTGAGATAGGAAGACTAGCAAAACAAAACATTCGAAACCTGACATTGACAGATGTTTTATTCCACGTATAATTGTACACTGTCCAGCTTCGGTCTGCCATAAATTTCATTTTCATAAATAAACTTTCAGGTATGTTATGAAACGTTTCTTTTATTCGTTTCCAACATTCCAAACCTCTTAATGGAATACCCTTATATATATATATATATATATATATATATATATATATATATATATATATATATATATATATATATATATATATATATATATATATATATAACGATATGAGAAAAAGAAGGCTTAAGGTTTACGGACACATAAAACGGATGAATCCGTGTAGTTTAACTAGACAAATAGTCGAATTTTATGGAAATAGGAGTAGTGCTAGAGTAGAAATAATTAAATGGATTGCTGCAATTAAAGAGGACCTAAGATCAGCAAATATTACACAAAGTGAGATTCAGGATAGGGGCTGCTTCAGACACAAGGTTAACGTTTGGGAGGTTGGCCAGAGAGAAAAATGTAGGAAGACTGGAACAACTTGGTCGGACGAACAGAAAAAAGCTCATAGCGAAAGAATGAAATCAGTATGGGCGCAAAGGAAGGTTAACAACAACAAACGCCTCTAACTGTACATCGCGTGGTCCACCAGGGCCCATACGTGAGTAATGGTATAATATATATATATATATATATATATATATATATATATATATATATATATATATATATATATATATATATATATATATATATATATATTACGATCTTATATATAGCATTTATCTGAATTTTCTTACTCACCTCTAATAAAGAAAATGATGGACTATGCTTTTCAACATACAGATAAAAATCTGCAGCGGACATAATATTTTTCAGCTGATACAAATTATTGATGGCTCGTTCTGTGATATGGAAAAGAAAGTTAAGAAATTTTAATATATAGTTATAATAAAATACCTCTTCCTGGACGAGCTAAAAGCGATGTCAAATTTGCCGAGTACATATCGGTAATAACATAAGTAGCCGAAATTGAGAGTAAGGCAATAAAAAATCGAGCTTTACATGTTGAACTAGGTTCACGACCAGCTGAAAATAAATTTTTATATACCTCTAAATATTATATAATATTTTCACTCAAAACACTCGACTTGACTCAAAACACTGACACTTGAACATTGACACAATAGTTTCTTACTCTTATTAATATCTGCTTTTGACCTGGTATATTTTGAATTCGAATTGTCCTCGAAATCAGCAACAAATTAAAGTTCCAGAGAAAGTAATCAGGTTAATCGGGTTCTACTTATATATCTATCTATTTATCTATCTATCTATCTATCTATCTATCTATCTATCTAGCTTCTTCATGTGGGTGCTTTACCCATTACGTCAGCCGCCACCAAAACGTCAACAAGAGTGTCCCGAAACCTGTTTCTGGCCTTATAGCCTTTAGTCTTCAGTCGGACTCGAAGCTGAACGCTTTAAAAGCTCCTGTGGACTTCTACTTGACAGAAATTCATCAAAAATATTTAATGAAATACTTGAATTTCCACTTTAAAATATTTATACTTCTAAAGGGTTAATTTTTTCCTCGGTGTGAAATACTGAACTCGAAGAGATTTACCGCTAAACACCAAATAATTTTTAAAGGTTCTCGACGCCCGTTTCGGCAACCATATTAGCACGATCAGGAGATGATTTAATCTGATGTTAATATGGTTAGCGAAACGTGCCTCAAGAAGTTTATAAAAGTGATTTGTTTTGGGGTAAATTTCTTCGAGTTTTCTTCTGACAGGTTGCCTAAATAACGTTCAATCCACCCTCGTATCATTCAGATTTAGGATATGCCAAATACTTACTCTGCTTTAATAAAATTGTCACTGTAAACCATGTGCAGTCAAAAAAAAATCTGGCGTGAGACCTTACGCGAAATCTGGGATGCCAAGCGTTTGGTAAGGCTATCAGCATATAAAAAACTGGCCCGACTATAAAGAAAGTGACTCCTATAGCTGGCCATACCTAAAAGATGTTAACACAAACATTACAAAAGCAGATCGAAAAGTTCTTAATCTGATAGAAATAGCATTAGTAGCTTCAAAGTGACATGGATATGTCTCAAAAATAATTTTTTAGATACCATAATGTGGCATATCAAAAACCGCTAAACTCATCGAAGTTGGGCATTGAAATATAAGAAAAAGTTTATTTTCAAAATACCTACTTGCCATCGAAATGGTCTTAACAAAGCCAAAGCTTCATTCAATCTACTAGGAGCATGAGTTACAAAAGCCCCACTATCAGCTAAAGTTATAAACGAAAATTCAACAACACTAGATCGTTCATGAGTAATTCCAACATCACCAATAAACAAATCTGCATCCTAAAAAATACCGAGAAATAATCAGGAAATTTAGCGGTTATTAAATGTTGTACTCCTTGTAGCATCAAACCTAATACACCACTAAATGTCCCATTTTCTAAGTTAGATGACCCTTGAATACGCTCGGGAGGATCAAAGTAATGAAACCTAAAAAAGGATTTTTTAGAACTATAAAGGAAAAGAAGTTGTTAAAATATGATTTATAAATACCGAAAGTTTAATTTTTTTGAAAGTAGTTCAAGAATTCTATGATCTCTACCCCCAACCACTTTAAAAGTCCTGTTGGTGCTGGCATTAAAGTATTCCACAAAGTGCCATGGAGGTTTCTGCAAAAGGTTTAGCTGATTGCACTGTTGTGTAACAAATAACACTTACATGCAGCACAGGTACGTTTAGACTTTTTCCATGAAAATCCATATAAACTGACTTTTTTTTCAATAAGGTGGGGTGGGTAAAAAGTCCGCCATCTTGATTCCACCAGTTAATCATGTCAAAATGATATTCTTTATGAGAAGTTGCTTGATTGTAGTATAATCTAAAACTAAAATTACAAAAAATATTTTAAAAAATTATGGATTTTTGGTAAGCAGCACAAGAGTTGCACAAGTTGTTTGGTAAATAAGGTTTATAATAGGTGTCTCGGTTAATAATGTCGATTTTGAAAAGAGATGGTTTTACTAATACATTTGTTGGTATAGATTCATTATGTCTATGGCGTTTTGGAGGGTAAACATACGCCATCAAAAATCAGTTCGTTATTAATGGTCATTGTGCAAAAAACATAATTTTCATAGTTTTAAATATACCGAAGTCTGTACCAGAAAAGACGTTTTACGGAGAAGTTTAATAACTTTCCTTCATTTGAAGAAAACGGCTGCTGAAAGTTATCGATTGTTGGTTGAAGCTTATGGTGAACATGCTCTAACCCAAAAAACTTGACGATGACGAAGACGATGAAGACTCAACTCATACAACATATTGAAACAATTGACAGAAGCATTGGGAAAGATCCAGAAAGAAAGAAAATGGGTTCCATATGAATTGAAGGAAGGAGATATTGAAAGGCGAAAAACACTTGTGAAATTTTGCTTACCAGACCGAAAAGAAAAGGTTTTTTGCATCGAGTTGTGACAACTGATGAAAAGTGGATTTATTTTGATAACCCAAAGTGCAAAAAATCATAGGTAGATCCAGGCCAACCTTCAACATTACAACCCGTGTGCAATATACATGAAAAGAAGTGAAAATTTGGCTTGATAAATGGTTGACCTCAAAAAAGCACAAGTTCTTTTCGCGCGGAATCCATTCTTTGATAGAAAGACGGGAAAAAGTAATAGCTAGCGATGGCCAATATTTAAGTCAAATATTAAGGTAACTTATTTTGTTATGGAAATAAACGTTCAAATTTTGCGAAAACCGAAACACCTATTAGTTTAACATGATGTCCGACACTAATCATCAACTATCGATTAACCTCACTGAATAATGTAGAAGGTTTGTTAGAAGGCATCCGGCCTTAACTAGCGTGGTTGCTAGCCAGACTACTCACAACTTAGTTGTGGTTTCTTCTAGAATTGTACACTCTTAGAGAACATATACCTTGCATATTTATATATAGCCTCAAAGAAGCGGGGGATATTCAATATCAAATTTCACGAGATTCCCTCTAGTTGTAGTAAAGACACCTTCATTGTATTTGCACCATCATAGCACTAATACAGTTCGAATAGGAGTTTACGATGTATTTTGTATCAAGATTTAAAATTCCACAAATACAAAATCCAGATAGTACATGATTGATCAAGATTACGTTAACAGCATACATTTTTGTTCTCAATTAAGGGGAAGTCTCGTAAGCTCGGACGGCTCCTAAAGCCGGACATGATTTGAATCGGTGCAAGAAAGCGCACCAATTTGTTACTTGTATCGCGGTTAGCATCAAAGTGAAGTGCGGGAGGGGTGACGCTTGTGAGTCAGTGCCACTTCGTTCGTTGTGGAGATTAGTGCAAGTTTTGAGGTTAGTAAAAATGTTGCTCGAAGTAATTTTTTGGGGTCTGTGAACAGTAATTAAAAGAAGGGATGATATTGAATATTGTTGATATTTATTGCTATGTTATTAATCTGTCATAATTCATAAGATTTTTTATGACTCATAACACACAATGGGATTAACGATTTTTTACATGTACTTAAGGGTCCCTAAGATTGGACACTCTAAAGTCCCCTAAAGGCGGACAGTTTTACGATTAGATTTTAATTATTGTAGTAATTAATTTCATATTTTATTTCTTAGATTCAATATGGATAAACCTAAACCAAGCTGTAAGAATACTCAATGCGAAATATTGAAAAAAGCCATCGATAAGGTCAAAAAAATTGCCTATAAGAAAATCATCTGAAGTCTACAATGTACCAAAAAGTACCTTGTTCGACTACATTAAAAATGAAAATGAGAAGAAGAAATAACAATGTAATTCAAAAAAGACCGATTTGACTTAACCTTTGCCCAGGAGTACGAAGAAGCTTTAATTGCGCACGTGGTGGATATGGCAAATAGGTGCATGGCTTTGACTAGAAAAGGATTTATAAAATTGGCATTCGATCCCGCTGAGAAATTAAAACTGAACCATCGATTTAACAGGGCAAAAGAATCTGCTGGTAAGCATTTTTATTATGACTTTATCAAACGCCATTCTGAACTCAGCTTAAGAAGGCCAGAGTCAACGAGCCTGATGAGAACAGTTGGTTTTAATAGGAGCATTGATTTTTTGGGACACTCACTCAAACGCTTATAACTTTTAAACGGATTGGAATATTGTTTTGAAATTTTCATATATTTTTGAATAGTTCTACAATCGATTTATGAAAAAAAATTGAATTTTCTTGAAACCTTTACACCTATTTCCTCCCCTTAACTATATAAGTTATTACTTAGTAATTACTACATCTAAAATAATATTTGAGACTGATTACATATCTATGTTGGTTAAGTATATAATAGAGAGTTATTTTAACATAAATAAACAAATTAAACTATCACAAGTTTTTTGTTATTGTTAAGATTCCTTAAGTGTCCGGTACTCGGGGATTCGGACTTCCCCTATCGACTCTTTTGGACACATGCCGACCTTACATAGGTTACATGGCCATACATTAATTAAAGATGATCGACTACCAAACAAATAGCTCATACAAGTGAACACTTCTCAAGAAAGTTTAGACTTCCTTAAACCAAATTTGAATGACTTTCTTTAATATTTTCAGTAGATAAAAGATAGATTCATCATTAAATTCAAGGGATGGAGCAGAATCCTAAATAGGGTGTGGAAGTAGAGGATAGTGCGCCAAAGAAGGCGAAAATGGTTCAATCTAGTGAAAAGGTCATGAGTTAATGTCATATTTTCTAAGACTTTATGGTATGCAGACATTTTTTTAAAAAGTAGGACTTTCGCCGGAAATTCTTACGCTTCAATACTGGACCAATTCAAAGGTTCTAGTCAAACTAAACGTCCATATGTTGCTTACACAGACGTCTCGGATTATTGCTGCGAAACCCCATAATGTAAATTTCGAAGAGCTTCCTCAAGCATTTAACAGATTTGATCCCTGGCGATTACCTTCTCTTCCTAAATCTGAAGAAATCAATTAATTTCGAATGATGAGAGAGATAACCTCATAGATTTCAGGGGTCAAACAAATTTATATTTATATTAAGAATATTATTAAGTCGGAACATCATTGGTTTAATTATATTGAATTGCAAGATGATTATGTTGAAAAAAAATCTCAAAAGTATTGTCATATGAAATAACATCATAAGTTTTACTTACACATTATTTCTGGGATTAGTTATAAGTAATATTCTCATAGATTGATGAATATTCTGAATAAAAGACCATGCAAAAGGCTTCCGACCCCAATTAAAAAGATATACAAAATTTCTTCTTATTAAGTTCCTGTTGTAAATCTAAAAATTAAAAATCAAAGGATGAAACTTCAAATATGAGGTCGTTCGACATCGTTTTTTTTATTTAGTATTATACAAAATATGTAAATGATTTGTTTAAAAATTTAGTTTGTAAGTTGCTTATGTTTTTTAAAAATACTGAGACTTGAATCAAGTCAATTTTCTTGCTAGTCCAGAAATGGTAACCACTTTATTTATCACATAATACGTCTCTCTAGCGGCCAGTGAGTGAAACCTTGCGTGTTACTGCAGAATAGAAGATCACATTCAAAAGATTTATACGCCAGTTCTATAGTTAAATTTTAAATTTTGTACATGGAAAATGTTATGGAGCTCGATTTGGCAAGTGGATGGTAAAGGGTACAATATCTTTTGGAGAAAAAAAACTACAATTTTCTTCTATTATGGTACAATAATGTTACACGCAATGTGTACTCTGGTAATTTTAAATTTATCTTGAAGAACAAATAATGGCATTATGTATGCAACAAATGGCAACAAATGGCAACAAATATGGCAGACATAATAATGTCTGATGGAATGCAATGGTGGCCTGAATTTGTCATTTAAAGCCAAGATATGTTCATGGTTTATTTCTGCAAACCGGAGATGCAAACCAAAACCTCCCAAAAATAATTCTAGGCCGTGAGATCACATGGTCTTGATGGCCAATTGCCATTTCACGAAATAACGCATCCAAGATACTTTTTTTACGATAGATCGATGGTCTGGTTGAAAGAAAACATTGTTTATATCCACATTTATCAGTTCAAGTCAAAGATATTCTGTTAGCATATTCCTATAGCGTTCGCCATTAACAGTAATATGATTTCCATCATCATCTTCAAAAAAATAAAGTCCGATCACTCCTTCAGCCAAAAACCGCACTAAACAGTAACTTTTCCGAATGAAGAGTTAACGTCTGAATCACATGAAGGTTTCCATCGGTCGGAATCCTTCAGTTATGAAGGTTCACAAATCCATATTAAGCTAGAAATGTGCTTCATCGGAATATATTATTTCCCCCAAAGTAGGGGTTGCCTGCCAGTAGGGGTCGCCTACCGGTAGGGGTCGCCTTCCAACTGCTGTATTCCTGTACTGTACATCTTTTCATGATAAATTGACATAGTGTGCTGAACACGGCAGTCTATGAGTGATATATACATTTCAAACAGTGTTGCCGCTATTACATTTCAAAGTTCTGACACTATTATTGGACAAACCAAAATTATTGGTATTTTCGTTATGAAATGGCCTGCTAATTTTCACATGGCAAGCTGGCAAGCTCGTATTCTTCGCTTCCTATAATGTTTTCCAAAAAATGTCAAGTGCTCGCAAAGGATCATTATTGTTATTATTCTATTATTATTGACATGATGTCAAAGAACAACCACCTTTTTAGTTAACTTATATATATTTGGCACCGACTAAAGTCTTAAACGTATCACGAAACACTGCTGTAGTTTCATGCTATAATTTCTGGTGTTGCCTTGCTTCATTACATTTTTCAACGAGGTCTATCAGGCAATTATTTATATTTTTAACTGATAGGTAGTCGATATTAAAATTATATTCAAAATTAATATAAAAGTATATTTAAAATTGTATGTATAACAATTGTTTGTTATTTTTATGGATGTTATTTTTATTGTTATTTTTATGTTTGTTATTTTCCCTTATATAAATTCTATGTATATTTTACAGCTTCTGATAGACAATTAAATCAATTATTAACTTACATAAAATCTTTAAATAAGAACATTAAATTCACAGTTGTGGAAGAGGAACATAGTTGTATTAACTTTTTAGAGTTAACAATTACTAGATTTTGCAATTTTTCATAAACCATCACATACAGATTTAGTTATACACAATAATTCTTGTAATCCTTATTCACAAAAGATGGCAGCATTTAACTCATTTATACACAGATTATTAACCCTCAAAAGATTCACTGGATAAGGGATACCCAGGGGTGAATTAAAAGTGTTTTTTCTTATAAATGGGCTCGTTGGGGAGATGGCTTTGAGTGAGGGAAATTTTTGAAAAATTTGCTATCCCCACAACAGATCGCCCACCATAGCCATATTAAGATGTGAATACTAACAAAAATATAAGCGACCATAGTCAGCCTATGTATGGTATATGCCACCTAGTGCCTTTTTGCACAAATAGTGTGTTTTTTTTCGATCTTGACACAGTTTGTGGTAAATAAATCATAAATATTATATTTCTATAATATTTTTATTGAAAACTTTGATTTTTAATTTTTTTAACATTTATTTATCGGTTTCTTTCATTTTCTATTTAGCTCAAAATGAACCCGAGTTCTCGTACTCGCTGTGCGTCTGAAGTAGAAGCGTTATATGAGGCAGCTGATATTTTCGACGACAAAGGGAATAAAAGCGAGACCGAATCGGTTTTTGAAGAACATCATACCATTGAGCTTTACCTAACTAAATAAATATATCTTTTAAAATAAAGCTAAATTATGTAATAAGTATCTGAAAGTACATTAAGTCCCCTTTTGAACGCTGTTGGAAGAAAGTTTTTATCTATTAATTTCGCCTAGATATGATAGTTTGACTAGAACACCTCAGTTTAATATTTTTTTTTATTTTTGCGATGGTATTAGGAATACTATTATTATTTGGAACATTCTATAGACAGAATCTTTTTCTATACTAATTGAGGTTTAAATTTAAAAAAAAATATATTAAATTGGATAATTTAATCTAAAGATATTAATAATCAAAGACATACACATGGACATGCATATGGCATGCCCATGTGCTCCTGAATGTAGTAGTAGTGCTTCTCTTGAGGGTTAAATATCCCTATGTCAATAGATAATTATAATAATAAATTGAATCATCAAACATATCGCAGTAAATAACCGATACGACCCAAACATTATAAATAAAATAATTAATAACAAAAGTTATAATAAAACCATTAATATAGAATAAATATCCTGCCAATAAAATCAGGAATGTGAAGAATCAGGAAATTAGTGTCTAAACATTTATCCAAAAGAAATTATATAAATATTGCTTTCAAAACAAACAATAGTCTTGGAAGTCTCATTAAAAACAATAAAAGTCATACAAATAAACTTTATAAATCAGAAATTTATTTAATTGAGTGCGAGTCATGTCCAAAAGTTTATGTTGGCAAATAGGAAGGTCTTTCTCTACTAGGATCAATGAGCATAAAAGAAGTTATGCTCACTCAAACAACAAAATAATTCTCATTATGTGTTAGGGAATCCACCACTTAATGTTAGAAAATCATACTTTCAATGATAATTTTAAAATGTTACATAATGAAAATAAATTTAAAAAATAAATCTTTTAGAAATTAATAGAAGGAAAAATTTGAATATTTTGCTAAATGACTAGTTAGACTTGAATGGTTCTCTGTTATTAAACTTATATTGCCCTTCTAGACGTTAAAAAAAATGGGTTTCCTCACTTTCATCTTTTATTGTATTATTAGGTCGATGGACAGTTTAGGTTGTAATTACTTTTCATACTGTTAGTTTAACATTGTTTGTATTTGAAAAAGGTACTGTGTGTCGAAACAATTATTATACATACAATTTTAAATATGATCTAAATTTTTGATGTGAATCTTTGCTTATTTATTTAGGCAATTATTTGATTTCACTTCATATAAAATATTGTTAACCAGATGATGATGTTGAGATGATAATGAACCAAACCAAATGCCGTTGTGCAGGATTCGAAATATTGGCTTCTATTGGATGTACATTGATATCTAGCAGCACTTATAGAGCAAAATGTCCTTTGTTTTAAGCAAAATTTCTTTTTACTTTATATTAATAATATTGAATAAAGTTACCTCAATAACAATATGTTCATAGAACTTATGGGATGCAAAAAATACCGTATAAGAAGATTTGCTGTTTTCCATTCTGGATTTTATTACTTCAAAATACTAAAAAAATAGAATTAATTATCAAGTTGTGTTACAAGGGTATTAAAAATGTTACCTTTTCCTGCATCTCCACTGACGTTAAATTAAAATCCATCACATTCGCAAGGGCCGTATTAAAACGCTTCACCAAGAGCTCAATGAAATCTTTATCTAAAATAATGATTTTACATATAAATATATTTTTCGGCGTATATAGTGAATTTTAGATCTATAGCTACAAACATTAAACAAAGTTCTAAACATTCACACTGAGAGCGGAAGTCGAACATGTTACCACGATAGCTATATATATATATATATATATATATATATATATATATATATATATATATATATATATATATATATATGCTGTGTAAAAAGTACCCAAAATTGATAAATAAAACACAAAAAACTTTATTTATTCAACTAATTTATTTAATAAAATTTATTTTGTCGCTTTCAAAGTAGGTCCCATCGACTGCGATTCCGGCCCAAGCTTGCTTGGCCTACAGGTCGTTCTGCGAGTTTTCTTTTATGGCCTCAATTGAATCAAATCGCCTTCCTCGAAGTGCTAATTTTGGCTTAGGGAACAGAAAATGTCACAGGGGGCCATATCAGGCTAGTACTGTGCTTGATCGATGAGCTCTCTCAGAACCAGTCGTGTGGCGACGCATTTCATGCCCAAAATGTCAGACATAATGTTTTGAATGGACTTAAAAGAAATTGTTCACCTCTTGAACCAACTCTCTAAGACCCATACGAGATTTTTGTGCACCAGTGTCTTGATTTTCTAGATATTTTCGTCGTTCGTAGAGGTTAAAGTTCGACCAGAAAAAGATAAATCAACTACCACTTCTCGACCCTCTTTGAACGTTTTGTAGCATTCACATGCCTGTGTTTTAGATATGCACAATTCACCGTAGTTCTTCTGCAACATTTTCACTGATTCGGCACACGAAATATTGTTTGGCACAAAATTTAAGGCAAAGCCCTTGCTCAATATTTTTATTCATAGTTAAATCGCAACACACACTTGACATTGACTACAATAAACTATCGCGTTGATAATAACCTATCGCGTTGAAATTGGACGTCCTAACTAGACCCACGATTACAGCAGAAAACAAAGAATATTTTACGCGGGCTTTGTTTATATATATATATATATATATATATATATATATATATATATATATATATATATATATATATATATATATATATATATATATATATATATATATATATATATATATATATATATATATTAACGTTAATGTATTCCGTAAATTGGATTGGGAACAGGATGGTGTAAAGATTAATGGTTCAAACTTAAACGATCTTAGATTTGCAGATGGCATCGTTTGCCTTTCACAAGACCCAGAGGAGCTGCAAAGACGCATATAAGAACTGCAAAGTGCTGGTGAACCATTTGGCTTAAAAATAAACCTGAAAAATAGTCAGGTTATATTCAATAAATTCGCTGATGATAGGAGAATTTCAGTTTTAGGAATGGATTTGGAAATTGTGGACCACTTTATATATCTTGGGCAGAGGATTTCAATGGATGGGGATACCGCCCAGGAGGTGGAAAGTGTTAAATGTGGCTGGCAGGCATTTGGCAGGCTCAACATGGTGTTTAAGAGCAGACTCGAACTCCCACTCACATCGCAATCAATTCAAAAACTTTGGGTAGCACAGAGTGGAATGGAAAGATGATAGCTTGGCATAACAAGACGAGGCAGAAAGCCCTGCGTATGGATCAGGGAACAAACGAAGGTATGTGACATCATTAGAAGATTGAAGCAATTGAAATGAAGATGAGCAGGCCATGTAGCGAGCCACCAAGCCACTGGTTCATACAAGTGAACACTTCTCAATAATATTAGAAATTTTAGACCTTAAACCAATTTTTGATGATTAACGTTATATTTGATGATAATGAATTTTGATATTAACCGGAAGTATATATATTCTTCCGGTTAATCCGGTCATTCTTGATAACATTTATCCAAAACTTCATTTGGGAGTCATCAAGTATTTCTTCTCTTGCCTGTCCTGTGCTATTTTTTTCTATACCAATCTTCCGTGTCTCTTTATGTCATCGACCCATCTCACTAGTGGTTATCCTCTGTTCGTTGACCTTCATATGGGTGCCAATTTTGAATGACATGATTGCACCTACTATCTAAGAGCCTTTGATTGTGTCCTGCGCATTTCCATTTCCAAGTGAAAGTCCATATATATGCTAACATAAAATTAACATAACATAAAATCTTTATTTTACATTGTAGTAGGAATTATTCTTTATATGTACAATAATTTTCCGAGGCACCTCGTTTAGTTTCTATATGAAACTGTAAAATATTAATGTATAACTCTTTCTATTTATTTTAGGAAAATTATTTCGTTCCTGAAAATCTTGTAATTACACTTACTTTTCATAGAATAACATATTATGATTTCATTTTGGGGAAAACCTTTAAACATGTCCAACACTGCGCTGACTAAGTCTCCTCCGTTTTCCGATATAATTCGTTGAATCTCTCCTAAAATGCAACGTTTTAAATATTTATATATACTTACTACACAAAATTTCTAGAATTTTTAACCACAATATTATTATATAAAAAACAATTATACGTAAAATATGTGAGTGATTTATAATAAAAGTCAAGTGCACGAACCATTGTCCCTCACGGAATAGAACAGCTATATAACACAATACATATATATATATATATATATATATATATATATATATATATATATATATATATATATATATATATATATATATATATATATATATATATATTATTAGGTGCGTATAGACCCGGTTGGATCACGCAAAGCATTCTGACTCATTTTCGAGTGTTCTTTCTTATGTGTATTTCTGCGTGTGTGGATAGGCATCTCTAATTGTAGATATTGTGTGTCTTGCCGTATGCCCTCTTCATCTTCTGTAATCGAGTCTTCTGTGCTATCTTCTCTCCTCCTGTGGGTTCCAGGATCTCGCCCAGGTATTTGAAGTGAGTGACCCTATTTATTTTGCCGTATTTGCTGTTCAAATTTTAAACAAGGAAAAAATCTGCTTAAACTGCATAATTGGTTTGTTCCATTCTAAAGAAAAAAGTTTTAATACAGTATATATAAGGAAAATAACATCAAATTTTAATCTCACAGATCAAGAATCTTTAGCTCAACCAAAAAAAAAATCATCGACGAAGAACTCGAGAAAGGAAATTATCGTTGAATTCCGATCAACCATCGACTAACGAAGGGAAAATGAAGGTTTTGGAGAAGTGCGAGCTTCTGAATTAGGCCGTCTGAGCTATACATTCGAACTGAAGAATGTCACAACAGTTATTAAAGATTTCTGCTAAAGATCCTATGAATTGGGCTAGGAAATTCTCCTTCAGTCGGCTTATTCACCAAACCTCACTCTATGCGATTATTAAATGTATCAGTACTTTCATTTCCACCTACCTGGTGGAACTACCTTAAAACACAAATGAATTAATCCAGCTAAAACTCACACAGCTCATTTTATGAAAGCATTCCACAATTTCTCGAAGTATAAAGTCATCACAAATATGGCGCGAGAATAAATTTTGAATTTTATTTAAAAAAAATGAATACTATAGGAAATAATCCTCAAGTAAAAAAATAAAATATCACTCACCTTTTTTAGAATAAGGAATCATTTTTTGGGTACTCAGTAACATAATATGAAATAATATCAATATATATATCTTCGACATACTTATTTGTCGTGAGAACAAGATGCCAACCTAGCTCCATTTAATAAAAGATTATATTTACAATGACCTATAAATCTTTCAATGCACATAAATAATAACAGTCAGTCATAACCTAACCTATAGGAATAATTAATAAGCTTTATAACTTGTCTAGTTTGAAAAGGGTTTTACAAGAAAATATACACATATAACAGCTTAGTGTGATGGTCTAACGTTTAAACGTTTCCGTGGGATTTCTTAGGATTTATTTACACCATTGATCTTATCGTAAAGTTTTATCTACCTAGTTTCTTTTTGAAAAAAGTCTTCATCATCATTATCATACAATTCGTAAACTCTACTGTTGGATACAAATCTCCCCTTCAGTCCGCTTGCAATCACTTGGAATTAATTAATCTTAAATCATCATGCCATGCCATTGGAAGACATTATCTCGGGTAGTCGAGTCGTGATTACATTTAACAGTTACATTTAGTGTAGCTATCTTGTATATTGCATGTAATAACTTGATTCTGTTGTGTGTTTCCGCATTCGGTGTTCGATCCTTTATGATAACCCTAATCTTGATCTCTTCATGGTACACTGTGTTACTGCATGCCACTTTTACTACATATTTTTAGTTAATGTTTAGGTTTCTAAACAAAGTAATAAAGACATTTCTTTTTAATTAAACTGAAAGTGTAGATTTAAAAATACAGGCTGCAAAGGGAAATAACTTTCGAAAATTTAACCAACTATTCTTCACATCACTTAAAAGTAAAAGTCAAATCACTTAAAAGTCAAAAACCTAAAAAACTTGCAATGTTTTAAATTTTATTAAATGACCCATCGAAAAGTTATGTTGGGGATTATTATTTCAAGCAAATATGTGTAGAAGTAAAAGGTATACAACTTTGCTCCCGCCGTTTTTTTTTCCAAATTCAAGGTTTTATTGTAAAAAAGTGGTTATACATTTATTATTCAAAATGTTGTCCATCGTTGGCCACTACTTTCTCCCATCTTTCGGCAGCACTCGCATCCCGCGTTAAAAAACTGATTATCTTTTGAAGAGATCCACGAATCGATCCAATTTTTTACTTTTTCATAAGACCGGAAGGACCCCAATCCATTCCGTTTTTGCCTTTGAAGCAACTGTTCGCAAACAAATAAGCGGCGTTCAACATCTCTCGATTTCAACTCGTAAGACATCCAATATCCTTGCTTCTGAGTCATTCTCAGGTCTTTAAGGTTTTTTGAAATTGTTTGTTGAGTCACTCCCAATGATCTAGCCCACTTTTCTTGACTTTGACACGATTAAACAATGCCTCTAATTCTTCATCTTCAAAAACTTTCGCTCTTCCACAGCTATGCCGAACTTATGCTCTTGAAGCATAAAAACCACTCACGACACGTTCTTTCACTCATAGCGGCCTCACCATAAGTGTCTGAGAGCATTCGGTGAGCCTAAATAAAAATGGCAACGTCCCTTATTAATTGAGATGCTTTCCACGACACAGGATGTTGTCGACAGAAATGATTTCCGTGTGTATTAAAATTCCGTTTAAAACCAAAATTGTATTCTGTACGCGAATATCCAGTATGCTTCTTATTTACAGAGAAGCTGCTACCAACCGGATTAGAAATGTACCATGAATTTTTTAAGGTGTTCGGGAAAATTGATTAAAGCGATGTCAGACTTGCATAGGCTCAAATGGTGGACATTTTGAATATTTAATTTAATAAAACAATTGATCATGTGTTCTTTAATGTGACGTGAATCATTTAAAATTACATTAAATGACATAATGTACATGATAATGTAATGACGTAATGTATATAAATGACAAAATTTTCTCTTTTTTGTAAAAAAACGAATAAAATTTATGTTGAAACATCCGGAATAAATGGCTATAAAAGTAAAATATTTTGTTTTCAAATAATTATTAAGGATTAAGGATTTATTAATTATTAAGGATAACAATGAATAAAAAAAATTAAAGTTCAATTTTCTGCAGAAATGGTTGCATTTTGGCTACATGTGTTAAGGAAACGTTTTGTTCAAAATAGTGTAAAGAATTATTGTTCAAATTTTCGAAAGGTTCATACACTATATATATGAGAATCAGTCTAATTTTCCTACTGAGTTTGCAGGTCCGGTTATCTCGGCTGAGGCATATTTCATTTCACCCATATATATATATATATATATATATATATATATATATATATATATATATATATATATATATATATATATATATATATATATATATATATATATATATAAATGACAGGGTGGATTAACGTTCTTTTTAACGTAGCCCGTAACAAAAAAGTCTAAAAGCATAAATTCAGGTGCTTTTGATGAAAATTTGTGATTAAAATTTTCCGAACCTAGACTATCTGGAAATTTCGTTCGCCAAATATCGATTATTTCAACACTTGTATGGCACGCTGTGTTTGGTCAAAACTGAGACCCGTCGTACTCACAACTCACATCTCATGCCACAAAAAATTGATTATCATATCTCTCTAGTGTACCCATTTAAATAAAACTGACTTCCCATCATCATTTTCAATTCAAGTGCACAGCGATGATGCTTTCTGGCACCAAACAGTGACACATTTTGGATGACTTAATTCAGTTTGCCCCGCTATCATTAAACACAATTTCTCGTCAAAAATCGTCATCCGGTTGGTCATGGATTGTCCACCGGTTTTAGGACTAGGCCTTTCGTCAATGTGATGGCGAAAAGCATCATTAATTGAAGACATTGGAACGAACTGATGATAACGGAGTATTGAACACACTCTCACCTGATACAGCTATATTTTTTTATAAATAATCAGAAAGTCATTTCATTTCATTCATTTTGGCGAATCGGTATCGTATACGAGAATTGCTATTTATGTATCCAAAATAATAAATAAAAACAAATATTTTTCATTGAAAATGATTTTTTTTGCTTTTGAAAATATTCTCCACGATGATCAATACACTTTTGCATACGTTTGAACCAAGTTTCATAACACCTTTTCCATTCCGATTGAGGTATCTCCTAAACATGCATTTTCATCGTATCAACCGCTTCTTCTGGCATCGAAAATCGTTGACCACGTAGTTTATTCTTCACGGACGGGAACAAAATAAATTATTGTGTGCCAAATCAGGACTGTACGGCGAATGACCCATCAATTCGATGTTTTGACCGGTCAAATATTGGATTGTTCGGTCCGATGTGTAAGAGCTCGCGTTGTCATGGTGGAGAATGGTCCTGCGTTGCTAGTTGTTTTATCTTATTTCTTCAAAGACTTCTGGCAAACAAATGGTTGTATACCATTCAGAATTAATCGTTCTACGATTCTCTAGTGTCACTGTAGCTACATGTCCATTTATCCCAAAAAACAGGCGACCATTTGCTTCGAAGTGCTTCTTGCATGAACAACTTTTATTGGGTATGGCTCAATTTGAAAGATCCATACTGTCGACTACTGTTTACTTTTGGGCTCATACGCACAGATCCAACATTGGTCACGTGTATAGATGTTATATACGGCTTTAGAGGCACCACGATTCTATTTTTTGAACATTTTTTGCACCAATCGACGTGAGTCTTTTTTTGACCGATGGTCACAGCTAAATGTTCATGTATAATCTTGTCTATACTTGTCATATTAATCTAGCTTTATCAGTTCGCGCACAGTATCGATGTTTTCTCACAACAAACGATGTTGGACGACTTTTTTTAAATTCGTCCGTGAGCGAACGACGGCCACGATTGAATTCACTAAACCAGGTAGTGATTTTAGATGGTGCTGCATCGCCAAAAGTCGAAGTGATTTGATGGGTGCACTGTTGTTGAGATAATCTACGTTGAAAGTCGTAGTAAATCGTCTCACGAAAATTTTCACCAGTTAATTCCGTTTCTTGACAGTGATTAGATTTTCAAGTCACTAAACAACACAAATAGCGTCCGTAAGGTAAAACGTTCTGAGTACGTATACAATCAACAATGTCAAATTCAATGTCAACAATGTCGATGTGTATGTCAGATGGCACCTAGAAACACCATTGCAAGCCAGCATACAGTCCAAACCTTGCTCTATCTGATTTCCACTTTTCCTACTTGTTATCACGTTATTGCTTTTCATAAGTGTAGTAGAACTATTAGATTGGGCAAGTATCATTTTGTTTTTGAGTTAGTCGCCCTCCTGGCAATCCAAAGCTATCTGGTTCGATTTCAGTGCTCGGATTTTTGTTTTTCTTTAATTTTCCTGTTTGTCTTACTTCCTACCACCCACACACACACATATATACACTTACATATACATACATACGCACTCACATATCCACACCTAAATGTCTGTGATTGTTTCTGGGCAAAAGTGTAAAATGCGACAACGAATTACCCCTCAGTCACGCCAGTTAAAGGCTGGGTAAGGCAGAATGCCTTTTGAGAAGTGTTCTATGTTGGTCACTCGCCAGTCGATAGGCTTCCTGATAGACTTATGGGTAAGCACATAGCCAAGGGTTGATAGTCTTAAGGGGGTGCTGGCCTGGGTTTGTCGGTATCTGATGGCCATGGTTCGGACCCACGTTAAGCTGCTGTAGGTCCAGTCGCTAAATAGCCTTAAATGCTGATGCGCCTCTAACCGTAAATCATTTCCTTTCCTTTTTTTAAAGTTATAAATAATATTTAAAAGTTATAAATAGTAATGTAGGTTACGATGACACATTATCTACAAGGTGTACTAATCTGATAAAAATAGTTTGATAATATCATGCTTAAAATTAAATACTACTTTTTCTGTCTTCATTAGTTTTTTGTGACTGAAGTTTTATATAAGTTGACTTTGGACAGTTTTTGGAGGGGCGAGGGGGATGACTTACATTTTATTGTAAAAGGTGGGCCAAAGGTGTAATTATCTATCATAACTAATTGAATTATTGAATACAATACAATTTTTGAATACAATTTGAATACAATTTTGAATACAATTTTTATTTAACAAGGAACATACTTTATATAAATTATCAGAAAGAAAAACAAACACCCAATATAAACAATTGATAGTAACTGTTTAATCACAGATAAAATCAACCTATTCAATGATTAAATAATGCGTAAAGCAGTTAGGCAACTGATTATACATAATAATAATTAATTCGAATACCTCTATACGGAGTGCTTGAGGTCGTAACGTAACGCATTATGTTTACAATATTGAAGCATTTAATTGTGTGTTGTTAATTTTTGGGACATTAACTGATTATTAGGGGGTTCCATTCTGATAAAGATTCAGTTTAGCGCACCATTCTAAATAGTAAACATGCTTCGAACTAGCTTAAAGCTCTTAGCCCAGAATGAGAAGAATGTGCATAGTAAGTAGTCTCGATTAAAATATTATGGCTTTACACGTTGCAGTATTTACATGTCATTTGGAATTTTGTACCGTTTTAAACTCAGCAATACCTTAAATAGAATTTTTTTTGTGGAATTTATATTTTATTGTGATAATTATGTTTATGATAATTATGTTAGTGAGAAAGGTAAACACACTTTTACAATTATTTACGTGAACATTTTTTTTGGTAAAATAAATGTTATATCTTATTTGACTTTATAGCGGAGCATGAAAACAAAATAGGGCATTGTATTCCTTACACGTTCAACTATTTTAATCATATGATCAAGTTAGCCTTGAATAAATATTTATTCTAGCTATCACCCATAGACTTTTTAAGATTAAGCCCACTATTTTAAGTTAAAAAATGTATAGTTAAACCATTGCATTCATAAAATTTGGTTTGGAATTAATAAAGTTTGTCACCATTAATGTCACTAAAAATATTTGATTGGACTGAATAATTGCAGATTTAAAACAAAACAAAAAGCTGAAGCTTTATTATCTTTAGTATTAAATTTGTTCTTAATTTCGATTATATTTTTATTTCTTTGTACATGTTTGTGCATTATTTGTTCTTAATTTTATTATTTATTTGTACAAATAAGATATGATTCAAAAAAAACCTATACTAATAATTTATTATTTAAAATCTATTTTGCCTTTTAAAATAATTCTTTCCCATCTAAAACCACGTATTCCATTTATTGAAACAGCCTAATTGTAATCGATTAAGAATGTAGCCTTGAGAACTCGGAGAGAATTATCTTTTATTTCATCTGCGGGCTCAAAACTGTATAAATTAAGTGATGATATTAGTCGAACGAATAAAAAACTGGTCACATGATACCATATCAGGCGAAATCGGAGCGTGCAAAGTGATATTTGTTGAATTTGTACCAAAATATAGCAAATAAAGAGTGGTGTGAGCGGAAATTATCAAGGTTCATAATTCATACGTTATCTTACTTTCAGAACCAATTAGCATGAATGAAATGAAAAGTTAATTTCATTTTAGTTTCATTTTGTTTAAAGTCATTTTTAATGGGTAGTCAATGGAGCTTAATTGATACCTGTTCATTGATGTAGTTGGTGCGGCATATTGGTTGTTCTTCGGTAATTGCAGTTTTCAACATGGTCTTCACGTAATGTACGTGAAAGGTCTCCTTGCTTATAAACATATTCCAAGATGTATTTTACGTTGGGTTATTCTTTGTTATATGTTCATCTATTAAGGTGGAGGATATTGTAGGGTGTCTTTTTTCTACAACACATCCTCTGTTTTAGAAAAATCCATATTATTCATAATAGTGTATTCATGATTGAATACACAATCATTGGTCATATTGATGATTTGTTGACAAATTGGGTTTGGCTGTAGTGCAAACGTGCAAGTTTTATTATGAATAAATAAACGCTAAAGGATCGTTGTGAAATTGTTGTAATTTATATTTAAAATAAATCAATTATTGCAACTCAACGTGAATTTAGGCGAAAGTATCGAAAGTACCTTCTTATAAGATTCAAATTGTTTAAGATCTTTTGACTACAGACAATAAGAAGCGATTATTATACGACTATAATGCCCATTATGAATCACTTCTGTCAATTTGACAGTCTGCGTGCAAAATTAATAATGAGCTAATAATTTTTTTTGGGATTTTTGAAGGAAAAATTTTATTACAATTTTTTGTGCTGAAATCGCTCCATTAATACCAGATAGGTTGACAAAACTTATGGAAAATATGTTCAAAAAGACACAGAGTTGCATTGCTGCTAATGACTCATATTTGATTGACATAATTGTTAAAAATTAATTCACGCAAAATTTAAAGACGAAATATTTCAGAAGCAAAATTATCCTTTGTTCCTTTTAAAAGTTATAAATAATTAAAATGATATGGTGACACTAGTCTGACACAATAACTAGTAGATGCATTACGAGATTCACTTTTGGGAACAGAAGTCGCACTGAGCTAAATATGTCAAATTAGCCAATGTGTATGCCGTGACAAACGAAAGCAGACCTTCCGTTCTCCCAAATGTCTCATTAAAACAAAATATACAGAGAATGTATGAATCCCACTATGCCTTTTGGCGCTACTCTTTGGATATTTTCTTCAAATTCAATGCATTATTGTTGAATCTGGCAGTGATATTTTACAAACTGCTTAAAAAAGTTCCCAAGGCGCAGTATTTTAATGCCGTTAACAATTTGCTTCGTCTAAACAAGCGTTACAATTTATGTTGTGTATATAGCACCCATAGTACCATATCTGTCTTTAAAATTTCAGGTGGTAGGGAAGGTCATAGATTAAATAGTTTTTGTGTATGTGGTAAGAGCATAAATATATTTTTTCATAATGCGTAAATTCATATATAGATGACACTGCTGGTTAAATGATTATGCAACCAATTATAAGGAAAATCTGCCTTTATACTTTGAAGGTTTACGAAATCATCAACGCGATGATGGTTAAGAATTGTAAAAAAAGGGTCACCATTTATAAAGTTGTAAAAGGCGGATATTTAAGTTTAATCATATGAAATGTTTGTCGACTAATAATAGTAATAACGTCTAATTGGCAACATATGTCACGAACACTTATATTGTTTAAAAATGATTTGATTTAGTTCATTTTTTCCTTGATTATTACTAATTCGTGAAATTTTATAAATACACAAGTTTTTCACTATTACTCAAAAATGTAGAAAATGGGAATTTCAATTTAAATTTTATCAAGCCAGCTTTGTCGTGGCGTTTGAATTTTTAAAAGATCAATTAATTATAATGATTATATAAGATCAAGCATTTATAGTGACATTCTGCATGACGACTTGAAATTTCAGTCAAGTTGCTATTCGACAAGAAATCGCTAGTGTACCTGAAGAAATGATTTTGACAGTGATGCACAACTTTCAAGAGAGATTGCAGAAGAAGGGTGACACCTGATTGACATTATTTTCCATTTCTGCAAACTCTGCTATATATATATATATATATATATATATATATATATATATATATATATATATATATATATATATATATATATAATATATAATATATATATATATATATATATATATATATATATATATATATATATATATATATATATATATATAATATATAATATATATATATATATATATATATATATATATATATATATATATATATATATATATATATATATATATATATAATATATAATATATATATATATATATATATATATATATATATATATATATATATATATATATATATATATATATATATATATAATATATAAATACCTGAATTTATGCTTTTAGACTTTTTTGTTACGGGCTACGTTAAAAAGAACGTTAATCCACCCTGTCATATATATATATATATATATATATATATATATATATATATATATATATATATATATATATATATATATATATATGTATTTATAGTAAAAATTGAAATTGAAATATATAATTGTGTTATTTCCTTCGTAACATTAATTTAAAGATTTATTTGTAAGAAAAATTTCTTTTTATTTCAGTACGGCACAAGAGCAAAATTGCTTTCATTGGCTTGGGTCAAATGGGTAATCGAATGGTTAATAACTTAATAAAAAATGGTGAAAAACCGAAGGTATATGATGTGATTCCAGCTGCCACTAATAGTATTAAAGGTAATTATTCAGTTTTCTGCCATTTTATTCGACACAATTATTAACATATGGATGTCCGAAAAGTCATTTTGCGTATCAAAAATAAATGACTCTAGTTGAATTTGTATGTACACTATTGTTACAGAAAAACATATTTTCATAAACGTAGATCTGTTATAAAAATGTCATAATCTTCTCTAGATGTAGAGATAACCATTGTAAAATTAAATTACTGGAAATTTCCATTTCACAACTCAGATAAAAGAATTAAATAAACATTCTGTTTTTGGAATTCACTTTTACGGCCAGTGCAGGAGATAAATATGAGTGTTATAGATTTTGATTTGTCTTAATATAGAATTTCAATTTTGGTTCTATTTTTGCAAAGTAACATAGTTTATAATTAACTACTTATTGATGTAAATGTGGAAAAAAATAGCTTTTAGTTGGAAAGCGTACTCTAATTTTGATTCATCATGCTGCTGGTAAAAGTAGCAGAGAAATTCTCTAGCTACAAAAGATACTCTTTGTAGGAAACTACAATCTGGATAGAATTCGAATTGACAACACTCGCAATTGCTTTTTTATTAACAATTAAATTTTAATATTTAAGGGATGTCTAAATTGTTCACAGACCATAATACTGGGCGTGGCAAGAAACGGATGATCATAAAAACTCATCAATATGGTATGTGCCATTATGTTCGATGACCTTTCTCCATTTCCGCGATAGCTGTATAAAATGGGGTCATAGAAGTTCTGAGGCTTCTTCGGTATAAAGAACTATTCCAGGTAATTTTTCAAGTCTTGTATGGAAGTAATGTTTTTGCCATGTGACCTACTTTGAAGCGACCTAAGTAAATGATAGTCGGAGGATGTAAGGTCGGGAAAGTACGGTGGATAACGCAAGTCAAGTTGTAAAAGTTTGTGTCAAGTGGCCGAAGACACATGTGGTTTAGCATCTCGATGATACGCTATGCCCCTGTTGGCTAATTCAGGCAGCTTCTGGTCAACTGCTCGCTTTAATTCGCTTAGTTGTGTACAGTATTTCTCCAAATTAAAGGTATGGTTTAGAGGTAACAATTCACGATAAACGATTCTCTTTCAGCCTCACCGAATGCCTAACATGTCCTTCTTCGGATATAAACGGGTTCTGAGGTAAAAGGGTATCTCCACGCTTACACCATGATCACTTACGCTTAACATTATTATGCACAATCTATTTTTTATCACCTGCAACCTTCCGTTTTAAAAATGATAATCGATTTCGTTGCGCTTTTATAAAGCTTAGTTGAATCTCTTGAGTTGTTCTATGCCAATCACTTTTAATTACCACCAATATTTCATTGTCATCAGCATCAATTGGTCGTCCAGAACGTGGTACATCACTCAGATAAAAAATTGTTTTCAGAAAAATTTCTGAACCAATTACGATACGTAGAATTCTTAAGGGTGCTCTCACAGTACACAGTACATATCTTATTTTGTGCCTGCAAAACACTCTTAGCTTTTCAAAAATATAAAAGCATAAAATGTTCCTTATTTTTTATTATTTTTAATGCTTAACAGAATTTTAAAAACGAAAAACACATTTTTTCCCAAGTACTTACTGAAATTCCTTTTACGCATGAAAAGTATATAACATGTAATGGCGATGCAATGCCATCTAGCGCCAAAAATGGGACATACTTTGGCATCAACTCAACACTAACGAGTTTAATAGTTTTCTCTGCATCCCAAATTTCAGAATGTATTTTTTCAGTTTAAAGGGTTTATATACAATTAAATTAATTTTTCATGGTAATTTGATAAAAAAAATCCGTATTTTCCGGACACCTCGATAATACAGTTCACAAAATCACTGTCATTTTATTTTTTAGGTGCCATACCCTGCTCTTCTGTTGAAGAAGCTGTTGATGGTTCCAACATCGTTATAACGATGCTTCCAAACGGTAAAATCGTCAAAGACACAATATTAGGCGAACAGGGTATTCTCAATCGTGTCTCAAAAAACTCTTTGGTGCTAGACTGTTCGACTGTTGGACCGCAAGTAAACTTTTACCCCATTATCTTTAAAATATAACACAAAAAGCTAATATTTTGACTATATAAAACATTTCGTAATTTCAAATTAATTAAAGTTTTTTTCGGTTAAAAATTTATCTGGTATTATGAATTACAATGTAAATACCAAGAATCACTGAGTTCAAGGTCAAATATATTTATCTAAGATATTATATAGTATATATTTAATAATTATCTTTGATACCTTGCTTTTTATATTAGGAGATCCATAAATTAGTACGTCCTTTAAATCGTTTGAATTTATAAATATTTTTATTTATATTTTTAATTAATTAATTTAGTTTGTATTACTACTACTATTAGAAAGTAACGTGACTTCTGGTTAAAAAAAATTGGACGCTCTTTGGGTATTAATACGACCATTTGTTTTTTAATACGTGTTAATATTGTTTTTTCGCAACATTTCAGAGTTTATTTTCATAACAAAATATATTACAATCAATAATTTGTAATATAATTAAATATTTAATATATTATAATAATTACTTAATAGATACTTAATCAATAAGTGGTTATTAATAATCAATAGAATCGATCAAAAACGGCAAGGCTTCAGGAAAGGACAGTGTAACTGTCGAAATGCTAAAAGCTGGTGGTCGGACGTTACGTTATAAAATACTGGCAAAATTATATTTAAAATGCGTTAAAGAACAAACAGTACTTGACTTATAGAAAAATGCAGAAGTGATCAATTTACATAAATAAGGACACATGAACCCACAGGAAGATTTAAAGAACTACAGTCCAATAAGCCTCCTATCAGTAAAGTTTTCACTAAGATAATATCTAAAAGAATATTAAGAAAACTGAATGGCGCCTATCCAATAGAACAAGCAGGGTTCAGAAGTGGATTCAGTACAGTGGATCAAATCCAGGTTGTACAGCAGGTTGTACAGCTTTTATCGACTACGAAAAAACATTTGACTCCATCTCTAAGGAGGCCATAATGGATGCACTGCTTAGCCTGGGGGTAGACAAAGCATATGTAAACCTATTGGAATCAATATATGATGGAGCTACAACGACCATTCACCGTGATGACCTTGAAATGGGAATTAATGTAGCGCGAGGTGTACGGCTGGGTGACGCAATATCGCCTATTCTTTTCTCGACTTGCCTTGAAGAAGTATTCCGTAATCTGAATTGGGAGTAGGATGATGCAAACAATGGTGCAAACTTAAACCATCTTAGATTTGCAGATGATATCGTTCTTCTTTTACAAGACCCAGAGGAGCTGTAAAGACGCATACAGGGGCGAACTATTTGGTTTAAAAATAAACCTAAAGAAGAGTCAGGTTATGTTCAATAGATTTACTTAAGAAGGAAGAATTTCAGTTTTAGGAAGGGATGTGGACCACGTTATATATCCTGGACAGAGGATTTCAATGGAGGGGGTACCCTTCTGGAAGTGGAAGGGCGTGTAAAATATGGCTTGCAAGCATTTGGCAGGCTCAACATAATGTTTAAGAGCGATCTCCCACTTTGGAGGGAGTTTTAAGTTCCCCACATACGGAAGTGAAACCTAGACACTCACATCGCAATCAATTCAAAAACTTCGGGTAGCACAGGGGGAATGGAAAGATGTATGCTTGGTATTACAAGATGCGACAGAAAGCCCCGCACATGGATCAGGGAACAAACGAAAGTGTGTGACATCATTGGAAGAGTAAAACAATTCAAATAGAGATGGGCAGACAATATAGCGAGGCGATGGGACGACAGATGGACCAAAGGATTCCTAAAGTGGATACCGCTTGATCGCAAACGTCCGCAAAGAAGACCGAAAGCACGATGGAATGATGACATCGTTAAGTATATTGGACCCGAGTGGCAGAGGAAAGCCCAGGACCGTGAAAGTTGGAAGCATGCTGAAGAGGCCTTTATCCTGCAATGGATCGACACGGGCTGATGATGATGATGTTGAATCAATAAGTGTTGGCCATCGTTAGTTATTGTTAACGATGGTTTTTGAAACCAACCATTCATCAAGCCAAATTTTCACGTCTTCGTAAAAATATAAGTGTTCTGAAAGTTCGTGCTGCATCGATTGAAATAAGTGATAATCCAAAGAAGCTAAGCCCGATGAATATAGCGGGTGGGGTAGGACATTCCATTTAACGTTTTCCGAATAGTTTTTTATACATTTTGCAACATGGGGCCGAGCATTGTCATGATGAAAAATTAGTTTATCGTATCTTTGAGCGTATTCTGGTCATTTTTCCTTCAATCCTTTCTTCCTATCCCACCAAATACACAGAAAAGCCTCCTTTTCATGTAGTTTGCGCACTGGTTGTGATGTTGAAAGCTGGCCTGGGTCTACCTAAATTTTTTTGCGCTTTGGGTTGTCAAAATAGTTCCACATTTCATCACCTATCACAACTCGATGCAAAAAAAACTTATTCTTTTCAATCTGACAAACGAAATTTCACAAGTGGTTTTTCGCCTTTCAATGCCTCTTTCCTTAAGTTTATATGGAACCGATTTTCCTTTCTTCTGGATCTTTCCCAATGCGTGTAGACGTTCAGAAATGGTACCATTCAATGCTTCTGCCAATTGTTTCAACGTATGGTTGAGTCTTCGTCCAATAATGCTTGCAAATAAGCATCTTTAAACTTTTTCGGCTGTCATGAACGTCTTTTATATCAAAATAACCACTTTTTAATCATCGTTCACAAGTTTTTTGGGTTAGAGCATGTTAACCATAAGCTTCAACTAATAATCGATAACTTTCAGCAGCCGTTTTCTTCAAATGAAAGAAAGTTATTAAACTTCACCGCAATATGCCGTTTTCTGATACATAATTCGACATATTCAAAGCTACGGAAAAAAAATTTTTTTTTGCACAATGACAATTAATAATGAACTGGCTTTTGATGGCGTATGTTTACCATCCGAAGTGCCATGGACGTCATTAGTCTATACTAAAAAAATGTATTAGTAACGCCATATCTTAGAAACACTTATTAAGTGGGCATGACTATCTTTGACATCTGACAGAAGTTTCATATTATTTCGCTTGTTAAGTTCGAAATTATAACGTCTTTTGTAACTGTCAAACATATTTATCGGTGATTTTTTTTAATGAATAGGTTTATCTTGTTAATTTTGATCGAATTTTGTACGAAATTATCTTGTACTGATGCATTTAAAATGTTAAAAAGTTGTTAGAGCGATGAATCTATGTCATGTGAAGCAGTTACAGATATATCTAGTTCAAGATTATATATATCTAGTTCAGGATCTTCTATGTCAACCCATGAAAAAAAAAATTACCAACATCAAGGATCTTGTTCTGAGTAATCTCCAATTAAGTATTAAAGACATTGTACATATTCAAGTGTCAAAACAACAAATGGTTTTTGCACTTCGATAACGCACCATCGCTCAGCGCAATAATTATTTATCAATTTTTTTGTTAAAAATCGTACAAATATCTTTTCACAAGCACCATATTTACCAGATATAGCACTGTGCGTTTTTTTACGGTTTCCTCGATTGAAGAAACTACTTCGTAAATGTCGTTTTGACTCCACAGAAGCCTTTCAAGGGTGTTGGATGGCCGTTTCGCGGGAAATATCAGAAATCGAGTATAAAAACTGTTTCGAATATTGGAAAAAACGTTGGGATTTTTTTGTAATAATTTATTTTTGTCACCAGTTGAACCAAAGTTCAAATAAATGAAACCGATAAAGAAAGTATGCAAAATGGAAGAGGCAGTTTCAATTTGTATATCGTTAAGATTTACTGAAGGAAAGATTGACCTCTTTTATCAAATATGTTTGGGTCGACATGTTATTATGCATTCTTAATCACTGCAGATTTGTTGCTTATCTACTGAACTCGATATTTCACAATTATCGGTGGCACGATATCTTCACGTTCTTGGCATAATTAACAAACACTGTTGAGAAGTATTTGAAGTGTGTAACAAAAGTTAGTGCTCTGAAAACACTTGTCCAACCCTACTAAAATCCAAAAAAACACGTTACACCCAACACATTGCTACTAAGCAAATCCAATAAACTGTGAACCACGAAATAGGGAGAGAGAGTTTCCAGCTAATTGCAAAAACGGTGTTTCTGAGCGCTTTCGCTGTGCGAGATGGGGTATTGTGGTGCTGTAAAATCACTTTCCGTATCTTATCAATCAATCAATGCATGGTTTAAATTGATCATTTGTTGGCGGTAGCGAACGAAATTAACTGTTTCACCTGGTTTCAGAAGCTTATAGTACATAACACCCGTCTGATCCCACCAAATACACAACATTGTCTTCTTTCCAAAACGATTCGGTCTTGGGGTCGATATTGATGGTTGTTCTGGGTCAACCAATAATTTTCTGGGTTTTAGGTTCCTCCAAAAATTTCTCAATTTTCTCTCTCGCCTTCAATCGCCTCTAGTTATGATCCGATTTTCCATCTGCTTGTCAATCAGCTCATGTGGTTACCCATTTTCCTGCCTTCTGGATCTTTCACATGGCATGCAGACGATCACAAATAGTTTGATGACAATTTGTGATCGAACATATGAACAAATCATTGTCTTTCAAGTTGAAATCGCTAATTTTGAATCGTTTAACGACTCCCACAAGCGTCTTGCGTTGGGACATTGCCACTGTAAATTTCCACAAGTATACCATGAATTTCACTCGTGTTTTTGTTTTGACTTGATTGAACAAGAAAAGCAGTACGTGCAAATGCCGTTTATTTGGCTTGAAACTCGACGTGTTTACCACACGAAAAAAATATGATTCTAACTCGAAATCGTTTAAACATTAACGACACTTTGAAAGGTACTGTCATCAACTAAAATGGCATTAGAGATTAGACTATGAAGTGACATTTGTTTCCAGCGTCATCTCTTAAAAAAAAATAAGAATTACTAACCACCACCCCTGGAACGTGGTATTTCGGGGTTATAATGTACTTTGGGCCGATTTTAAACAATTAAACCGTTAACATGATGCTACACCGAAAATATCTGATTTTCATCAATTGAAAGCAGGTTATTGTGCTGCAGAATAACGCTAATCACACGAAGACAAAACTTCTACATATAGTTCAGATCTTGCCAAAAGATCTTATCAAATTTGGTCGTTTCTGGTTCATTGACATACTGTCTATGTGGACAAACCTTCAATAATTTGAACGTGTGAACTTCTGGCCCCAAAAGAACACAAGCCGATATAGACAGTGGATATAACAACTAACCAATAATTGATCTGTTTTAGTTTAGAAGTGATAGTGAAATTTATCTTAGAAGTTTTAATATAAAAAACGTTTGAACCTATGAAACACACATAATATCGTTTATTTGTAGGTAGCTCAAGAAGTTTTTCAGGCTGCAGAAGAATCTAATGTTCGTTTCTTGGACGCACCGGTTTCGGGTGGCGTGGTTGGTGCTCAAGCTGGAACTTTATGCTTTATGGTTGGTGGAAATAAAAAAGACTGCGACGAAGTCGAACCCGTCTTGCTTCACATGGGAAAAAAAGTATTACACTGTGGAAAATCAGGAGCTGGACAAATAACTAAGCTTTGTAACAATTTAATTTTAGGTGAGTTGTATCTTTTTTTTTAGCTCATCAGGCCATTTAAGCCCACAGCTTTGATTTTTTTTCACTACTTTCTAACCTTGGCCCTTCCACTACACCACCATCCACTGTGTTTTCTGTTTCCCCTCTAAATATTCCCTTATCGCCTCTTTCTATTTCACTCTGGCTCTACCTCTTCATTTGCTTCTTGTCAGAATTGCTAGGTCATCCTCATATAGCGAAACATGGATGTCTCTTATTTATTAACGTTACATCTCTATTAATACAACCATCTTTTATTATTGCCTCTAAAGCTATATTGAAAAACGTTTATAAATTTATTTTCCTTCTATATCTGCCATTGATGGAAAAGAATATCTTCTGTCGGCTCTATGTCATCATTCAACACTTCTTCAAAATACTGCTTTCATATTTCCAATACTTGCTCTTATAGTTATACTATAAAACTATTCATCCAAAGTTAAATTAATGTCTTTAAAATTATTTCTCGTTACAATAAACCCTAACCCGAGCATCCTTGTTTATGCCCTTTATATTATATTATTTCTTCTGCTTCTGTAAAATAAATTATCTGGGGGTGTATTCGTTCTTTTCAAGTTCACTTCAAACGTTTTCTGCTCTTCGAAAAAGTTCTAAGGCATGTCTACCAATTTTAATCCTATGTTTCATAATGCCGTATTTTTCCTTTATACTTACTTAACAATAAACCGTACAAATATGATAATTTTGTTGAAAATAACATATTCCATTTTTTTAAATTAATGAAAAGCAAACATTATAAATGTTACACAGTATAAATTATTTTTGTAAATATTTATGTGTTATTGACTGGTATATTTTCTGTCTCTTTCTAACTTAGGAGTTACCATGATAGGAACAGCAGAAGCAATGAATTTGGGTGTTAAATTAGGACTAGATCCTAAATTATTGACTGAAGTAGTAAACATATCAACTGGACGATCGTGGTCTTCCGACACATACAATCCGGTCCCCGGAGTTATGGAAAATGTTCCATCAGCCAATAATTATGACGGAGGTTTTTCCGTTGAACTGATTGCTAAAGATTTGGGTAATTTTGCATTAATGTATCATTTATATTAATACAATCACAACTACACATAATAATACAAATATATAATACAATGGTCGCAATAGATTAATAACAATAACCATTTTTATTTTGGCCATTATTCAACACATTTTGAAATGTTAATTTATGAAATTTTCTATGGAATTCTATGACTGATTCTATTCTGATAAATTTTATTAAATTAAATTATATCTTAATGATATCGTTCATGAACAATATAAAAAAGGAAAAGTATATTTTTTTTATGAAAAAAATATTGTCATTTAATAACGATATTTATATGCACACCAATAGCGGATGGCCTGAAGCCATGCAATTGAATATTTAAATTTCTTGAATTCAAAATAGGTTGATAATTAACTAGACCTCTGTCGATAATAAATATCATCTTATATATGCAACCAATTATACATGACAACAATAATCCTAATATAGAATAATTGATGCAAAAGTTGAAACGTCACATTTTACTACTGTGTATGTTACTATGTGCATTTAACTATTGTGAATGCATAATAGAATAATTCCTCTCTACAGCAGAACAGAGAATTCCTCTCTACTTTCATTAATACTACTACTATTATAATTGATATTACAATATTACAACTATAGTATTACTACTACTACTGTAATATTACTACTTTTACAATTTTAGGTTTGGCTGGCGATGCTGCGATAAGTATTAATGCACCGATTCCCCTAACGGCCATGTCCCACCAACTCTTTAGAGCCATGATTACCTATGGATTAGCTAAAAAAGACTTTTCTGTAATATATAAATTTTTAGAAGGTGAAAAAGTTCAATAAAAAAATTTAATTTTTTCTGTGTTTTAGTATATCTCTTTTTTATTTTGATTTATTGTTGACGGTGATTTGCAGAGAATACAAATCACCAAGGCGCAAATCTATGCACAGTAGTGATACATGTATTATTGATAGGTAGTACATTAATTATTAAATTACGGAAGATTCTATCGAAAAAGAAAGGAAAATAATACAGAAAAATCGTTGGGACCAAGGGAAATAACCGAAACATAAAATTATGTATTGGTGAAACATTTGTTTAAAACTGAGAACCCTAAAACCCTCTGAACTACTAATATGCGGTGTTTTAGGGCCACCACCTCTTCTTTTTGGATCCAATCAGTATTATGGAATTGTTAAGTTGCATTACTAATTACATAGACTATTCAATATTGCGTTTTATCCTCGCATGGTTGAAACATTTCAATTTTTTTTTCAATGTGTTTATTCACTGTGAGTTTCAAACATTATTTAATGGGATTCAGCTAAGGTTTTCTTTGAATAAAAAAAATAGATTGATACATATTGAAGAAATAAATATTAACAATCGATTATTCCTCCTTGGAACCTCACCAACTACAGTAAAGATTCATTTAGAGATACCAAATGGTCATGGGTCATAAATTTCAAAATTATCTCGACATTTTTAAGAGGAGGGTACGCATTAGTATACAATGATCTATACATTGTAGACTATGTAAAGGTTTAGCGACTCACAGAATCATTGAGGAACAAACAGTGGATAACAGAAAGAAACATAGTCCAAAAACTTAGTAATAGGACATTAGAAGAAATGCTGTATATCTATAGCGGATGGAAGCAAAGGTTGAAGTAGATCAAGGCCCTCTATCAGGCTGTAGCTCCACATGTAGAAGAAAAGACATATTCTCCAATCATTATGATTTAAGCAGCCTGACAGCAATTCTAACCATTTAAAAATGTATTTAATTTAATAAATTTGGTGTATAATAACTCTGTTTAAACATGAATAATCTACACATCCTGTTATTGAAGGATTGTCAAAATAATTTAATAGTTTGCAATAAAACAAGTGTATTTTTGGTAACAAAATTTACTGAAAAATATTTTAAAATTCATTTACATTTTTTACACTAATGACTAATCCAACAAGAAACTTTTATATAATTTTTCATGTGCTTTATCACTAAACTTTGCAATAAATGGTATTTTCAATATCTGAACAAATCCTTCTGATATTTCTGGTTCTTGATAATTTTTCCTGTAACTGTAAATGATTATATCACTAACAAGTACATGACTTTGATCAGTCAGCTCTCTAAACAAATTGTTGTGTCTCATTTGTGTTATGGTCACATCCATAATGAAACACCTTACATCAACATTCTGTGCTTTTGCAGCTTGAATGAATCTTCCCCTGCTTTCTTTATCAACATTTGTATTGTCAATTATAACATTTTTCTTCTGTAACAGAGCTTCTTCCATCATTTTAACACATTTCTGCCAGGTACCTAATTGATCTCTGCTAACATGGACATAATCTTTGGGAATCAAATTCTCTTTAACAAATCTACTTTTCCCTGACCCAGGTCCACCAACCATAAGAATCACATTCTGTTTATCATAAGATAAGTCTGGATAGGATAAATTTGTCGTATCAGTTCTAGGATCAAATTCTGGCATTTTAAATGGTACTGGCTTTTGTTTAAGAAAGTATTCTTCAGGTGTATAAAACTTCAAACCTACAACAAAACAATCAACATAAAATTGGATAGAATATAAAAATAACATACCAATATTCATTGCAAAAAGTCTATCAGATAAAGAATGATCTTTCTTTTTCTTTGGTGCCCAGTCCTTCTCTCTTCCAGCAGCATCACCAACATAAAATGATTTATCAACATCAACAATACAATCATTATTTTTTTCATTAACAAGACAATCCCACATCCCTGTTCTTGGTTTTCTATAATTTTTCTTTCCTATTGCTACAAACACTTGAACTGGCAAATCTAATGCTTTAATAATATTTTCGATTTTCTTCATAAAATTCTTAATTTTTGCATTGTCACTTCTAAGTCCAAATTGATTAGTGAAGAAAACAAGCTTATAATCGTTTTCATACAACTTTCTTAACTGACTTTTTACATCACTTATATTCCATGTCCAATCATCGATATTCTTAGGAAACCGGGCCCCAGATTTAGTTTGAATTATAGTTCCATCAATATCAAAGCTTGCAATCATATTTCGTGCCTGACAATTACCTGGTGTATATATCACCAACTCCTTATTGTTAACATCTTCCCAAACACCTTCTCCAAGTTCTTGTTTTACATCCATTACAGTTTCTTTTTTCTTAAAAATATCATATACTGTTCTGGGTTTTTTAGCCTTGCTTTCATCTAAATCATCTTCAGGATCTGGTTCAAAGATCACTTTGAATTTGTGATTACCCATTTTGAGTTCAATAATGTCATGGTGACCTATAGTGTACACAAGATCATTTTGCAAAGCTAAACCGTTGCAACCAGATATCGCCTTCCCTACCACTTTAAATTTCACCTTGTTCTCTTTGATATCAGAATAAATAACTATTTGTTTTTTTGAAACAAATGCGTCTGTTACTTCTGTGTCGTCATTTCTCCCTAGTACTATAGGAATTAAATGGTTCAAAGGTATCTTTTTAATGTTTGTTAAATTAATTAAATAACATTGACGCTGACAAGACATGACAAAAACCTATAATTATGTATTAAAGTTTCAAATAAGGTAACAATAAACCACATACTCGTAAATGAAGTTTGTAATACTAGGTTATGTTCTTTCTTTCCTTTAGTATACTATCAAATTATTTTAGGTCTAAATTGGAAATTCTCTAAAGGATGCTGTTTTACCAAAGCATTTGAAAATGAGTCAAGAAATAAAACATACCATTGGTATTTTATGTAAAGTTATAAATCTAATTTACCAAATAAATTTGAAACCAGAACATTTTCGTTTAGCAAAATTCAATAAAAATGAAGAAAATGTGGTAGGTAATTTGTAGTAAAGAAGAGATGAATAAATATATTTAAATATTGTAGATAGAAATATTATGGAATGCACTATTTAAAATATCAAATGAAAATAATATTTCCAAGCTTAAAAACAAGTTAAACAACTTAGATTATAAAAGAAGTAATTTCTTTAATATAACTTATGAACATTGTGGCAGTAGAGAACTTCTTCTAGCACTAAGTTTTCTCATATCAATTGATTTAAAAACCAGTATTCAAAGGGAGTTGGATAAGTCTGTATTTTCTGAAACCTATGAGGGTTATAAGGATTCTGTTAGCCAAGATAAAGAAATATCTCAACCTTTAAAATTAAATGATAAGGATTTAGCAAACTATAAAAAATGGATTTGTGGGAAAACATGTTTAAATAACAGTAGGATTAGTGAATATAACAGTCAGATTAATAAAATTTATGAAAAGGTAAATTAATTTCTTAATTTTAATAACACAATCTGTAAAAAAGTACATGGAATTGATAAATAAAACAAAATTATTCATAAACTATGCCACCGCTTGACCCAATCCTCGATACCTTGTTCTTAGGCTGGTTGAGATATAGTCTTTAGCTTGTTCAGTTAATCTTCTTTTAAGGCTTCAACTGACTTCCTCAAAGTGGTCATTTTAAATTCGGGAATAGGAAAAAACACAAGCGCCCATATCAGGCGAGTACAGTGCTTGGTCGATGACGTTCATTGAGTTTTTCACCAAAAACTCTTGCACAAAATTGAGCTCTTTCGGAACGAGTCGTGCTGCGACGCTTTTCATACCTAAAATATTAATCATATCAGTAACGGAATTAAAAGATATGTTCACCTCTTGAGGCAATTCTCTAAGACGCATATGATGATTTTCGAGCACCAGTTTTTTGATTTTGTCGAAGATTTCGTCGTTCGTGGAAGTTGAAAGTCACCCAAAGCGAGGCAAATCAACTACCATTTCTCGACCTTCTTTGAACGTTAGGATCTTCCGCAACATTTTCAACTATTTTACCCACGAAATTTCGTTTGACACCAAAAATTTAAGGCAAACTTTTTGCTCAATATTTTATTCATATTTAAATCGCAACACTCACTTCACGTGAACTAACAAAACAGTGTAATTAAGCACAGTGCTGTCATCTTACAGCAAAAAAGAAAATTAAACGATAATTTACGCGGGCTTTATAAATGAAAAATTCTGTGTACTTTTTATACAGAATGTATACTTTTAAATTTTGTTTCAGTTTAATAAAAGTGCAGATATTAAAGCAAGCGGCTCGTTAACATTATATGAAATGTTGGCATTGAAAAATAACACATATGCACAAAAGTTTTTAACTGATTCAGAATCTGTAATAAATTTGTTAAATTTTTATACTGAATGGTTAAAGAAAGAGAAAGTATACTGGAAATGGATGGTAATTTAAAATTATTTCAATACATAGGTGATCAAAAAAAGAAATACAAATGGTTTGATTTTTTTTTAGATAATATCTGCATTTATATTGATCTATTGTGTGTTATATTTTAGATATCTGTTTTAAAGGAAGAAGGTTAAAGGTAATATCAGAATAAAACAGGGTGAATAGAGCAAGTGTTTTATTTTTGTATTAATAAAATTTATGTAAAATGTATATAAAGTTTCAAGTATAAATTACCAAAAAAAGTCTCAAGTTCTTTTAACTGATTCAAGTGATGTCCAAATATATCCTGAATCAGAACTGGTTGGCAATACATATGGATATGGGGTATTTTTTGACTTGTAATAATCAGATGGGGCATGCATTACAAATTCCATACAGTCTAAGTTTCGCGGAATGTCTTCTTCAGGACCTACAACAATATTCAGTATTTCTTATTTTTTAGAAGCAAAAAGAAGTCCACCTATGATGTATGTGGCAGGATCAAATTCTTCATTAGGTGGGGGACTATCTTCAGTTGGTAATAACCATTGTATAACAGCATTTTTATTACAGTACTGGTCTGTCATCAATCCAATTATTTGAGCATAATAGCAGTCATTATCTTCATCTTTTAAAGACATAATATCTCCAATTTGTATGTAACTGCCCTTTGAGTTATTTTATAGTTCAATTATTTTTCAAAATCAAAAATGAAAATCAAAAATATACCTTGTAAAATACATAATCACTTGTAACTGTAGTAGCTACTGCTGTAGGTGCTTTGATTGGGACTTTTTTAAATAGACCTCTCCTTCCTTTTCCTTTTGGAGTCGCTTGTTTTGACAATGCATTTGGATTAAATCTAGTTTTGTACGTTCTCGAAGTCCTCGTTCGTTTTCTGCTGGGTTTTTCGTCTTCCTCATCTTTAACATCTTCTGCATCACTACTTTTTTTTGCTTCGTTAACACAATTAAAGCAAATTACACCTAAATTTTCTGCATTTGTCCAAAAAGAGGATTCAGTTGCTTCACATTTTAAACATATTATTGGATTTTTGTATGGCATTATATGCGGGAAAACAGCAAAGAGAACATTTGAGGTTAGGTAAAAAAAAATCTTCTTTAAAAAAAGCTTGTGGGTTTGCTACTAATTTATTAGATTTGTTCTTGCAAAGATTTCAAACGGTTTCAAATTGTCCGGAGTTTGCACAGGCGAATGTTTCGGTCATCTGCATAAACTCCTGACGGTTTGGAACCGTTTGAAATCTTTGCTAGAACAAACCTAATATATAAGTATTCCTTTTTTTGGGAATTGTCAAAGAAATATATCAAAACATTTTTATAAAATAATTTTCCTATTCGGTTTATCGAAAAATTGCAATTTCCAGTTTCTTTCTGGATCATCCACCAACTGTGGAATTTGTTTATGATTATATATGTGGCGCTTATTCGTATAAAATAGGAAACTGTAATAGATTGCAGCAGTGTAAATGAGAGATTTAAAATTATCTGTTAAAAAAATAAAACCCACATTAATGTAATTATGTATAATGTCTGCAAAACTAACATACCATTACTTAAAATGACTGTAAATACATTTTTATAACCCAATAACATTTTCTAGCAGTGACAATATGTAGGGATATATCACTAAAAATGTTATGTCTTATAACATGTATATTTTAATTACTGTTATAATTTGACAAAATTTTAAATGCGTCAGTTATAATTAGATTTATTTTAAAAACATAGCATAATTTAGTTAAGTTAAAAAACCCTGAGGTGCGCAATAAGAGGTTGCATACTTAGTCCTAGAACAAGTACATAAATTTGTGAACTCTAAAATTTTCATAACGTTCAAGCTTATAATTTTTTTAGAATAAGTAATCTGACCAATTTAACACAGTTGAAATGTATGCTTTACATATCATTTAAGACATATTTTATGCCAGGAATTAAATTTAAATGATAATAAAAATAAAATTAACATAATTAGAAGGTATGAAATACATGATACATATTTTATATAAGAAATCTAAATTAGCAGTATTTCCATATTTACTCTTTTTTTAACTTTGAAAAGATTATTTAGCTTCCTGAGGATTCACTTTGTCGAAAAAAATGTAATTACCAGTGGCAGCTCGTGTGTTTTTAAAGTGGGCGGGCGTAGAAGGAAATAGCGTTGAAATTTTTTTTTGCTTTCCTTTTTCTCCTTTTTACTCTTCGTGCTATTGAAACTCTATACAGGAGGTGAACCTGTAGTGTTTTGCTCTGAAAAATTGTTTACTGTGATAAATGCTGGAGGAGCAGGGCCCCAGCGTCCTCCTTGACGTGCCACCATTGAATAATTCCCCATTTATTTTTTTTTGTCTTTATTGAAAGTCTTTATTCTTGTTGTAGCCGTTGTGCCATCTATAGAATTTGTTTATAATTATATTTTTCACTTTTTTTGTATAAAATATGCAACTGTAGCAAATAACAGTAATCTAAATATGAGATTTAAAATTACGTCTTTAAAAAATAAAACACAAATTAATTTAATTATGTATATTGTCGGCAAAAGTAACATACCATTACTTAAAATGGCTGTAAATACATTTTTATGATATAATAAAAATTTCTAGCGATAACAATCTATAGGGATACATCATTAACAATTTTATATTTTATTTCATGTACATTTTAATTAATGTTATTATTTGACAAAATTATATAATTTTTACGGTTGGCAATTACGAACTGAAAACTGTCTTAATATTGTTAAATGCATTAGCTATAATTAGACTTTGATATTTAAATAAACATAGCTAAATATTAAGTGTTTAACAAAAAAAAAACCCAAGTGGTGCAGAATTAGAGGTTGTATATTTAGCCCCAGAACATGTATATAATAATTCTGAACTTTTTAAATCTATAACGTTCTAGCTTATATTTTTTTAGAATAAGTAATCTGACCAATTTAACACAGTTGAAACGATATGCTTTCAATATCTTTTAAGATATGTTTAATTAAACTTAAAATTAAAATAACATAATTGAAAGGTATAAAACACATGATACATACTTTATATAGAAAATCTAAATTAGCAGCATTTCCAGTATTCAACTCTTTTTTTTTAACTTTGAAAATATTATTTAGCTTGCTGTAATATATTGCCAGTATATTGGATCATATAATTTATTTAAACATAACAAAAACCTGAAATATATAGAAAAGTATTTACTTCTGCAATCAATTGTCATTTTAATGCGGAAGGCCTTTTTAGTTGTCAACAATGTCAATGTGACAAGACTGTTATTGAAATAAAATGAATATGAAAAAAAAGTTAATATGAAAAATAGTCTTAAATACCGTACAAATCCAATATAGCGACAGCTTATAATATTTTAGTTAAATATTGGAAACTATTGAAAGTTGCAAGTTACATTGGAAAGAGTAAAAGTTACATGTAAGGTAAATACAAGCATAAAGAAGGTTTTTCATTTAATCATATATGACGTCTATTCTACTGGACTAGTATTTTTTTTCAGTTACTTTTAATTTAATTTTATTATCCTATATTTAAATTTTATCACTTAACATTTTGGTGCAAACAAATCATTTTTCGGTTAATGTTTTTTTTACCACAATGTCATTATCCAATCACAAAGCATGTAAGGGTTTTACAGAGGTGTATAGCACAATTATTTTTTTTTAAATTTTTATTTGAGATAGTTACAATTTGCAACCCGTACTCCAACCTGCCCTTATTTGTAACTGTATAGTTATATATGTATGTATATATTTTTTATTGTATTCAACAACAGACAACTCGTTTTTGATCTACGTAAAAATCAAGGTTAACGCAAAGTTCTATACATATGGCGTTTTTACAAAATATACACTGCTCAATATGAGCAAAACATTTTTAAAAACTATTGTAAGTTGTTTTCAACGACTGGGGCAAGTTTTTTAAAGTTTTCTGTTATAAATAAACAAATAGCTATACAGAAATGTTAGTCCATATATTTTAGACACCTTCAATTTCTTTAATGCAGTAAATTGAGTTTAGAATTTTTACTTGTCAAATACTTTTAGAATTCTGAATATCACTTTAACATTTATTATAGATAACCAGACTTTTATGGTGTCTAAATATTACAGAGAACATTTTATATGCACTGCTGCTCAAAAGTTTGGGACCACTACTCAGAAAATGTCTGTTAATTCAGTTAGTTTCATTTATCATTGATTCTGTTTAGCCTTGAAATTAGCAGGTTAAGTATTTCTATTTCGGTTTCTTGTAAATAGTGTGGTGTCTGATATAATAGAAATTTGGTAAAGTTAAAGGTCTGAGCATTGTGCCAGTAAGTGCTATGAGAGAGAGGGAGAGAGAGAGAGAAAAGTTTATGCGAAATCAGTCTTGCAATTCTCCAGATAACATTTGGATTTTTTCTGATGCTTGATAAAACACAAATTGAGGAACATTATTAAACGGGATAATGGATGTTATCAAGAAGAAGGTTTTATGGAGAGAATTAATTTTTCAGCTCCTGTCATATTTCGGTTAGACAAGAACCTTTGTTGTAGTGAATATATTTTTCGCTCATGTAGCTCGGTGATTTTTTGACATTTTTTTGAAAAAAATCCTCCACTATCATCAACTGTCACATCTTTTACCTTGAGTTATTTTTTATCTAGTCACTCAAACTTATTCATCATTAGAATGCAGCCGATTTGCGTTTAGAATACACTATAGTCCTCCCTTAGTTCCCACCAATTTGTTTTATTTTGAGCTCGGTCTCCATCGACTCTCTCAGTCTTCCGTTTACTTCTTATCCTTTTCAGGCGATGTGTATTGTGTAGTCTCATTTAAAAGTGTCGCTCGATTTATTATGTCTGTAACTTTGATTTTATTTCTCATGTATTTGTTCCTTTTCCTGTCACACTTTTCATATCGTCATACGCCTTATTTGAAGCCATGATGTATATGGGAATCCCAATGAAACTAATAAATTTATCAAAAGTGACTATGAAAAACTCTATGGGACGAGTCAATTTACAGCAAACATTAGCTGATGATTTTAATATAAAACAGGGCAAGGATACTGGTCCTTATCTTATTTAATGTAGAATTACATAAAGTAATATCAGAAATGCAAGTCGACACCAGAAGTACCATTATAGCAAAATATCTGCAACTAGTAGACCAGTAAAGGATACTTATGAAACAATGAAAAAGATAACCTTCAAAATTGGCTTGAAAATTAATACTAAAAAAGCGAAAGGAATGATTACAGGAATGAGAGGGTTAGGACAAAACTGGACGGTGGGAGACGACAGCATCGAAATGACAAAAGAATTCGACTATTTAGGTACCAAAGTAAATAATATAAACGACATCCAACATGAAATTAGGCACATAATAACTAAAGGAAATAGAACCTTATACATTCTACATAAAACACTCAAATCTAAACATGTCGAAAAACAGACATAGATAACAATCTGGGGCATTGATCAGACCAGTAGTTACTTAAAGAAGTGAGACGTAGACCTTAACTAAAAAAGTGTTAAGAAAATTATATGGGCCATAGGGTTTTCTAGTCGAGACTTCTCGAAGCGAGAATTTCCGGAAAATCTAGCCTTACTCGAGACGAAAAAAAGTGTCGAGAAATGGCGTCTTGATTATGCTTGTGCCCTCCACTCCCGCGCGCCCCGCGAAAGTGTGGAAACATTTTCCTAAGATCAAACACGAAGAGTTTGCGCAATGCCTTAAATGTCCTAAAAATATATGGTATGGTCAAAAGACTCTTACATTTGCACTAAAACATAAATAGTTTCTCAGTAATATATTACGGATTATAACTGCAAAAGATGGTTCCACAATTCGTCAAATTACTAGAAGTGATTTTATACGTGAATCTCTTCAGCTAAGAGGATTTAAATTACCCAAGAAAGAGTCCGATGCATTGAATCTAATACTTCAATTTTATGAAGAAAAAACAGAAGGAAACGATAGCTTTTTTACATCAGTTATGACAAAACAAAACGGCTCGATTCAGCCTAAACATCGATGAATGGATAAGTTTAAGAAATCGGAGGTAATTCAACGTTTGTATCCACCACACAGATGCCGCGGTTTATAATTTGGGGCTTGTTTATATCCCGGGTCAATGCTGAGCTACAGAGACGAGAGAGATATTAGAACATCGCTTGGAAGAATTTGGTTTGTGTTATGAACAAGACATTGTAGTTGTGATTAATGATGGTCCCAATGTCATGGTTAAATTCGGATGCGAAACCCCGACTGAGATGGTCCTAAATCATGATATACATTAATCTATTTTGGCCACTTTTTATAATAAAAATAAAACCAGCGAAAATAATGTACTCGAAACTGATATACCAACGAACCTTTCTATTGACGACCGCAAGGTGGAATCTGATTTAACAACCAATGCGGTTATCTGATTTAACAACCAACACGGGCCTTGGTTAAACTACCTCAAAGGAATACTTTAAAAAATATTGCGCTGCAAAAACATGAAAAAGAAGAGTTTGACCATGAGTTGAATTTGTTGTTAGATGTGCGGACAAGATAGAACTCAATGATGCAAATGGTTGAACGATTCCTAAAACTCAGAAATGCGATCGATTGATTTGAATATGTCCTCAATGTGGAATTATTACAATATCCCCGTTCTGGAATCATTGTTGGGTATCTTACATACAGTAAGGTTGTCTGTTGAGGCTTTATCGAGAAAAAATGCTACGATCCTGACGTCAGAGGCAATAATAGACCTGTTGATCAATAAACTAGAATCGATGGAAAACGATTTAGCTACAAAGTTTTTGCAACATCTTAAGAAGAAGATTAATGACAGGCGAAATGTTTTGCTGATTTCTTTAATTAGGTACCTTCACAACCCAACCGCATTTCACAATGATAATGAAAGAATTATACGCAATTGCAGCAAAAAGGCCTTGATCAAATTTACAGAAAAACTGTATAATAGATTATTTCCCAGCAGCTCAAATTCAGCAGAAGATGACGTTCAAATCCAAACATAAGATAATGAACACGGCCCTAATACCACAACTTTGTGCGCCGGCATGGCAATGTAGACGCTCTGACACACAAGTTCACACATAAATATTTTCGTCGCAGAACACGCACATTAACCATTTGCAGCCTACAGGATTTGTGTGTGGACGTGTTGTATAAGTGAAATTAATGTTTTAGTTTTAAAAAGACACTTACGTGACATGGTTATATTGAAATTTATTTACTTATTTATTATTTATCGAGTAACTGATTCTAGCCAAAGTATGTCCCAGCATATTATTATGTTGAAAAAGAAGTGTGTTGCATTTATAATAATGAACAATTTAATCAAGAAATAAAGTAAAGTTTTGGGGTTAGAGGCGCATCAGCAACTGAGAAGCGACAGGACCTACAGCTTAACGTGGGTTCCGAACCACGGTCATCAGCTATCGAAAACCCCAGTCAGTACCGCCCTCGGGCTATCAACCCTTGGTTTTGTGCTTAACCGAAAGTATTTCGAGAAGCCTACCGACTGGCAAGTGACCAACGTAGAAAACCTCTCAGAAAGCATCCGGTCTTACCCAGCCTCGAACTGGCGTTACTGAGGGGTGATTCCTTGTCAGATTTTACACTCTAGTGACATTTTACACTCTAGTTTTACACCTAGTTTTACACCTAGAAACATTCACAAGAATTTTAGAAAAACTTTTTGCCTAGTACGGGATTCGAATCCGGTCCACATTAACTGCCCTAACATAGGCTGACGCCTTAGACACCACCGCTAACGTAGCTCCAATCAAGAAATAGGAACACAATCACAAGAAAAGGCATTTTCGGATGAAGCATTTGTAACAGAAAAGTATTAATTACAGAAAATAAGTATAAACACTGAAAAATAAAAATACATAACTTTATTTTTGACGCTTGTTTGAATAACCTAATCAAACATAACCTATCAACATCTCTTCTTTTTCTTCTTTCTTTTAACTTAGCTTCTGCTGCAGACAGGGGGCAATTAGCCAGCGCATTAGGAGTGGCGAAGGTTAGTCTGGCTCGAACGTATTAAAACCATTGCGAGCGAATTTTAGAACTATTATTTACTTACTTTTAGAACATATTAAAAGTATTGCGATCGTATACCACTGGAAGCATCCGACTTCATCTGGCCTGGTTACCGGCGTGACAATGGGCCGAAAATCCGTAAATTATTGTAAACGATTATCACTGGAAGCATCCGACTTCATCCAGTCTGGTTACCGGTGTGACAATCGGTCGATAATTATTTAACTGCATTCAACAATTAACACGATTAACACAGGTACCAAAAATGTACCAATGTCACAAATAAATGTCTTTCAAATAAACTGGAAGGCTAAAGATGCAATACCGAAATACTACTTCACTGACTCGCGTCACTACTTTCTCTCGATGAAACTTGTCCAATCAAAATAAAAATATTAAGATATTTCAAGATGCACGTGGATAAACGGCGAATGAGTTTCGTCTCGTTTCCCACGATGCGCACACCATGAGAAACGAAACAGAAGTACTATCAACATTTCACTGCACACACGTACCGACGGAGCGGGGCGTACAGCGCGCACAACACAAATATTTTTTTACTGTGTGTGGTAATTTTGTGTCATAAATATTTTCGTCGCGCAGTAAATTCAACACACACGCAAATTTTTATCGATGTGGCCCCAGCTTAAAATATAATTTCAAAAAATACATCAGAGCGATTGATACAGCTTTACTAAAGCAACGGCCGTCGTCCAAAGCAACGGCCTATATTTCGTGGAATAACCTCTCGATATAAGTTTTTTAAACAGTGAATAAGTAAGTACATTAAAAACTACTTTTGTAACGTCCTAATATTTAAATGTTATTACATCGGCTGCTTTTTTTCTGTTTCCTATCTTTTGTTTTTTAGAAGTTGTTATTTTAATTCTCATGTTTGAAATTATTATTATAGCATAAGATAGTTAAGTGGTCCCAACCTGTTTGAGGCATAGTGTAGGTAATCAAATTATTGCGTGATGTATATTGAAAACTAACTGCATAAAGAACAACGAAATTTTGTGCGGCAAATTCGAATAACTAAAATATTTGTTAATACAGCTGAGTTAAAAATAAATAATTATTTATCACTTTAGGAAATATTGTGTTTGTAATATTAACCTATAACCATGTGCGTTGATCGTTTTGCATTGAATGGTTGTTTTTATGTGTCCTAATGTGTTTATATCAACAATTGTAAAAATCTATAAAATAACTAAGAAAGCCTTCTCCAAAAAGCTTATTAGATGTCTAAATTTGTGTACGGATTGGACATTTTTAAATATTTGTATAACCCACTTTAAAAAGACATCTTACCCTCCACAAGTAATCAAATATTACGAAGGAAGATCTTAAGCTGTTCTTTTAAAGTTTATATTTGTTTTTATTAAATGTAAATATTAACTTTCTTAAATATTCTTACTTTAATATTCTCTACGCCATTAAATAAATTATATAGATGGCAAAGTGATATTCTCTAATTTTTTTTAATAAATTTATACCTTATTAAACCAAGTGCATTATAATTTTAGTAGATATCAAGATTCTCCAAATAGTTTACGTTCAATAAGTCAACTTGTTGGTGTAAAATTTGAAATCTTTGAGGAACGAACTGAAGTTTTGATATGGAGTTTCAAATTTTGCCAACTTTACTGGATGGTTTTTTTTTCGAAAACGCATAAAAAATATAAAATTGAATCAAAATAAATAATCGCTGTGTTGTGTGTATGTTCTTCACCCTTTTCGATTATACAGGCCTACAAGAAAAACATTTGTTGTACTTAGGATTTTAGAACTAATTTTAGCTATATTTGGGGCGCTAAATATAAATATTAAATCCGTTTTTCTCTATCTGTTCTACCGAAATCGTCTACCGAAATTAAACTGGGGTTAGAAATAAGTTCAAGAATAATACATCCACTTACCTATCAATGCTTTTTTTTCAATTCAATATATTCAAGTATGGGTGTTCTAAAATTAGTTTACAAGGATTGGTTCCTGTATATTTGCCATAGTGTCAGTTGAGTTAGTTCCAGAAAAATCTAGTAGATGACATAAACATTGCCTTGCCGGTAACTGAAGTGACCTTCACGGCTTGATCTAGAGTTGAGGTTAGTTTGTGAGTTCTCGCCGTGCAGGGGGGGTAGATCGAAGTTGGCCTTCCGTGATATTTGTGTTTAGAAAGGCAAAAATGAATGCCATATTTGAATTCAGGGCATCAAATTCGTATAAAATCAGCTCCAAATACCCTGGCACCAAAATATCTGTTGAGAAGAATATTATCTCTTCTCTACTGTCGATTATTGCTTCCAATTCTTCTATGTAGTTCACGATATTCTTTATTCTGATTGTTTTTTAATGATCTACTCTATTTTTACAGTAATTTTGCGCTTTTTATATATTTTTTTGAGATATTTCATTCATAATAATGTTGAAAATTGATTCCATGATACAAGCCTTCTTTTTTCTTCAATATTTTCACTAAAGGCCAAAAAATGTCTTTCCAGGTTCACTTAGCATTGGGGGATGGGGAAGTCTAGCTTTAATACCATGATTTAATATATATTCGTTAGACATGATTCGTTCAGATGTGACATCTTTTGGTTTCTCAGGTCTAGTGTCTTAATAAATTTTAGTGATGTCTTCATTCGTGGCAGCATCATGTTAAACTTTATAGGGTGTTCTAAAAGTGACTCTATTTCTGTATTTTTCGTTAAATACTTCAGGAGTCTCTAGAAATAAGCAGAAGGTATAGGATGTTACATCTAATATTTTCACGGATGGTATTCACGATCACGTGAGATTTCACGATCCGTTGATTCTGTGAGGAGTCATGACGTTTTGCCAAAATCGCATTTGGCATTTTCAAGTGTTGTCCGCTTCGATTACACAGCTTCGACTACAGTTGGACTCTTCAGTCGAAGCGGACAACACTTGAAAATGCCAAATGCAATTTCCGCAAAACGTCGTGACTCTTCACTGAATCAACGGATCGACACCCGGAATGATTTAGAAACACACACACACACACACATGAGAGAAAACACAAAAAGAGAAAACAATATCAAACTTAGTTTTAAAAAAATACTGTAAACATAATATTTAACAAAAATTTAGAAAAGAGAACATGAAAATATGGTCATAAAAATAGAGGCATAAAATGTATAAAGCAGTAAATGTTGTTTCTTCACGTTTCATTGTTAATTTATCGGCACGAAAAAAAAGTTAGAATAATATAATAATTTTGTTAGAAATGGGTCGTATCATCCATTGTGCAGCTGCTAAATAGTGCAGATTATAATACTGTGAAAAGAAGCAAAGTCACTTATGAAAATTGCAAGGATCGTCGGTTGTTCAAAAAAATGGAGAAAAATGCCCTAAAATACAACCAGTTCACGAAAACCACGGAGGTAGAAAAAAACGACACCTCACTGGCAGATTGGCCGAATTTTAAAAAACGCGTCATTTAAATCGTCTACCGAAATTAAACGGGGGTTAGAAATAAGTTCAAGAATAATTCGAAGAAGGCTTCAGCCAAGTAACTTACACCATAGAGCAGCCAGAAAAGTCCCTTTGTTACCCGCTCAGAATGTAAAACAACGTTTAAAGTTAGTCCAAGATCAGCTAAAATGGTATGGTGAACAGGGAATCAAGAACTCGCGCAATATTTTATGGAGTGATGAAACAAAAATAAATTTAATAGGTTCTGATGGTAGGTGATATGTTACAAGACCACTCAACCAAGAATTATTATCAAAACATACTAATATACTAAACAAATTGTAAGATGTGGGCAGCTTTTTCGTGATATGGTGTAGGACCAATTTACTGGATTAGAAAAAAACATGAATACGACGAAAATGAATACATCCACATTCTTCAGGAAGTCATACTGCCTTTTGTAGAAGAAAATATGCCATTGGTATGGAAATATCAACAATATAATGATCCGAAACATACTGCTAGGAAAACGAAACAATTTCTTAGTGAAAATAAAGTGGATTTACTGCCGTGGCCTTCCTAATCTCAGAACGTCAATCCCTTTGAGAACTTCTGGACTTACCTCAAGAATACCATGGGTAAACATAGAATGAGAAACAAACTTGAACTTTCGGAGGTGATTAAAAAAGAATGGGAAGCTATATCATTAGAAATATGTCGAAGACTTATATCTCTATGTCCAAAAGATGCGCCGAAATAATAACAAATAAAGGTATTAAATGTTCAAAAAATGTTTGTTTTATTTGGTAATTTTGTTAACTGTTAAATAGTATGTATTATGCTTGTTTCTTGGCTGACTCTATTTTTATGACCACATTTTAAAGTCCTTTTTTCTAAATGTTTATTAAATATTATATCCACAACAATTTTTTAAAACTAAGTTTGATATTATATTTTCCCTTTTATGTATGTATATAATATATATGTAATAACTGTATTATGTAATTATAATAGATTTATTGTACTAATTTCGTATGCAATTACAACATTATTTGCCAAACAGTGTCTTTTATTGCAACGGCCCTATTTCTCTGGTTCTATTTCTATGTGGCTATATATATATATATATATATATATATATATATATATATATATATATATATATATATATATATATATATATATATATATATATATATATAATATCTCGATATCTCTAATCGAGAAGCTATGATAAGAATTATTATTTTAAGCAAATATGTGTAAAAGCATATTTGGCAAATACTAATTGGTTATTATTTAAAGAAGAAACTGATGAACGGTGTTAAAACGTTTTTTAAATTAAAAATCAGCCCTACATCAGCCAAAAAAAGAATGTGGCAATGTCACTTTGGCTAATTGAGATGATCTCCACGACAGAGTGTTGGCGGCAAAAATTATTTAAGTGTGTGTATTTAAATACCATTTAAAACCAAAATTGAATTATGTACTTTTTCAACATGTTTGGAAAAATAGGTTAGAATGGTGCCTGTCTTGCATAGACTCAAATGATGGACATTTTGAACTTTTAAATTTAATAATATCATTAATTATGTGTTGGTTAAAATTTACCAAAGTTATTTGCCTTACACCCTGTATATATATATATATATATATATATATATATATATATATATAATAATAATTCTCTTGAGATGATCAGCTCTAACCTCCGATAATTCTTAAATAAAATAGAAAAATTACAATGTAATAAGTAAGAAACTATTTGGAGAATAACCATAAAGAATCCAATCCAATATCACATAGGGTAAAACAAAGTAACAAGAGGCACTTTAATCAAGGGTCTGTTCGACCTAAGTGCCCAACATTTCAACTATATATACAATGTTTTGCTTTCTACAGTTTTTTTTATTTATTTATAATCTACTAATTGCTAATTTTTCTTCATTTTCAGTTTTAATATATCTAAATCTAGATATGTATATTTCAACTATAGTTATCTCATTTTACTAAATGTAATAATGTTCGTACTCAACTGACTTCGGGAAGTTTTTATTACGGCTTATTTAGCATTAAATTGCTTATTTTTTTTTGTTATATTTCTTTTTTATTTGGACAGAATTGTTGTAGCAATATTTAAGTTTACTGACTTTAACAATACATGATCCAGAATTCCCCTAACATAATTTCAATTCACAACTCGAACATGAGGTATTTAGACTCCTAAATTGTTGCCTACACTATATATCCATATACATTCCAGATAAATATGGTACATCCATTAACCTTACTCTGTAGAATTGGAACCATGCCAATTTGCCAAGCTCAGAGATATAAAAACAGTATAAACGATAAATGATGCGTTATTTGTAAATACAAATAAAAAGAAAGAAAATAATAAACGTGAAACCACATATTATAAAAATTTATTTATGTGTGTTATTAAATAGTTGAAAATTGCCCTAGGAACATACCTTTCAAAAATCGGGGATGATTTGCTAGAACGAATATTTCGAATATTATTTTAAATTATTCAGGAAACAACCTAATAATCCTTAATGATGCTAAAGTGAAAGTGTTAGACTGAATTACAAATATTAATTTTCATAAATATTAAATTCACACTCATGGGTGAACAGAAAGAGGTCTTAATCTGGGCAACAAATAAGGGAATATCAATACAGATGGTTATAAATCATTATTAGAGGCATGACTTAATTTTTTTGCAGTATTAGAAGCATGCCCTAATTCCTCTTCTTATCCTAAAGGTTATAGTCAGAAGATTTACTTTTTTTTTTTTCAGAGTATAGTATTCTTTGCAATGCTGCATTTCTGGCCAAAGGGAAACTATCTAAGAAGAATAAGATTGAAGTTGTTAACAGGATAATAGGACCAACGATAATATATGGCAGTGACGCCTGGACGCTGACATAAGAATATAAATTAAGAACAAATGCAATGAATAATTTTAAAGAATAAAAATGGAAAAACAAGAATGAATAAAATAAAAACGAGACGATCAGAAGAAAATTAAGATTAAAATATATAATGGATGAAATAGCTAGGGGGCAGTTGAGATGGTTCCTAAAAGAAAATCTCAAATGAAGATACTGGGGTAAAATAAAAAGGGAACACCAATACAAAGGTGCAACGATAATACACAGTTCATCCATTAAGTATCAGTACTTAAGATATATCTCAGCAACCAGTCACGTTATTTATAGACGAGCGTCGTCGTTTCAAAGCTTGAACATACCTGGACCTAACGAAATCTCTTTACCACGATCGGTTCACAATTGTTGATTTTATGACGTCTTGTTTATAAGCCAAAAAAGTTTGACTTACAATAAAATCATGGAACAAAGATTTGTTATTAAATTTAACGCAAAACTCGGTAAAACTGCGTCGGAAACATTCCGGTTGATGAATAAACCGATGCTGCATTTTTCTGTGGCATAAACGATTTTGTATGGTATAGTGAGAAAAGTTCGTGATTTTGTAGCAAATGACCGTAATGCTTCACTAAAAATGATGGAAGAGACTTTGAATATCGGTAAAGAGACGATTCGACTATTCTTCACAAGGATTTGGGTAAAAGAAAGGCGTGTGCAAAGTTTGTTCCACACACGTTGACGGAGGAGCAGAAATCGTTTCGAGTAAATTATTCCGGAGAGGTTGTCACATCTGCTAGAAATGATCAAAACTTCCTGAAATCAATTGTTACAGGGGATGAAACATGGTGCTTTCAATACGATTCAGAAACTAAACGCTAAAGTGCGAGATGAAGGTCGAAAAACTCACCACAGGCAAAAAAAAAACACGAAAATCACCTTAAAAAATCAGGACAATGTTTATTATTTTCTTCGGTAGAAAAGGCATCATCCACAAAGAGTTCGTTTCAACAGAATATCGGGATCCAGACAGCTGGAGTGTGTTGCACGATGATGCGCCAAGTCACACATCGTTAATTGAACGTTAATTTTTGGCCCGAAACCAAGTCTGAGTGCTCAACCATCCACCGTATTCACCAGATTTTGCCCCTTGAGACTTCTCCTTTTTCCCAAAGTTGAAGGGGTGTTTTTTTGAATACATTCAGACCATCCAAACACCTTCGTCGCGGGCTTTGGAGGCTGCTCCACAAAATGAGCTGGAGCACGCATTTGAATTACTATTGAATTGATGAAACAAATGTATCGAAGCGAGAGGAGAATACTCCGAATAATAATTAATAAAAATGGTATTTCGTTTTAATCACATTTTCCCGGACCAGTACTAAATGGACGCACTGTGTATTAGAGAAGGTATTAAAAAAGAGGGATATCAATAAGGAAAGGGAGTTAAATAAAATATCGCATGGGGAATCTCAATTTGCGCAGCCTTATACTAAAGATGGTAGTAGGTGTCGGCATTGTAGTATTGACAAAATAACATTAGGAACTCTCTTGTGTAGATTGTGCGATCTGGTAAATATGTTTGTGCGATCAAGGTAAAAGATTCACTATCCATTTGACTTTTTTCCAAATGCAACATATTAATAAATGTTCCTCAAAAAAGCTCTAGTGAATTCGATAACAATCAACCTTTATAGTTGATCGGGATTCTGAAGAAGTTTAATGAATTTTAGGATAATATATCGTCGCCATATTATGTAATGTTTTTTTCACTTTGAATATTGTCTATTTATATAGACATAATGCAACATAGTTTGCTACTACTTCTAGTTTTATATAGGGGAAAGTCTGGTATATTGGACCGGCAACTAAATTGGACCACTCTCATATCTCAAAAAGTATTTTTTCAATTTCAATATTGGTAACACAAAGCGATATGCATCTAACTTCATTGTATATCTGCCATATGGTTTATGCCATCTATTTTTGATATTTTTAATGTTAATTCCATCGATCCGTGCTAAGAGTGAAGTTAAGTTAAAGGTAAGCATACAGTGTTTGTAATTTGTAGTTTTGAAGTGTAATTTATCTACAATTAAAATACGCGAAACGATTGCCGGCATTTGTAGCTTATATCTTATTAGATTTGTATTTATGACGTATCCATACAGTTGGTTAAAATGGACCGCAATCAGTTGGATAAAATGAATCCAATTTACCGTACCGTCCAATACCGTACCCATTCTTTCTTATTACAGATGACTAATAAAAAGTATTATAAATGGTCACAAAAAATGCCATATATGATTGCAGAAATGAAGGGATTTGTCTAAATAAATGCGCAAAATTGCATAAGATTCCAAAAGCCACTTTAAAGAGGCATTTACACATAGGTGATACAAGTGAGTCCATAGAAGTAAAAAAAGGAAGGCCGACTGTATTTAGCAATGAGTTTGAAGATATTCGACTAAATTATATTATGCAGTTAGAACAACACATGTTCGGATTGACAATCAACGATGTTAGAAGACTGGTGTTTGAAATCGTTGAGAAGAATAATATAGGTAATGTCTGAATGATTGTGGCGTGTTCATATATTTTTTTCTTTATTTTGATTTTTCGCCACAATCTAAAACTCAAAAAATATCAAAAATATCTGTTCTTATGTAAATAAAGATCCCTGGGTAAAAACAAAAAACCAAACGGAGACAAATTTCTCAGTGATTCTTTTTTGTAATAACTTTGCCTAAGAAAATTTTAAAAATATTAAAATGTTCTAAAAAAATATACAAACTTTTAACGTTAACGTTTCGGGAAGTATTCTCCTCCCATTTTTAAAACGAATCTAAAAGTAAATTATATTAATTTCTATAAATTCTGAAAAGTTAGGAAGTAAATATATTTTTTTGTGTATGTCAATGATACTTACATTGACAATTAGTTTTTAATGACAGTGACATACTACCAAAAAATATATGTAAGTGAGGTTTACCATGTGATTGTGATTGTTTATTGTTTGTGTATTATTTAAAATTATTAACTCTGTGCTTAAAAACCACATATTTGCAATTAGAAAATGATTATTATCAACAAAATTTCGGAATGGCAATGGGTTCTTCTCTTTCTCCTTTGATGAGTAATATCTTTATGGAGGAACTCGAGAATGACATATTACATATATCTCTTAAAAAGCCAATAATATGGCTTAGATATGTTGTTGATATTTTTGCTATATGGCAACATAGCATTGACGATCAAATTATGTTTTACAAGATATACATTCTCGAGAGCCTACAATTAAGTTTACTTTAGAGATGGAGAAGGAGAATAAATTGCCATTCCTCGACACTTTATTATTAAAACAAAACAACACATTACAAACATTACAGTTTACATAAAACCGACAAACATAGATAGGTAACTCAATTTCTTTTCCAATCACCCAAAGTCGGTAAAAACAAGAGTAATTAAAAGTTTGAACCGACAGTGATACACTACAAAAAGAAAGAAGTCACATAAAAGACATTTTAATAAAAAACAATTACCCAAAAAATTGTATAGATAAATCGTTTAAAACTTTTGATACCAGACAAAACAGACAAGTTATTAATAACAATAATAATAACTCTCTAACAATTAACCTCACAATTCCTTATATCCGCGGTATTGCTGACACAATTAAAAGAGTAGGAAATAAATACAACATAAGAACGACATTTGAAACAAAAAATACTCTTAGATCTCTATTAACAAAAACTAAACTAAACAACACAGAACAAAATACCAAAAATGTGGTTTATAAAATTTCCTGCGTCTATATAGGTGAGAAATCTAAACCTTAGATGTTAGAATAAAACAGCATAAAAACCTTCTTAGAAAGAGCGATTTTAATAAATCTAAAATTTGTCAACACGCATGAGAATTGGGTCATAAAATCAATTGGAATAATTCCAAAACGGTATAAAAAAAAATCGGTCACAAAATACAGAATATTAAAAGAAACGGCTATAATTAATTTCAATAAAATTAACTGTATAGCTATGCCTTCGGCAGATTTAAATTCTATATGGTTCCCGATTCTAAAGAATACAATTAAAAACATTTAAGAATTTCAATAAACAATCACACGGTAAACCTCACCTATATATATATATTTTTGGTAGTGTGTCACTGTCATTAAAAACGAATTGTCAATGTAAGTAACATTGTCATACACAAAAAAAATTATTTACTTCCTTTTTAAAAATCTTTTCAGAATTTATAGAAATTAATATAATTCATTTTTGATTCGTTTTTAACGTTAAAAGTTTGTATATTTTTTAGAACATTTTTTTATTTTTAAAATTTTGTTCCTTAGGCAAATTTATTACCAAAAAGAATCACTGAGAAATTTGTCTCTGTATGGTTTTTTGTTTTTACCCAGTGATTCTTTATTTATATAAAAACAGCTATTTTTGATATTTTTTGAATTTTAGATCGTGGCGAAAAACCCAAACAAAGAAAAAAAAAGAACAATATAGCGCACACATTCAATCACACTAAAAAAATTGTAGACCAAGCATGGTACTATGCTTTCCTGAAAAGACAAAGACAACACTATATATGAAAATTATAGGTGGGAAAAGGAAAAAACAAGTAGGTGCTTTAACTAGCTGTGAAAGAGATGTAAACACCACAATTGTTGCTAGTGCTAGTGCATCTGGTCAATTGATTCCGCCAATGATAATTTTTAAGCGAATGCGAATGAATGGACTGTTTTAAAGGAGGGAGCTCCAGCTGGAAGTATTGTAACAGTTTCGGAATCTGAATATATAAATTGTGAACTGTTCAATCAATGGCTACATCATTTTATTTCTGTGGTCAAACCAACAAAAGAAGATAAGATCTTGTTACTACTCGATGGTTATACGACAGATAGTAAAAATTTAGATACTTTGTTGTTAGCTCGTGACAATGGCTTTATTTTGCTGCAATTACCGGGACACACAACTCATCGACTTCAACCATTAGATATGTCTATTTTCAAGCTCATGAGTACTTACTACACGTAAGCTATCGAATCTTGGATGAGAACAAATCCCGGTAGAACCTTTGCTCAATATCAAGTTAGCCAATTGATTAACACAGCTTATTAACCTGCAGCCACTATTGGTAATGCAGTGAATGGCTTTAAAGCATCGGGTATTTGGGTCGTTAATCGAAACCGACATGTTTTTCAGGACTGCCATTTTGCTGCTGAATCTTTGCTTGTTACCGATACTGAAACTAACAAGTCATCCTCTTCAAACTTTCCTCTCCGATCTCAATCTTCCAGGTAACCTAAGACACTAGTTGCAATGCCTTCCATGTTACACATAAGCACAAATGCTCAATGGAAGTTATATCATCTACTTCGCAGAATATTGAGCAATTAGATTTTGCCAAACCATCCACATCGCTGGCTAATCAGGTGAGATGTGAAGTTGAAGCCAGTCTTAACCTCATATCACCAGTACCAAGGACCAGGCAATTCATGAAAGGTAGAGATGCAGAGAAAGCTGTTGAATTGACATCTAGTCGGTACAAAAATAATTTAGAAGCGTTACAATAGAAGCGAAAGCCAATCAAATTTAATGTAGACAAAAAAAATTATAAAAAACAAACTAAAATCTCTAATAAAATAACAGAAATAAATAAAAAACAAAATCAACAAAATTGTGGAAAGGTCGCAAAAAAGAAAAAGAGAAAAATCAATGAAATTCATAGTGAAGAATCCAACATAAAGAAGAACTCCTAGTTTTGAACGATTCTGATAGCAATCTAAAATCAGAAGACAAGGAGAATGAATGTGCTAAATGTAAAATAAATTACTAGGATAAAAAAGGCCCCAAAGTTGGGACCTTTTTTTATCTTAGTTTCTATCCAAAGTTGGGGCCTTTTTTGGATAGTGTGTGCGTTGCCAAAATTGCGTTCACAAAACTTGTACCCAAAATCTTGACATTTGCGATGATTGTACTATGTAAAGGGCTTAAAGTATTTAGTAGGTTTGTTACCGAGACTATTATGTTTTATTATAGCTTTCTTTTTGTTTTACTTTAGAACCTGTTGACGTCCAATTTAGCAACCCCGTGGTCCAAATAACAGAACCAGTTGGCTAAATTGCAACAAAGCTCGGATCTCAGATTTTGTTGATTATTGAGTTATCTGTAATAATTATATTGATTGATCTATAATAATTATGTTGATTAATACTTAATAAATGCAAAGCCTAATAATTGTTGTTTTATTTCATAGACATTATTAAAATCTAAAAATATATATTCAAAGCGCGTTTAAAAAAAAATGGTCCAAATTACCAGATTTCCCCCTAAGAGAAAAATATTACCCATTCTTAGTCTGCTAAATTTAGACAATTGAGTGTATTTTAGTTTTAGGTTTCTTTAATACGTTCAAAGTGCGTAATTTTAAGGTTGGTGGCGCTTCAGTATTTAGCAGTATTTAGTACTTGAGTCAGAAGACATACCTGATCACCAGGCTGCCTTTTTGATCTTTGAATTGATGAAAAGGAAAAAGTAATTCTGGATCTGCTAACAATTTTTTTGTTAAGTAATGAATAAGTGAAGTAATACTGAATTATTTAGTATTAAAATATGTTTCAATATATAAAATTAAGCTATTTAATGTTAAATCTCCAACAAAAATAATTATTTATAACATGCTTCCGTTGTTTTATTATTTCTTCTACTCTTATTCTTTAAGTATTTGATTAAAAAAGTCTAAACCTCACTATTAAAAACTACTTAGGTATTAAAGTAAAAAAGAAACTAAAATGGGATACAACTTGTTTATCAGCTCTTTTAGTTCAGCTCTTGCGTTTATATATTATAAGTTTGCAATGTCCCCTACTTGAACGAAAAACAAAATTCTTTTGCCTATTATTGCTATGTGGTCGGGGATCTTCAATCTAAACAGCCCTATCGAGATCGTGTTTGCAATTTCATGATATTTTTCTGTGTTGAATGTTGGCGAAATGCAAACATTATTCTCATCTAAATTAACTTTTTTTTGGAAGTAATTTTTGTGTATATAACTTCGAACGTCGATGATCTAAACATTTCCTCAGGTTCGACAAATACGAAAAACTTTGACGATACGCAATTTTAACTGTGACGGATATGTAACAAGTGCTAATTTTTTTTGTACTGAGTTTGAACTAAACGATTTTATTTTTCAATTGTGTGGGTGGACAATTTCCATTTGATTTAGTTAAATTGCATTAATAACATGGTTTTTTGTACGTTATATTTTTGATATTGGTGTGAAGCTTATGACTCGTAAAAACTTTGTGTGTTAGGCCAATTTTTTGTTGTTTAAAAAAACAGGTCTGTGTTAAGTTAACCAAAATATTCGTAACATGAAGAAAATATGGCATAACCAATGATAATTTAGAAGAAAGGTGTTAATATTTCAATGAGTTATGAAAAACTCTACACACCATATAGGTTCAAGAAATCTACATTATATGAACAAAAACTTTTTTTTAATTGCCATATTGTCCTTTTCCACTATTCTCTATTTAGTGTCTTTATTCCCGGTTGCTGTTATCTTTTAAATCGACTATTACATTGTTATTCTACTTCTTTCTCGGTCTGCCCTTCTTTCTTCTACCGATAAGGCTTGTATAGAGAGTTAATTTTGGCATACTCTCTCTTCCAAACTGTTCGACATATGCTTTGTGGGGGGTTGATATGGGTGCTGAAGTTTAATTTCTTTATAAAACTATTCCACTTCTTTAAGTGTTCTTTTTCAGCCATCTTGCATATTTTCTTTTCGTAAATTGTTCTTATGCTGTCAGCTTTCTTTTCCAACTTTTCATCACTTTTCATCTCTATTTTTTAATTCCCAGGTTTAATGGCACATGTCACTCAGTGGCATTTGTCAAGTCTGATCATTGTCTTAAAATTTTCACTTCGATGGATATTAAAATTTTAATAGTCACCAGATACCACATTTTTTGGTTCCCATTTGCTATTCTGGTCTTCTTTCTTTACTTGTCTTATCTACTACCACTCCCTATACTGGCATTTTTATCAGTATAATAAACTTTACGAGTATGTCTAATATGCAATTTTTATATTAAATATTGCTATAATAAGCAATTTTATTAAAAGTTTAAAATCTGTAAACAAGTCATATAGGCTTATTTTGTATTCGTAGCATATAGTATGGATTTCTTTATGTCAGAATATTTAATCAGTTACCAATATGTTGCTACTAAATACTTCTTGATATTCTTCTTTCTGTATAAATGTTCAATTCGTTTCTTATTGCTGAACGCACTTTAAAGATATATATATATATATATATATATATATATATATATATATATATATATATATATATATATATATATATATATATATATATATATATACATCCAGGAGATCAACACCTCTATAATTTTTGTTAAGTAAAATCTTCCATTATATACACTTTAACTATTCTTTCATCCATATCTTTTATATGAGGTCATGTATTTTTTCTGGGTGCTGTCCTCTCTCTTTGAACATTTCTGCTATAGTCTAATTTTCACCTGGTTTGTTGTTATTTTAGAAACCATATTGCAAGTTTTACTTCTTTCCTCCATTAGTTGATTATTATGTCAAAATTTCTACACAAAAAATTCTCTACACGTTTTTTTAATCTCTCCCATTCGGCATTTTATGGATTTTTTTCGTCTTTGCATCATTCTGTCTTTACCTTTCTATATTTTTTCAGGTAGTAAATCTTCTTTCATTTTAGTGAATTTTTTGAGTTATTTTTATGATATTATTCATCTCTTTGATTAAACCTGGTATATCAACATTGTAAATAGTGCAAAATGTCATTGCAACCTTAGTAACACGACAATTATAGGAATGGTCATTGGAATAGAAACGAAAATCGTCAGAAAAATACAAGGAATATGTCAGAAATAAAGACATATGACAACTGTGATCAACTATCAATGTATTGGCCAAAAGAAGAAAATCAATGTTGAATGAAGATAATAGGATGGATATAAATAGGGTTGTTCAGATAACAAGATATCACCTTCTAATAGAACATCAAGGCCATAAAAACTAATGGAATGAGAATCAATGAGAAACGTACTGGAGAAAAACAGGCAAAATGGTTTGTGCCTATATAAAGACAGAAAAAAGAAGTTAGGTGCTGGCCTTTCTGATCGGGTTTCTACTTTTTATGTAGTATTAGAAATACTACCTTACAAAGGTTTATAAGTTTGACACCTCACAAGTTTGATTTAGTTTGGTTCCAAAATTTAGTAACCGTATCCATAACCATCTTTGTAATATTATTAGAGCTTATTTTATTTGAGGAGCTACAGCACCGTGCTACGGGGCAACCTCAGTTAAGAATGGCTAGTGATACCCACATAAATTATACTCTGTCTCTACAAAGCTTTAGTTCTGATATTACAAAAGTTGATTACGATAAACATATTGACGATCAGATCTAGCCAAATATAAAAATGTCTCAACTATTGACCATATTGGCCAGATGTAACACCACGTTATGAAATTTCACATGCTACTTCAGACAAAAAGACATTAATCTTTTACTCAACTTTTAACAAAGGGCAACAATCAAATCTTGATAACTAGACTTAATTTTCTTTTTCTATGTAATTAATTCATGACTTGTATAAGAATGCAAACTAGAAGATTTAGAAGGGATATATGTTGAAATTAAGAAGATAAGGAAGATATATACATACATCTTATATATACATACATCATGTATCTTTTTAATTTTAAGGGATATAATTAAGAAGGGATATATGTTGACAACAAAATTTGCATTTATCATTTTATAAGCTTCTCGCTCACTATTCAATGAAATAAAATAAAAAAATATGTAATAACTTGGACAGTGAGGGTTAAGTGACTCAGATGGAGGGGACACGCAGCGAGAATGCCAAGCAGACTCGTGGAGGGACGAATAGGAAGAAACTGAAAGAGTGGTAGATCAAAAATACCGTGACAGGACAATGTAAGAAGAGATGTTGAAGAACTACTGTAAATCAAAAAATTGAAAGGGGTTGCTTGAGATCGATCCGGTTCGAGACAAAGGTTGAAGGAAGTCAAGACAGGGAACACGCATAGGAAGAAGAAGATGATAATAAACTTGTTTAGAATACAGAAATTATTATTTTGGTTAACTTAACAAAGGCATATTGAAAATTTTAATATTACGTTGATAAGATGATAAGAATCACTGGTATTTTGAATATTTTATTGTTAAAATTATTATTTTTTCCATTTTAGTTCTGTACTGAAAAGTGAAAATCTGTAGCCAACGTTGATATGTGTTAATGAACCCGAGATAATTAAAAAAATACGCTTACTATATCCGTTAGTATAAAACTTTTGTCGTCTTTATAAAACACTATAACTTGAGATAGATTGATTAATAGGTTGATTGATGGGATGACCAGATTTTGTGCTTTTGAGGCTTCTTTAATTTACAGAAATTACGATTATTACTCAGATATTCAACATTTGATTGACATTGAATGAAAACAATATTTTGAAATCTGGCCATTCCAATGATCTCACCCCTTTTACTACTATTACATTGTATAAGTCTTTTTTTTATTTAACAACGGTACTAGTCCTTTGTTTACACTGGACACAAGATATACTTGTACTCGAACATGAGCGAAACAGTCACGAAGACAAAATATAATAAAAACATGGTGAAGCCAAGGCCCTGAAACAGGAAATAAAATCAAATTTTATCATGCTTAATTAACAATTAAATAAACTAGAAATTGAATTACCGGTTTCAAGTGAATACAACAACTAGTGAATAAGTTCATAGCTTTAGTATTGACCTGAAAACGATTGGTTATTCGACTTTCCGAAAATTTTCTTTTAACTAAAACATTGTCTGCCTTCCTCAAAGCAACAGATTTCATCACATTCGATAATAATACTAATGCCACTCTGAAATTTTTGACACATAGGATTATTGGATTTTTCAACAAGGAGTTTTTTTTCAACATTTCGAAATATGTACATGTAAGTATTTTCAATTTCTAAATTAGATAATAGTTATTTATATTTGAAAAGTTATATTATTCAAATGTTCACTTCTTGCAACTTTATTCACGTATGAGAGTCATTCGAAATGTTCTCGATCTGATACAGACATTGCGCAAGTATGACTAAATAATTGATACTTATCAAATATGATTCGTTAGATGGCGTAATTCGAAGCTTAAGACGTATTTTTTTTAAGATTTTCTCAAAATGTTTATACTTGAAGTTTGAGATGTTATAAAGTACTTTGTTTTGGCGGGTTTAACCCTGACGAACATACAAAAAGTGTTTTTCACACACAAAAGATGTTTTCCCTTTGTTTTCGAAGGTAAAAAGTGGCTTGTTGAATTTAAACCTGGTCGTACATCCGTTAAAGTTGATGGACGCTCGAAACGCCCAGAAATCTGTGCAACAACATCGTCACAAAAAATATGATGTATTAAATAATCATCAATTGAAGGTACATAAAATTGCTGACATTGTAAACAATTTGAAAGGCGATGCCCATAGACCACCACCCTAAAATTTACGTAAATTTTTGGGTTTGAAAAAGATTTCTTCTCCTCAAGAGTGTTTAGATTTATTTAAATGTGATTCTATTGAGTATCTTCGATGTTTTATACGAGGGTTGCTATTTATGTATCCGGAGTTGGCAACAATGGTGTTGATGGATGCCATCTGATATGTCAGATGCTTGACATATCATCATCTGATATGTCAGATGTCAGATGTGTATGACATCGTAAAGTTTGACATTGTTACTTATACGTTTACTCAGAACGTTTTGTCATATGAACGCTATTTGTGTTGTTTAGTTACTTGAAAATTTCAACTCAGTCAAAATATGGAATTACGTGGATTATCTCAACAACAGTGCATCGATCAACTCACTTCAATTTTCGGCGATGAAGCACCATCTAAAACCAAACGCTCACCGACGAATTTAAAGAAGATCGTCCAAAATTGGTTGTTATGCTAGTAAACATCAATAATGTGCCTAAACTGATAAAACAAGATTGTCATGGGACAGATGATGCGATTGAGTTATCCCTGGGCATTAGTATGACAAGCATACATAAGAGTTTACATGAACATTTAGCCGTGAAAACGATTGGCGCAAAGAAATGTTCAAAAACTATAATCGTAGTGCTTCAAAAACCGTGTATAACATCTATATAGGTGACTAATCTTGGATCTATGCGTATGAGCCCGAAAGTAAACAGCAGTCGACTGTATGGGTCTTTCAAAATGAGCCAAACCCAACAAAACTTGTTCACCCAAGAAGTACTTCGAAGCAAATGGTCGCCTGTTCTTTCGGGATAAATGGGCATGTGACTAAAGTGTCACTAAAGAATCGTGAAACGGTCAATTCTGAATGGTACACAACCATTCCAACCATTTGTTTGCCAGAAGCATTTGAAGAAATAAGAAAAAACAACCAGCGATGCTGTACTATTTTTCACCATGACAACGCGACACATCGGACCGAACAACTCAAAATTTTACCGGTCAAAATATTAAATTGAAAAATCATCCTCCGTACAGTCCTGATCTGGCACTCAATGATTTCTTTTTGTTCCAGTCCATGAAGAATAAACGACTTGGTGAACGATTTTTGATCGTCAGAACAAGCGGTTGATGCCTTCAAAATGCATGTTTTGGAGATACCTCAATCGAAATGAAAAAAGTACTATGAAAATTGGTTCGCACGTTTGCAAAAGTATATCGATCATCGCGGAAAATATTTTGAAAAACAGTAAATCAATTTTCAATGAAAAATATTTATTTTTATTTATTATTCCGGATACATAAATAGCAACTCTCGCAAGAATGGTTAAATCATTGATTCACTATGAAGTTCCCGAGACAAGCAGCAGTCCAAATAGTGGGTAGGAACAGGTGGAAGTGCACCAAAGAAAGTGAAGATAATTGCATCTGTAGAAAAACTCATAGTTACACTTTTTTAAATTCTCGTACTGTGATACACATAGATTACCTGGAAAAAGGCAGCATCATCACAGGAAAGTCTTTTATTTCGCATATTTTCCACATCTGCCCAAAAAAGCTATTAAACCACAATAATACGCCTACGCATACGTCCCGGTTTATCGAAGATTTGTTTTAAATGACAAATTAAAAATGTAAAAAAACCAAACTACGTTCTATTTAAATGACAACCGTACCTAATGAAGCGTTTAAAAATCATAAACCGTAAACTTAACTTAAGCGTTATATTAATAACTGAAAAAGTTGACTGAGCGGAATAGGTCCTTTGTCCTGGTTCATAGTTTTCTTACATTTTTCTATTGGAAAGCATGAAAGTATTCAAATAGATTTGTTTAGATTTAAATCAGTCTATACAATAAGTTGATATGACTTCAACACTCTTAAAAAGTACATTGAAGATAATTTTTGTCTTCTACTTAGTCCATAATGAAGTCACATTTTGTGTGCATAAAATCTTTTTAAAGTTATGTTGTAAAACGATAAATATTGAGTTGAAATAAAAAAAAAGTTATCTTTAAATAAATTATGCCTCAAAAATTGCTTAATTTTCTAGTTGGAACTAGAAAAATATAATAGAGGCATTGCTGATGACTGTAACCGAACAACTTTGAAGCAAATTTAATTTAGTTTGGAGACAGGAAATGAGAAAAGTTGGCAAATGGGTCAATTAATCTAAATATTATTATGCCCATAATAATTTGGTATCTTGATACGATTTCTGTTAAAGTTACTTTTTAAATTAAAGTTAAAGTAAAATTAAAGTATATATATATATATATATATATATATATATATATATATATATATATATATATATATATACATATATATATATATATATATATATATATATATATATATATATATATATATATATATATATATACATATATATATATATATATATATATATATATATACATATATATATATATATATATATATATATATATATATATATATATATATATATATATATATATATATATATATATATATATATATATGTGATGTGATGGATATTTATTTTAGACTCTTAATAAATGAAAATAACAAAAGCATTATTTTGCCGATAACCCATATGCTGATAAGACTGGCAGATAACACCAATAGCTCGAAGAAATTGTCTGGAATCTATCTGGTGGTATATCAAGAGAGCTTGTTAGGCTTGAATGAATAAATGTTTCATAGCAAACGATAACTCGCAGACTGAAGACGGTAAATTTGCATCGGAGAAGACCTTTACGTCTTCCCAATCTAAATCTTCCCAAACTAACCCTAACAAAAAAAATGTGAGATTGCAATAGGCTCGGAAAATGGTGCATCATGGCCCTAACTGGCTCCTAACTGGTCCTCCGATGAGATGAGAACTGGCTTGGTTATTGATTCACGAAGATCATGGTTTGGAGAACCCTAGATCGACAAGCCCGACTAGAAACAGCTCAACCACATATCACATCTAAAGGTGGGAGTGTGATGTTTTGGGGTAGTATTATGAGGGGTACACAGACACCTCTACTGGTCCTGGAAAGAAGAGTCATTTGTGCTGTGGACGTTGAGAAAGTTTTAACTTCGTTAGTGCGTACGTCTGTTTCAAGACGCAGTGGGCGACGGATTTGTTGTCATGAATGATAAAACAACACCTCATCGAACAGCAGCATTTCAAAATTTACTTGAAAAGGAGGAAATAACCAAAGCCAGCAAATTCCACTGACATAAATGTCATTGAATATGCTTGGAACATTCTAAAAGCACGCATCAAGAAACGAAACAAGGGCGGAGTAAGAGGGAGACTCTTACCCTGCGAGAACTAAAAAAATGCTGATCGTGAAGAATGGGAGCTAATTTTACAAGCTCAAATTGATCATTTAATCGACAGCATGCCAAATCGGCTTCAGACATGCATACAGACCCATGGAGGAAATATTGCTTATTAGTTTTATTGAAAGTTGTTTTTTTTAATTACTTTGAAGGCAATTGGTACATTGAATTTTTTTTGACCCCAAAATAATAAATCCATTTTATGTACTACGCTCATTCGCTGTCGAGTTTTATTTGATACCAGTCAGAGTTGAAATAAAATGACGATTACGTAAATGAGTAAAAGAAAAACTTAATATCAATAAAAAAATGAAATTCTCGAATATATTTGTTCTCGTCTACCATATTATCACATATTATTATTTTAAATTGATATTCATGAGGTGGAAATTTCAGCTTAAGGAATATGAATCATAGTATATGGAATAAACTGAAATTCCTTGAATTTGTGGGAAAAAGTTCATGAATAAGAAGAAAAATGTGAGCGTAAAAATATAACAATTAAGTCATGTAGCTTTGTTGGTATTTTACCCAACTGGAAAAAAATCCTACTGCATCAAGCCACACCTAATATTAATAAGCAAATATTAGTTTTGACTTCGATATTCTTAAATTAAACTTAAAAAGATTGACCACCAAACGCCAAATCACTTGTTTTTAATCTTTCGACGCGCGTGTCGTTAACTATGTATGTTTTTTAATCAGTCTTCAATGATTCACGGTATCGAAAACGGCTGTTAGGTCTATGAAAGCCGCTCCGGTAATCTTTCTGTGTTCAAAATCGTCTTTAATGTGTCGGGTTATGTTCAAAACTTGGCCGCAGCATGATTTTCCCTGTTGGGGAACGAGCTCCTCTTCCAAGATGCCAACAATGCGGTTAAGTATTATACGCTCCAATATCTTTAAAGTCTAGCACAACAGTGACATCGAACGAAAGTGTTTGGAGCAGTTTGTCTCCCTCCGGGGCTTCAGTAGTTCAACGACCTTCGCCTTCCTCCACATCTCCGGATGCAGTCGATTATCAGATTCAGCAGCCATTTGAGTGTTTGGGGACCGGAGTTTTGGATTTGTTCGGCTCTCATCTCGTCAATGTGCAGTGCCTTGTTTTGTTTGCTGACAGAGATTGCCATTTCCAGATCGGTCATGGGGAGAGAGACTCTTTTAGCAGGTGATTCTCGTTTCATAAGTCGCGTACTATTAGGTCTCTTGTAATGCGACTCGATGTTTTTTTTATTCTTTTAGCAAATAGATTGTTACTTGATTCTGTCACTTCTGTAAATTTTTGTGGTGGTTTAGTGGTATCTTCGCTGAGATGAAGTTGGACTGTGTCATTTCAGGCTCTGGCCGTTTCGTTTTCATATCGATGATTCAATATATCAAGTATTTGATTGAATCATCTCTTGATGATGTTAACATAGTAAGAGAAACGCGTAACGAAAAATTAAAACCAAGTGATTTGAAGTTTAGTGGAAAATTTCTTTGAGTTTAATGTTTCAAATTAAAGGTTCCATTAAAAGAATCGATATCTGTTTTCTTGTTTTGTCCCGTCTGTTATGCTATTTATTCCAATGTTATTCCATGAGCTGTTTTCATGTTATATTTGAAAAAAATACTTGCTAGACAACCCAATAACTGTCAAAAGCTGTTATAATATTTTATTTAATTAGCAGATGCCAACATGATTTTTGTGCACTTAACTTTTTCATTTTTCGTTTGTTGGTATATACATAAAAACATAAAATATTAATAAAGTTAAACATTTTTAGTATTGAATTCTTAATCTATCAGCACTATCATTTAGTAGAGCCAGCTTCATTTAATAGTTGATAACTTAAAGATTCATAACGTGGAATCCCACTTTGTTTCAAAATAGTTTTGACAGACTGCAACTACCGCTGAAGTATTTATAGTGCAACAAAGCTTAACACATGTGCAAAATATTTCAGAGTGACTCTCATAGGATTTGAATAATAATATGATAATAACAGTTTATTTCAAGTAAATTTTCGTTAGAATTAACATTACCATTACCTTGTTCATTCTCCATCGGAAACATGCGATGGAGATGATCACGAACACCAGCATCATAAACAGGATGGTAATAGAACACACCATTCCAGAAGAGTTTACTTCCACCGGTTTACGGTAAATGATGCCAAATAGCAACCAAGGCACTGGTAACCTACAACAAAAAACGAAAATATATACAATTTAGAATACGTATGAAGGGTTGTTTTTCTCTCGTTGTGGCAAAATGTTGTACAAAACTAGTATATCGGACAACTGCATCCTGAATCTTTAATAATTCAATGAAACCTTATTTATAGTTAAATACTACGTAAGTGAAATATATGAAGATTACACAAATGTTTAACACTTTTCTTTAACACAAATCTAATAATAAAAATCTTTCATCCGTACTCCACTCCATCCTCCAATCATTCATTCGCCACTGTTAGTTTCCGTTCAGTCGCCGCCAAAGCGTCGGGCAAATGTCTCCCGGGCCCGGTTTCTAGCCTTACAACCTCCATCAGTCGGGCTCGAGCTCCAGCCTTCTTAAAAACTCCGGATTTGGAAGAGACTTATCGGGATGTTTTGCGTGGAATTCGGCGCACGCATCGCGTATACTTAAGCCACTAACATGAAAAAGTTCCAAGGAGGATTGTGGGGGAGTCAAAGATAAATATACTTCCATTTTTAAGATTTAGGTTAGAAAAAACATAGAATAAAACAATTTTTTACTTTGTTATCTATCACTTTTATTTTTAAACAAAATTTGTGTGACTATAGTTTCGCAAAACGGCTTTACATTCTCAAACACTATTTTAAAACTTTTTTTTGAGAGTTTTGAGAATGTAAAGTCGTTTTACGAAACTATAGCCACACAAATTTTTTTTAAAAATAAAAGTGATAGATAACAAAGTAAACAATTGTTTTATTCCTTTTTTTAAAAATGAACTCTCACAAAGTAACGGACAAATCAATCAATAATATTTAAGTTAGAAATAAAAAACAAATCACAGGGTAATAAATTAACTTCATTTTAGATAAACAAAACAAATCAGTTAATACATATAACCACAATTATTTATGTGTCTTTCAGTCAAATATTTTGAATGCTTTTGTTTATAAAAAAAATAAAATTTAATAATATAAATCCCTAGTAATGTCTTCATGAAATTTACAGAAAAAAAAAAGTCAAACAGCAGGTAAAAGCTATGGAATTCTAAAAGTAATTTTAATTATAAAAAATTCGATTACTAAAGTTCAATTTACGTCCAGCGAAATAGGCGGCTAACAGCTAGTATGTACGTATGTACATCTTAAAATTAAAGTAACTCAAAAATTAGAAAAATAATATCTCTAAATTCGTTACAGTAGCATCTATAGAAATACTTAGATGGACTGACAATGGAAGGAAGGAAGCCCCACCCATCCCTTACATTGGAGGGCACATGTTTCGATTGTTGGTGGTTAGACTCATCAGGGTATCGACATATGCTCGCTCGCCAAGAAAAATCTCGATTTATAAGCCATCCGACGAGAGGTCGGCGAAAAAAAATATGGGTTGTTTGATTGTGGAGAGGGACTTCCTATTCTTGGCGAGAGAGCATATGTCGGTACCCTGATGAGTCTAACCACCAACAGACAAAACATGTGCCCTCCAATGTAAGGGATGGGTGGGGCTTCCTCCCGGTCAAGCAACTAACAATTGCTCATTATGGCGGAGATGCAGGTTGTTGTGCGTTCCACATGAGATTGTGGAACCCAACGGTCGGGGGTGTTAACCCTTGACTACTGTTGTCTCGTTGGACGCAGTCCAAAGAAGTCAAAAAACTCGATATATATATATATATATATATATATATATATATATATATATATATATATATATATATATATAATATATATATATATATATATATATATATATATATATATATATATATATATATATATACACGCAAGACACACGATATCTACAATAAGAAATGCCTATCCACACACGCAAAAATAAGGCACTACAACACAGTAAGGTACTATACGCAAGCAAGACACTTACACTTCATACAAAAAGCGGCATAGAAAACATACTAAAAGAAGAATGCAAAATTATGAGGAAAATTCTTGGCCCAAAACTGACAGAGGAAGGATACAGACTACATTCTCGAAAGACCACAGAGAGAATGTCCAACGTAGCGGCCGACATAAGAAAAAAAAGGCTTACATTCTATGGACATATCAGTAGACTCCCACCGATAAGACTTACCAACAGAATTCTTACATACACACAAAGAGTCAAGTCATTAGTACCATGGATTACTCAAGTCAGAGCTGATCTGGGAGAGGCACAAATGGGTCCAACAGAGATTGAGGATAGAGGAACATACAGAAACAAAATACATATGTGGAACGTTGCATCAGAGAGTGAAGTTTCGAGGAGATCCGGAAGAAAGTGAACGGAGGAGAGTAAGAGAACGGAGAAAGAATGAGAGAGGTGTGGTGGATCAGAAAGAACACTCGAAAATGAGTCAGAATGCTTTGCGTGATCCAACCGGGTCTATACGCACCTAATAATATATATATATATATATATATATATATATATATATATATATATATATATATATATATATATATATATATATATATACATTTGTATTTTATGTATGTAACATCATAAAATCTTAATTCTGTTAAGTTAGGCATCAAATATTACAGTATATCATTTACTAATATATAATTGTGAAAAAACATGGAATAATAAACAAAGAAGTTCAAATGGGTTAATTAGGATATTTAAATCAAGAATAGAGAAAGTAGCAATGAATGAATCATAGAAATATTGATGTTGGTTGTCACTGTGCCATTAACAGTTTGTAGGCGTAAATAAGAATTAAATTGCGACATGAATAGATACGAAACAATACCTGCTATGAATCGTAACTTGGTCGTTAAAATTTTTATGACAACTATAGAGCAAGTAGTTAAAAATGGATGCATCATAAACTTTGGTTGATGGATCCGATTCAGTAGATATTTTATTGTTTTTACTAAGTATTTATTGTACGGTAATAAAAAGTTTAATCTCTAAGAATAGCATAAACTGTAAAAATAAGCAAAAAGGATATAAAACATAATTTTTTTTTGAGAAGTAATGATTTTTGTAATGAAACGGAGGACAATGTATGAATTCTAATACAAAAAGTATTAATCTGGGAATATAAAAAAAAATTGCATGAATTTTATTGAATGCATTATAAAAAATGAAATTAATTATCAAAGGCAATAATGCTAATATAATTACAAATACGTAATAATTTTTCTAAAGGACAAGGTTCTTCTCATTTTCTTCAAATCTAAGTGCACTCCTGCTGTATAAATGATATGCTACATTTTTTTTTCCTGTCCTATATTTTTCTTTTCTCGGTTTTTAGTCCAGCTTGTACCTTTCAAAATGCCATTGATGTTTAAACAATTTCGAGTTAACTAGCTTCATATTTTTCGTGTGATAAGCTTTTGCGGTTCGCACTACTTTTTCTGTTCAGTCAAAAGAAAAACGCAAATGATAGCCATCGTATACTTGTTGAAACTTACGGTGCTTTTGTGCTAACGCCAGTCGCTTGTTGGCAACGATTTAGATGATGCAAAAGTGGTGATTTCGACTTGAAAGACAAAGAACGCCCTGGCCAGCCGAAAAAAATTGAAAATACCGAATTACAAGCATTATTGGAAGTGGACGATATGCAAACTCAACAATAAATGACAGAGATGTGAAATGTTGGTCGCTGAACTATTTGTGATCGTCTGCATGCCATGGAAAAGATCCAGAATGCAAGAGAATGGGTACCACATCAGGTAAACGACAGGCAGATGAAAAATCAAAAAATGGTGTGCAAAGTTTTGCTTTCTCGGCCTGAAATAAAAAAATTGAATGGCATGGATTAAAAAGTTTTTTACATCGGATCGTGCATGGAGGCGAAAAACTGATATATTTCGAGAACCCAAAATGCATAAAATCATGGCTTGATCCAGGATAACCATCAATATCGACCGTAAGATCGAATCGCTTTGGAAAGCAGACAATGCTGTGTATTTGGTAGGATCAGAAGCTGTCGTGTACCATGAGCTTCTGAAACCAGGTGAGATAGTTAATATCGTTCGTTACTGTCAACAAATAATCAATTTAAACCTTGCATTGATCGAAAAGCCATCAGAATGAACTACAAGACATGGAAAAGTGATTTTGCGGTACGACAACGCCCCATTACACGCAGCGAAAGCGGTCAAGAACCCTTGTCCCACCCGCCGTACTCACTAAACTTGGGTACTTCCAAGTACCACTTATTTTTCGCACCTTCCAAGAAACATTTCAAAAATGAGGCAGATGTCGAAAAATGATTTGATGACTGGATCATATCAAAAGATGTACAGTTTTTCTGGCAGGGCATCTATAAATTGGCAGAAAGACGGAAAAAATGAGCAGCTAGCGATAGCGCATACTTTGAATAAACCAGTTTTTACCCTTCTCCCAAATTAACGTGGTTTTTTAAGAAACAATTAAAAACTACCGACCGACGAAAACTACCGACTATTCTTCACTTCATTTTAAAGAAAAAAATCCTTAGAACAGGGATTAGGGAAACCTAAGGGTTTTCACAAAAAAAATGTAAACATAATAAATCGTCAATTGAAAAGTTATGATAAGAATCGTCATTTTAAGTAAATATGTGTAAAAGCATATTTGGCAAATAATAATTTGTTATTATTTATTATAAATATAATAATTATAATATATTATATATATATATATATATATATATATATATATATATATATATATATATATTATAATAAAATAAATAAACTACAAATAAAATATTGAACAGTGTTAAAAAGATTTTAAAATTAAGTTTTAGTCAAAAACAAGATAGAAGATAAGATAGCAACGTCGTTGACTACTTGAGATGATTCCCACGACAAGTGGCGAGAGTTAAAACCAAAATTGTATTCTTTAAGCGATATGCTGCTTATTTAAGAAAAAGCTGCTACCAACCAGAGTGGGTCTTTTCAACGTGTTCGGCAAAAATAGGTTAACACCTTGCTAGACTTGCATTTTCAACATTTAGTTTAATATAACAATTATTCATGTATTTCTTAAATGACGCGAATCATTTAAAACGTGTTATGGTGTAAAAAATTAGTGCTAGTAATTTCAACTTTGACATTAAACGATATTAATGTGTAAGTTTTCCTTTTTTTTTGTAGAAAAACAAATCAAATTTATGGATAAAAATTCATATGAAATAAATGGCTATAAAATACTAGTTTTATATATTGCCAATTACTACTTGTTCAATCTCTTTGTTCTCTATCCTAATGATTATTTTCACTGGTGATTTTGCTTTTACCATTATTTTTGTTTTAGCTATGTTTATTCTAATATTCTTTTCTTTAATTGTTCATACCATATTTGTAAATTATGGCCCAGAATCTCTTTCTTCTTTAAGTCTCTGGATAGTCATCACTTTTAAGTCATCCACCGCTTGTTATCTTCATCTTAACTTTAGTCTGTTTTCTGCTTTTTTCGTTAATGACTGTTATTCTGTGTTATTTCTTATTATTACTATATATTTGTCTCGTGTAAAGATGTTTTAAAAAATGGTAGTATATTTTCTGTTCTCAAGAGTTTCTCTATTTTGAGCCCCATAAAAAGTATTATTTATATATGTATTATTTTGCGCCCCATTATAGTTTCTGTTATTTTTCCTTCCAATTTTCTCAATCTCATATGTTTACTCATTTCTTTGTATCGCCACTCTTAAACTCTCGAACCAATCCGCTTCCTCCAACTGGTATTTATTGATTGATTTCGTTATTACAATTTTCGATTTTCTTCTTATGGTTATAATACATGCAAATCGTTTTATTCTCATTTACTTCCAGACCTCGTTCCTTAACTGATTCTTCCATTGTAATAAATGCTCTTACTAATTCATGTCTACTTGAAGAGGAAACTCAGTTAACTGTTGTGTCGAAAACGTCTTAATTATGCTAATATAGTACTTTGATCTTATAATAGTTGCATTTTCATTGGTATACTGAAAAAAGTAACAAGTAAGAATCAATAATGTTAAAAGATGATATTACACAGAGATAATAAAATGAACTTATGAAACCACATATGAACTTTTCTTAAAAATTTCGTATTCATCTCCCTCCATCAAAATTAAAATAAGGTATTTAAAAGAGAAAAAGTGCATTGCGCCACAAATCTCTGAGGTCTTTAAATGATGGTAATTGTCACATTGGAGGTCTGGAGAGTCGCTTCATTTAATAAATGAGCCATTTATAATTGATTAGATATTCTCTGGCGTATGCTCGACTGACGGTAAAACACTTTTCAGTATGGACTATGGTCATTAAGGTAACAGGAAAGGTGAATTAGATGGCCTGAACCGGTTGATTATTTTATTATTGTTGCAGATTTTTTATTTGTATTTAATATTCATTTTTATAAGATAAGTTTTATAAAAATTATTAAATGAACATTTTTGGAGGTGACAAAAACACCTATCTTTTTTATTAGTAGTAGATATTTGGTTATTGATATTATTGATATATTGGTATTTGAGCAGAAAGCTGAGTAGTAAGAAAAATCATAAAGGGAATAAAAAGAGTGAACAGAAAGAGAGGCTAGAGACTAAAGACATGGAGAACTACTGAATATCCGGATGGAGGTGAAGGTTGAAGGAGATCAAGGCTCACTAATGGGCTATAACACTATAGAAAGAAGAAAAATAATGTACTTTGAGCGTATTCAGAAAATATTCGGGTTCATGTCCGATATCCAGCGAAAAATCCAGGCTCGGTATCCACATATTGCAATAATTTGCACGATTCTTGTGTAGATGGAGACTCAATCAATCATAATTGGACTGAAATGAAATACCGTGACTTTAGCCTCTAAAATAATGATCTAGTTCTGACACGAGATTCAACAACTCACTGATAGATGGCAACGAACCGTGGGATGTGTTAATTATTTTAACATTTTATTTCTTCTTGGTTATTTAATTTATGTCATATGTTTTAATTAAAAGAAAAAGCACTCGATCTTATAGATCACTCTGATAATAATAATGTAAGTGTGAAGTACTTTTTTTTTACTGATAACATTATATTTCATTATACTGTTCTACCTTATCCTTTACGCGGACATTTTCTGATGGTAATTTCTCTTTGTTATCTACTTCGGGACTACGAATGTTCCGTGCGCAAGCAAAATTAATCAATCTTGAGGAATATTCAGATTTAGTGCGTGACCTAAGACATAAATGATTGTTAGAATTTCAAATTGTCAAGCATAAGTTAAGAATATTTTCGACAATTTCGTTACTAGTTTCATAATATGCGAAATAACAATGAACCATAAACAATTATTTAAGCCTTTATTTTTCAAAATGGTATAAGTCCATTTTTTATATTTCGAGATATTTAAGGGTTTGCGTTTGAATCATTTTAAAAATATTAGCAAATGTTAATAATTCAGGTGGTTTTTATAACAGTATAAATCTGTTATATTTTATTATGCAATAATAATTATTAATATTGTTAAAGAAAATAATCAATTTTTTAGCTCCAAACGGACTTTCAATAACAATATATAGTAAAAAATATAAACAATAGGAAATTTGAGTCCATATTTTATAAACAGTGGCTTTACAGAAAAGGATTTATTATATAAATAATAATAATATAATCAAGACATGTAAGAACCTGAATAATCAAGTTTATTATACATTAATTTCGCTTACATCAAAAAATAAAAATAAACAACTGTAAAAACTAAATTATATCGTTAAGATAAGTCTAAATAAAAACCCTTTTTATAATATAAACTTATTTCTCCTTTATGCTTAGCATAGTGAAGTATTCATGGTAAATAGGTGGTAGGTAAGGCATTTAACTCAACTATCGCTATATTTCTCTTTTGTTATAGGTCTTGTAGTTTTATACAGTGGCATAGTTTTATACAGTACAACATAATTTTGCTGAGATGTTTCCTTGTTTTCCCAATAAAAAACTAGCTTAAAATGGAGCATTTTCTTCCATATCAATTCTGTAAAAATTGCAGAATTCTGCAGGTCATCTCTTTTAAATCTCATTTAGCATATTTTCAGCCAATTTATAATTTCTCCGTCTGTATTTTTTCTCCTGTTTGATATTGCTTCTTCTAGAGATTTGGTTGAGACAAAATCTTCTCGTTTCATTTCATATAAAATAAAGCTATTTTTTGCGTCAATTCTTTATTACATTATAATAGTCTTGAACAGTATATAAATGATCCTTTTTCTTTAACGTTGATTCCACGACTCCAAAATATCTGTGAAATATCTATGTGTAAATATCTAAATATATGTTTGGAAGAAATAAGTAAAGTAAAGTGTTTGGGTTAGAGGCGCATCAGCAACTAGGCTATTTAGCGCCGGACCTACAGCTTAACGTGGGTTCCGAACCACGGTCATCAGCTTCCGACAAACCCAGGCCAGCACCCCCCTCGGGCTATAAACCCTTGGTTATGTGCCTACCCATAAGTCTATCAGGAAAACTACCGACTGGCGAGTGACCAACGTAGAACACTTCTCAGAAGGCATCCGGCCTTACCCAGCCTTTAACTGGCGTGACTGAGGGGTAATTCGTAGTCGGATTTTATACTCTTGCCTAGCTTGGAAGAAATGAACGTCCCGATAATAAAAATTTCCTTAACCACATCACTGCGAGCTTTATATTTCGGTTTTCTCTGGTACACTGTATGTTATAATATAGTCTTGGATTGTAACATTCTGAATATGTTTCAAGCAGCAAGATGCTACTTCTTGCGCACCTATATATACATATAAACTTTGTTGTCATGAAAATTATGAAAACCTTCATTAAGAACATACACATTTCGCTTATAATACGTAACAGAAACGAAGAATTTGGCATATGAGAGAGCTTTTTGCAGATCAAACGAAAACGCGAAATATTTATGTGGATTCTTTGCTGCTAAATTTTGATTTTTTAAAGATTTTCTAGCCATTTCTGGATTACTTAAATGGATTATATGTTCTTCTATTAAGCTGCTCTGTCCATCAGGGTCTGAGGTAACTTTAATCTACATATTTAGCCAATCATATTGTTGACAGGTATTCTTATGTGGGTGATGAAATCTTAAATTATTTTTTTTTTAATTTTCCTGTATATTTTCTCGCTCGGAAATGTATTGTTCTCCTTACACTTTTCGACATACAGGTTGTACATTTTTCTTAGGTTCAATTCAGAACTCAAGTATCAAACGAAAACGCGAAATATTTATGTGGATTCTTTGCTGCTAAATTTTTATTTTTTAAAAATTTTCTAGCCATTTCTGCATAACTTAAATGGATTATATGTTCTTCTATTAAGCTGCTCTTTCCATCAGGGTCTGAGGTAACTTTAATTTTCATATCTAGCTAATCATTTGTTGACAGGTATTCTTATGTGGGATGAAATCTTAAATTATTTTTTTTTTAATTTTCCTCTATATTTTCTCGCCCGGAAATGTTGTAATGTTCTTTTTACACTTTTCGACATACAGGTTGTACATTTTTCTCAGGTTCAATTCAGAACTCAAGTATTTCGTTTTCGGATTATGAGAACGCGTGTAATGGCTTTCATAGTATGGAAAACATTGAATATGTTTTATAAGGCTGCCTTGGCTGCCTGCTAACCTGCTAAGGTTCTTCATCGCTTTTTCTGCAAGATCGTTTCATTTCTCTTTGTAAATCTTTTCCTACTACCTTTGCTTTGAGAGCCCTATGTAGGATTCCTATAGTTATATCGAATGTTACTGTAAAGAACTTTTTACATACTGCAAAGCTTAATATTCAAAAAATATTTAAAACTACAATCTCTTGTTGATCCTTTAAAATTACGACCTCGTCCTTGTTTTATTAACATACGTGGAGTAGATGCACACAAGAAAATATTTTGTTTCTCAAAATCCCCAAGTTTCCAAAATAAATTAAAAAGGGATATCCGATCTCTCTCAGTAATACCATTCTTGCACACTAACACATTTGCAAACCTTATTTTAAAATTTCTCTGCAAGAATAATAATTCTATTTTTAGGATTTTTCCAGTATTTTTCGCCTCTATTTCTTTTGACTTTCCTAATATTCTGATCATTATTTCCATAATGTGATTAAAAATTAGTAACATTGTTTTCGTGGGATGTTGAATCTGTTAATTCTACTCTCTTTTTATTTGGAAGCAATTTTAATTTTATATTGCTTAAACTTCGTTCATCATCTGAATCACACATTCGTCTTCTTTTGCTAGTATTCATGGATCTTATTTCTATAATAAGAAAAACTCCAATTCCCTAGAAAAAAAATATTCATCTTATCAACATCACTATCAGACCCATTTGAGATGTTACGGTCTTTTTGGGGTTAATTTTTTACAATATAATAAATAGTGGGGAATTTCGGAGATCTGTCTGATCGTTTAATAGCTGTCTAGATGGGTCTTTATAATATTTATGAATTTTAATAGCTTTTAAAATGATTAATTTTTTGCTTTTTGGTGCTGTATGTAAAATGTTTAAATTTGTAATCTCGAGAAATATATGCCCGGTATCTATGAAATGGTCCGCAAAATTCCAATGTTGTTGCTTTAATATGTACGCAGATTTGTGTTCTTTGAATCTGGTCTGAAAATGTCGGCCGGTTTGTCCCACATAGCAGCTAGTGCACTCGTTGCAACGTAACTTTCAGATGTCAAGTTTTATGAAAATTTTCATTTTTTTGAGAAAAACCGCCAATTTTTCAAAGTTTCGATTTATTCTCCGGATAATGCCGCGCTTCCCAAAGTGGGCCGACTTTTCTTTCTATTTTTTATAGTTATACTTCTTATGGTGCTTTTGGGAAAACAGACCAGAGTGAATTTTTAGCGGCGGTCGAAGTTGCGCGCGCCGGTTTAACACATAATTTATTTTCTTTTTAAAATTAATACACCTTCGCCATTTATCAAGACTTGTTTATAAACATATTTCTGGAGGCTAACATTCTACACTATTAGTTTATATTTATAAAACTTCATTCATATTGAACTGTTTATTTATTTTCCATTGTAAAGATTGTGTATCAAGATTTGAGGCTATATTTATGTAAGTATTATTTTTATGAGTAAAATTATATATCAATAAATAAATAAATTTTGAGAATGTTGAGTTGGTAAATAGTTCAAAAAGATGTATTAAAAATTTGAATTTTAAAGTTATACTTTAAAAATCAAATTTTATGGCGCGTTTGGGAAAACAGATCAGAGTGTATTTTTAGCGTGGGACAAAGTTGCGCGTGCCGATGTAACACATAATTTATTATTATGATTATGTTCGTTTCAGTCTCGCAAACGGGTCTCGTTGCTGCATTTTTTTTATTTTAAGCGTTTTTTTGTTCAAACTTTTTTCGTAGTATTTACTTTCGTCTATTGGTCGCTCAGTTCAATTTTATTTAAATGCATAAAAAAATATTTTATTAATAACACCAAAGAAGTATAACTTCTTACAGGGGTACATAAGTACGCACACACTTTTTTTATTGAAACATTTTTTTATTATTTTTTCCCAATCGTTTATTTTTTCCATTATAAAAACTTTGTTTTATATATTACAGAATATGTTCCTTGTTCCGATTTCGTTTTTGGTTCGTGGCACTCATCGCACTGACGACTTTCTCATGCCTAAATATTCATATAGGATATTCCATACGCATTGGTCCAATATGCTTATCATCTCAAAAAAAGGTCCTATTACTCTTTCAACCCAAAAAACCACACCAAACAGCGACTTTCTGAGGGTGAAGAATTTGAACTTCCTGAATCACTTGAGGATTTTCATCGGTTAAAATTCTACATTTATGCTTATTTACAAATCCATTCAGCCAGAAGTGCAACCCATGGGGGTCGCCTACCACCTGCTTTAGAATCTCTACTCCTATCGGAAAACTCTTTATTTCTAGGGTGGATACGACTGGTAAATCACCACTAGTGCACTGTTATCTAAAAAAAAATCGTTCTCACATTGTAATTAATAGTAAACGTTAGAAAAAAAATATTATGTCAGTAAACATGTGAACCACGATAATATTCAATTGTTGTTATGTATAACCATTTTCCAAGTTCGTTAAAATGGAGTGCACAATCAATTAAATGCCGTTTCGTTTTAAACACTCATTAAGAATCGCGTTAGATGGCTGGTTAAACATAACAAAGGCACGGTAGAAATCGAATTTTGACGTAATTTATTGTAACGGGCAACAAAACTGTTCCCTTTTGATAAAAAAATCTTACATTAATATGGTTGGTTCGGAAATTAGGGCAGCGATACGCATCGACCGAGTGCGAAATGAATGGCTGGCTTTTTTTAGAAACAGAAAAGTAATTTCTGAAAGTATACATTATTATATAATGTTTAATAATTTTTTTCGATATGTTAATTTAAATCAGTTAATAGATCTGATATAATTTAATTGTTATGATGTTTAAAACATTTTCCATAAAAACTAGTTTTAATAATTTATTCTTTGGAAAAAGATTAAAGTCCTTCTGTCTTTGAATTTTAAATACAATTACAAACACAGATGGCGTTATTTACGAAAAATCCTTACCAGTGGTCGATTTTGCCAACCTTCAAACGTCATGTGACAAAATTTCATGACAATCTGTCTACTAGTTTCTGACTTGTGCTTTAAATGACGCTACTTTTGTTATTTTTAAAACAATGCAAAAAAATAATTTTGTGTGTTAATTAAGCATTGCTTTTTGGTGAAGAAAAATACCGCTGAAGCAAAACAGTTGCATGATAAACATTATCTGGACTCCATTCCAGGAAAATCAATCATAATTGATTAGTATGCTAAATTCAAACATGGTTGTACAAGCACCTATTTTGCTGAACGCTCTGAACGTCCATATGAGGTGGTTACACCAGACAACAATAGAAAAATTCACAAAATTATTTCATAAAATCGTAAAGTGGAGTTGCAGGAGATACCTGATGTCAAGAAAATATCTAAAGAAAGTGTCTACACCATTTTGCATGAACATTTGGGAATACGTAAATTGCTATCGAAATAGGTACTGCCTTTGCTCACAACTGATCAAAAACATCAACGTATTGATCATCTTGAGCAATGTTTGGAGCTGTTTAAGCGAAATAAAAAGGATTTTTTCATGCGGTATGTGACAATGGATGAAACATGGATCCATCACTATACTCCGAAGTCAAATCGGCAGTCAGCTGAGTGGATATCAGACATATTTTGGGATGCGCGTGGGATATTGTTCATCTATTATCCCAAGAAAGATAAAGCCATCAATAGCGAATATTATATAGCGATATTGGTGCGTTTGATAGACGAGATCGCAAAAAGGCTCCAAATAAACAAAAAAGTGCTGTTTGACCAAAACAATGTAGCGGGTCACAAATCGTTGGCAAAGATGCCTAAATTACATAAATTGTACTTCAAATTGCTTCCCCATCCACCGTACTCTCCCGATCTGGTATCCAGCAACTATTTCCCATTTCTCAGATCATAAAAAATGCTCGATAATTGCCAAAACTGAAAGATATTTTAAAGGGAGAAAAATGTTATAAAAGCTTTGAAATGATTGTATTGCTCTTCAAGGAGAATATATTGACTAATAAAATCGGAATTTGCAAAAAAGTTTTTTATTTGTCAGACGCATAAGGAATTAGGCCTTCAGATTAAAATAAATAAAACTAAATTTATGGCTGTCCGTGGTAATTCATCTTCTCACACCCACCGCATTTATTATCTGACTCTCCACTTGAGTCTGTGGAATTTTTTCAGCTACCTAGGGAGTCTAGTTATTTCTAGGGTAAATTTAGACTCGGAAATCCGCAACTGAATCAGCTGTGTTTCTAGAGTATTTTTTTTGGAAACTTGACCATAACGTTTTCGGAAACCATATCCTGTTCTTGAGGGTAAAAGTGGCCGAATACCGAGCTGTGTCTTTACTTACTTACTGTTGTGAATCGTGGATACTGTACAGGAAACACGTTAGGATTCTCGAAAACAGACAGCAATATTATCTGAGACAGGTGATGGAGACCCAATGTCCAACCGAACCAAAACCCAATGTGTGTGATACTGATTGAAACGGATTGAAATGGTGTGTTGGGTTTATCGTTTAATATATGTTATCGGTATTGTTGTTACACCTTTTTGTCACGGCTTTTTTTTTTTTAATTTTAGGGTAACTATAAGTTTACTTAAGAATTCACTGTTGTATATATTTCATATGTTTCGTATATCTTAAAATTGTCTTGTTATTGGGTTAGTATGTTAGACAATAAAACATTATTATTATCATACACCACAACAGTTATTCGTCAGTTTTTTGCTAAAAATCAAACAAATACCATTGCACAAGTACCTTATTCACCAGATATGGTACCGTGTGACTTTTTTTTGTTTCCTCGCTTAACGAAACCACTTCCTAGAGCTTGTTTTGAATCCATAGATGCCATTCAAGAGAGTTCGCTGGCCGCTTTTAAGGAAATACTAAAAGTCCTGTATAAAAGATATTGCAAAAAATAAAAAAACGCTGGAATAAATGTATTGTAATGAGAGAGGATTACTTCGAACGATACAAAATAATTTGAATTAATAAATAAAAAATTTGTGTTTTATTTAAAAAGGCACCTTACTACTTTTTGATCCTAGTGAGAGATATTAGATATTCCAGTTCTGGATTATGCTGTAATAGGTACATTTGCAGACGACATTGTCACTCTGACAATCCATGAAAATCCAATAATAGTCCCCATAAACCCCTAAATTTGTGTGTGTAGTCAGAATAAGTGAAGGTCGAACGATGGCAGGTCTGGTGAATATGATGGGTTAAATAACGATAAAAAACATCTTTTTTCAAATTTTCAGATACAGCGGATAAAAGATATATACTTGGAGATATGGATACAGGATGGCTAATTGATACAAGGACCTCTTAATATTTTCGCATTACGTGACTGATAAAAATCTATTTTTTAGTGTTTTTTAAATGTACGAATGTACCTGCGTTTTTTCATTAATACCAAATTTGTAGAATGTTTTATTTACCATACAACAACATTGAGTGTCTTTTTTGTCTGATTCGATATCAATTAGGAGATTGGTTTTAGTGGTAAACGTCTTACTCACCCGACAGTAACGTCGAAAATATTGCTGCCAACCGAGGACGAGACGGCCATGTCTCCGAATCCCTTGCGCGCCACGATGACCGACGTGATGAGGTCGGGGATGGACGTGCCCGCCGCCAAAAACGTCAGTCCCATCACCTCAGGAGGGATGCCCACGGTGTCGCCCGCTCTGTTTGCCCACCAAACCATTAGGTAGGAATAAGCTGCGATCCACAGGATGCTACCCATGAATGTTACGGGGAAGAACTTTTTACCTAAAAAACAAAACAAAATTTATTCATATATAATGTAATTTTTGTTTACCTGACTATGAAATGAAGAAGAATCAATAAATCACGTTTATATTTGGTACAAAAAATTATCGAACAGGCTCATCATTCGATCAATTCTTCTATTGGAATCTTTGGTGTGAAGCACTAGACTCGAAGAGATTTACAACTAAACACCATATCACTTTTTTAAACTTCTCGACGCACGTTTCGCTAACCATGTTAGATTAAATCTCTCCTAGATTAAATCATTTCCTGATGATGCTAACATGGTTAACGAAACATGCATCGAGAAGTTCAAAAAAGTGATTTGGTGTTTAGTGGTAAATCTCTTCGAGTTTAGGCTTATCGAGACATGGACCTAATTAGATAACACAGGTCTACAGTGGATTTAGTGCCGGAAAGACTAAAACTGTTTTTGAATATGCTCGTTATGCTGGTTCTAACGGTACATATATGTTTTGAAATGTACGTATAGTTTTCCAGATATGATAAGTGTCGAAAAAATACGATTATTTCATATTTTTTACTTTTTGTTACATCATTGAACATGGAGGAACCTTTTTTTCGTGATTTCTTGAAGTGAGTTTCTTCCAGGCACTCATTCATAATACTCCAGTAGTAATCAGCCATCATGCGTTAATTCCGTCGACCCTGCTACGTTCCTTCCATATTTTTTATATACTGATAAAATTGCCCTCCTTGTTTCTCACTGTAAGATACAAGATTGTCCGGAAATTTGTCCAAATTATTGTGGAGATATTGAACTTTGATGCTCATGTTATTTCTAAGTTTTCTGAAATTTTCCAGCATGTTTTGCACCAATTTGCCATAATTTTAGAATTTATAATTCCCTAGGAAATTATTTACAACATTGACGAAAGAAAACCAGGCTAATGATTCTATATAATTTATTGAATGCACGAAATTGTTATCTTTCATCGAAAGGCTATTGTGCGGTCCATCGAAAATACCAGCCTTAAGTTTCTTCTTGCTCAAACCAGGAAATTTCCTCGAAATATACTTAAAACAGCAACCATTTTTATCCAATGCTTTGCCATATTGTTTCGTTAGTCCCAATTTTATGGGCACTGGATGTAAAATTATTTTCTCGCTAGTAACACTGTATTTATGAGATTTTGTTTCTTAACTGTCAAGTGTTTTCTTTCAGGCCAGTTTGTTTTAATCCAATGCTCGCTATTTAGCTCTGCTATCCCACAAACAGAGTAAATATAAAAATTTTCTTGTAGCCGCTTTTTTGACCCAATAAAAAGTTTATCATTTTTAAATCAGCGCATATAACCCACTTATGATCATGGTACTTGAGTTTTGCTTGCTAATATAAGAGATATAGTTTCACACTCCTCTTTTAATTTAGTGGAATGAGCAGTGGGAACCGCACCGTGCTTATTGCCATTATGTAGCAAAACAGATTTCAAACTCCCCTTGGAAAAGACCACCAACATTATTACAAAAAACATCATTGACGAAAGAAAACCAGGCTAATGATTCTATATAATTCATTGAATGCACGAAATTGTTATCTTTCATCGAAAGCCTAATTTGCGATCCATCGAAAATACCAGCCTTAACCTTCTTTCTCAAACCAAGAAATTTCCTCGAAATATAATTAAAACAGCAACCATTTGTATCCAATGCTTTGCCATATTGTTTCGTTAGTCCCAATTTTATGGGCAATGGAGGCAAAATTATTTTCTCTCTAGTAACTAACGGTGTATTTATGATATTTTGTTTCCTATCTGTGAAGTATTTTCTTTCAGGCCAGTTTGTTTTAATCCAATGCTCGTTTTTAGCTCCGCTATCCCACAAACAGAGAAAACATGGAAATTTCGCGTAGCCGCTTTTTTGACCCAATAAAAATGTTATCATTTTTAAATCAACGCATATAACCCACTTATGACCATGGTACTTGAGTTTTGCCAGTGCAATATATGTCTCCTCCTTTAATTTAGTGGAATGAACAATAGAAAACACACCATGATTATTGCCATTATATAGCAAAACACATTTCAAACCCGGCCCAAACTGTCTATGAAAAGTCTTCATTCATTTGGCTGATAGTTTGAGAAACCCATTTTTGATAAAATACCATCGACATTACAAAAAACAACATTATTTTATGAGCAAAAAAAACGGAAGCCGTTCTTTTTCTCGAGTATAATACATACTCATACGTAATTTTACTTCAGAAAGAAAGTAAATTCCTCTTTTTGAATCTGGATGCCAACAGTTCTGATCTTTCTTCTGAAAGGTTGAGGTCTCTGATAAGGTCACTTAAAGCGTCTTGAAAAAGTAGGGGTTTTGACGACGTAGCTTCAAAATTATCACTTTCTTCGCTAGTACAGGCTTGCCTATCTTCGGATGTACCACATTCTGTATCTGAAAGGTCAGACAGGCCACGAAAAGTTGGAACAGAAACGTCTTCTGAATGAGAAATAGGTCTTTTAGCAGATACCAAATCGGAATAGGTCATTTTTTTCGGTTAATACTATATACCTTGACTAAGCAAAAATAACAGTCATCGTATTGATTTTTTGATTCCTTCCAAATCACAGGCACACCGAATTTCAATTGACTTCTTTTACCATTTGTCCATTGCCTTAAATGTTCACTATACATTTTTTGAAATCCATGGTTTATCAACGTCTTTGATTTTCAAAACTTTTTCACTTTATTTTTGCCACAAACGTAACAAAAAGTGTTCGGGTCGTTTAAGCAGCATTATTTGGATGACGACATCTTCCAGATTTTGATATCTAACTTTTTTAATTGCACAAACGACAAAAATAAACATGTTAAATGGATACTGAAAAGAAAATATTATCAATGTGAGTAGATTAAAAATTGTACGTACTTTTGATAATTTAATGTTACTGAGAGTGCTGATAGACACTATACTTTAAAATTACGTTTAAGTCTCGCCGGCACCAAAATGTTTTTTATGTTGTAGACCTGTGTAATCTACCTCTTCTTGTAGCAAGGTATATCAAGTGTATTGTACATATGCTTTGTATTAGTTTGTTTAAAATTGCTGACGTCCAGAGCATTTGCTTAATAGTTAGATCAATGCTACATAATATGCATTCTCTTAGCATTTTCTTGCTGACAGATGAAATTTAGACGAGTTTACAATATTGTCTAACGGCAGGCTATAATATCTCGATTATAATCTCGCATTTCAGCTTTCTCTGTTGGTTTCTAGAGATAAACAGCTCCTCAAGCATATAAGTCCCTATACTCTAGTTTCTAAATGACTGACCGCGGTTGTCTAGTGGGTTAGTTGCTCGCTTGGCAATCGAAGGGTCCCGGATTCGAATCCTAATGCGGGCATGGATGTTTTTGTAGCTTCCGGTGTTGGTAGTTACTAAATAACAGCTGAACCGTTGACTTAACTTAAAAAAAATAAAACAAGAAAATTCTAAATGTCGTCCTAATTATAAGTTAACTTTCGCCTTTAACCACGAGAACTTTTACGTGCATCATAACCATTTAAACATCTAAATGCATCACAAATCAAAACACACCCATCAAATTCATCACTTAAACAAACAGAGTTATTCTTGATTGGGATCATTCTAAGAAACGTATCTTGTAGTGCGCTGTAAGAGGAAGACGCCTACGCAAATTAAAGCAGCCGAGATAGATGCTATTGATAGATGCTATTGCAGATGCAAGAATTTACTCACAGCTCGATATTCGATGTTTTCCATCCTTACAGAAACACTAACATCGACTGACATAAATGACTATTAAACAACAACTGACCATCTAATTTGGCCGAAAATTTTCAAGATTATCTTTCAACGCATGCACAATAATATTACCAGAATATTTTTGACGAGTAACGCCATCTTCATGTTGAGGTTGGAAACTTTTCAGACCACCCCCGTATATTTATTGAAAACAAAAAATATTGTGGTTGAACAATGTAATAAAATTATTTGCTTTATTTGATAAATGATAATTTCCTAATTGCATTTAAATGTAATGTCAACAACACATATCGAGTTAGATGATCTGTCATCACAGACATGGATAAAATCAATGTGATGATTGATAGCAATCATTATTTGACAACACTTGAGATTTGTAAGATATTAAATATTGTTTCCATTAAGTTTTCGAGATATTTCCGACAGCAAATTCTGGTAAAAAGCTCGATGCTTGGGTGGCGTATCTATTAAGGGATACACATTTCCGGGATCAAATTTTTGTTTGCAATTATGTAGTTAAATGCAATCCGAATACGAACAGTAGAGGAACTATTTAGAATGGCCGAAAATAGAATGGAATTTGCCAGTCATTGGAGATGTTAGAGGGTGACTGACATGGAAAACGCATATTTGAAATAAACGAAAACAATTGTATTCCATTTTCCGTAAGCATTATTGTCTCTTATGTAGCAAATCTCAATTCACCATCAGAAATAAGCTATTGGTGTGTAACTTTATCATGAAACCAGTATGGACATATGACATTGAGCTCCGAGGCACCGCTATTAAAATCAACCTTGCAATTTTGAAAAAAAATCAACCCAAAGTACTACGTACTATTGCTAATGCTCCTTGGTTTATAAGTGACGCTGACATAAGTCACGCTCTATAAATAATGTGAAAAAAACTAACAGAAATTCTATCCGACGCCTGGAAAACCACCCGAATCCCCTGGCAAAAAATATGCTTGACAACAGCCTGAAAATTCGAATGTTGAAACAAAAGTACCATTTGATTTGCGACACTAAAAAAGAACAAAATAAAAGACTATATTGTACATATACATAGTCTTCATTTAATCTTGTAGCCAATTCTATTAACCTTATTTAAAGTTGAGGCCTGCGAAAAGTTCATGGGCGCGACGAGAAATTGACTGCCTCGGATTATGCTGCACACTCTCGTTAACTAATAAGCGACTCAATAGGAGGATTGTGTGCACCATAAAAACCACGAAGTACACGGAACGTAGCTCGAAATGAGCACTCATTTTGATAGTAAAATTTAATGATTTGCATGCGTCACTCAGCACTACAACTTTCCATGATGACTTGTCCAATATTAATTACTATAAGCTCCAAATTTGACAACGGTAAGTCAACTAACGTGGCTGTTATATACCGTTAAAGTTGTCCTATTGGAAAATCCTGTTATAATTGCATTTTGTGCATAACTATTAAAGTTGTTAGTGAGATAGACAATATTTAATGAAATGTTTCTTTCCCATGGCAATTTTCAACACTTCAAATGTACTTATTGTTTTTGTTGTATAAATAAAATAAAATGTGTCCCGAAACTCAACGTAAAGCAAGTGCCAGGTAAAAGGCCGGTTATACCAGTTCTGGTAAAAATAAGAAAAAAAATCTGTCACCGAAAATCTGTCACCGATTCTGTTTTGAAAATCTTGAAATTCTACACCCTAGACTATATCTTAGATACTGCGATCACAAATTACCCAATTTTTCGGTGTTATTTTTTATAACGTCATCCATAACCATTCTATTAATGGGAGTCACAAATCAAACAATGAACGTTGTTAATTTAGTAGAAAAAAGTTTCATTGTGGCGTGGTTTAAAAAATTGTCAGCTAACTTTGACACTTCATCTTAAAAAAAAAAAATTACACTACCCTGGGCAAAGTATTTCATCAGATGTCCCCTTTAGTCAACAATTGCCACTTTTCTTTCCACAAAAAATATTATTGCTTATTTTTTTTTGCAAAAGAACCACATTTTAAAAAACTCATACCATGATAGAAATATTTTTGTTTGCTCAAAAACGGACTTCACCAGTGTGAGTTGGATAGATGTGATAGAGTGAGATAGATAGTGACGCTGTTCGACGACGAATTAGAGAGAGACAGATTGATATTCAACTTTAAGATGACCCATTTAGTGAAGATTGAGATTGGCATTTTTCCTTCCACGAAAATTATTATTGCCTCTTTTTTGCAAAAAAACTCAACCCAAAAGCAATGTGTGTGAGTCCATTGATTGATTTGTCCGTTACATTGTGATAGTTCAGTTTTTAAACACAATAAAACAATTTTTTACTATCACTTTTATTTTTAACTTTATGTGACTATCGTTTCGTAATTCGATGTTACATTCTCAAACACTATTTTAAAACTAAGGTATTACAGCTATTTATCCTATGTACCTAATTTTACACTTTTATTGGGATTAATTTTTTTACAATATTTTAAATAGTGGGGAATTTCAGAGATTTGTCTGATCGTTTAATAGCTGTCTAGACGGGCCTTTATTATATTTATAAATTTCAATCGATTCCAAAATGTTTTATTCTTTGCTTTTTGGCGTTGTATGTAAAATTTTTAAATTTTAAAATTAAAATAAATATTTCCCGAGATCACAAATTAAAGTAGTGTTTGAGAAAGTAACATCGTTTTACGAAACTATAGTTACACAAAGTTAAAAATAAAAATGATAGATAACAAAGTGAAAAAATATCTTATACGGTCTATTTATTTTATTAAGATAAAACTTAATCAAAAGAAATGAAATACAAGCTGTGCATCGCCTCAGAAAACCATTTCACCAGTCAGTGAAACTATTTCACCAGTCGTGCGATTCTCCTTGCATTTATTTCTTCTGCTGTTTCAACATTTCTGTAACGTAGTTGAGTAGATTTTGTATTGGTTTTGAATACACTTTTTTTATTCAGCCCCAGTAAAAGAAATCAAAGGGATTTAGGTCCGGAGAACGACGACGCCACTAAATTGAACCACGGCGCCCAATCTACCTTTTGGGATACTCTCTGTTGAAATAATCCAATGCAGCAGTAGCATCATTTAATGTCAATCTGTCTCTCTCTAATTCATCATCGAACAGCGTCACTATCTATCTCACTCTATCACGTATGTGCATCTCACTCACACTGGCGAAGCCCATTTTTGAACACGCAAAAGTATTTTTTATCATGATATGAGTTTTTTGAAATGCGGTCATTTTGTAAAAAAAATAAGCAAAAATATTTTTTGTGGAAAGAAAAGTGCGAATTGTTGTACCATTTTGATATCTTGACTAAAGGGGCCATCTTTGAAATAACTTAAGGCAGTGTAATATATTTTTTTTAGAGTCTTAAAGTTAGCATGAAACTTTTATTTATAAATTAACAACGTTCATTGTTTGATTTATGAATACTATTAATGGAATGGTTATTTAGGATCACGTTATAAAAAATAACACTGAAAAATTGGGAAATTTGTGATCACAGTATCTAAGATATAGCCTAGAGTGTAGAATTTCGAGATTTTAGAAAATATGCCTATTATCACATAATACGGTGACATGGATTTTTATTTCTTATTTTTACCAGAACTGGTATAACCTGACCTTTCGCCCGGCACCCGCTTGACGTTGAGTTTTGGGACACCCTGTATATTTTTAAAAAATGTTAGGGGACCTAGTAAAGTAAGAGGACAAAAAAATAATATTTTAATACTATGTAACATAATACAGGGTCCGGCAGGGAAGTATTGTGTTTTTGAAAAAATTTACACACTCTTATTTTTAAACAAATTTTAAAATGTATTGCTTTTATACATTAGTGGTATATTACCATTAAAGTATACATAACACAGTCAGGTGCGAAAAATCACATCAGTTAGGTGGCATCCATTTTGTCGAGGCATTCTTATAGACGGGTAGCAAAATCATTCATATTCCTGTCGAGCATGACACGAGGAACCCTTTCAATTTTGCACGTTATGGTTTCGGAAAGAGCTTCAAGAGTTCGCGGTTGGTGTATGTAAGCTTTGAATTTTAAATAGCCCCATAATAGGTAGACACAAGCCTTATTTCGTTGCACGGGAATGTGGAGTGGCCACCTCGGTTACCAGACTATTCAGCTTGTGACTATTTTTTATAGGGCTACTTAAAATCCAAAGCTTAAATAGACAAACCGCGAACTCTTGAAGCTCTTTTCGAAACTATAACGCGCGAAAAAGGATTCGTCGTTGAAAGGATTCGTCGGATCATGCTCGAAAGAATTATGAACGATTTTGCTACTAGTCTACAAGAATGTCTCGACAAAAATGGACGCCACCTAACTGATGGAATTTTTCGCCCCTGACTGTGTTATGTATACATTAACCACCAATATACCACTAATGTATAAAAGCAATACATTTTCATATTCGTTTAAAAACAAGAGTGTGTCAATTTTTTTAAAACACCATACCTTCCTGCCGGATCCGTATAACTTACCTCTAGGTGCTCTGGTATCAGGCAATGTTAACCAGAGCGGGAAGACGATAGGAGCCAACAGTACGTATGTGATACGTTTGCGTAGACCATCTGGCCAGCTCATGTCCATGGCCTCGGCCTGTGGATCTTCGTTGTCACCATCGGTCACCTGCAGACACACCACCGCTTGTGAGCTGAGAGACTTACGCGACGTACGTGCGCGAACTGCCGACATTCGGCGCTAAAATAAGAAGAAAACATGTAACACGGCCGTACGTTCGGTCTGTCTGGTGGCAATTGTGGCCGATCGTTGATCGAAAGCAAATGTGGCGCGTAGAGCAGAAGCATCGTTAACATTCAGATACTTACATAAACTAATTTTACTGTAGATTGTTTCATTCGTTTTCAACAAAAATACTTACAGAAATATGTGCAGCAATGTAATTATAAGTTTAATAAACTAAAAATTCCATTGTTTTTTTTTAATTAATAAAACAAATTAATATTGCTTTAATATATTATATAAATAATTAGTATTTTAACACTTATACTTATTTTTATGATTTATGGTATTTTTTGTATAAGTATATATATTTATATTATATTTATATTATATTATGTTTTTTATTATTTTTTGTATAAGTATATTATACAGTGTGACTCAAAAGTAGTTATCCCTTTCAAAATTTAAACAACTATATGAGAAAACTAAAGTAAAGAATACTTACCAAACTTACTGAGGTATTTAATAAAATGGTTTTGGAAAATAATGTCGTGGTGGTCATTTTCGCGCTCACGAATTAAACGTTTCGTTTACGACATTAACCTTTTTACAACACCTTCAATCATCTTAGTGTTTCTCAGTAACATATTCCCTGTATTTCTAGTTGAATGTTGTATTTCTATTATTGAAAGCTTGTTAATGTAAGCTTTTTCTCTTTATGGTAATTTCAAAGAAATTAATCAGGTGCGGTGAGACCCGGAGGTCTTAGAGGTCATCCCAGATCTCTATATTTGGAGGGCGCTATTTTAGACCTTGCAGTATGAACACCAGCACTATCCTGTTGGAATCAATAAACCAGAACGTATCCTAATCAGGGCAAGTAAAAGTTTTCAAGTATATGCCAATGATCTTTTGCATTAACAGTTTCTGCTCGATCTTCTTCATTTTCAAAAAAGAAATATCCAATAAGTTTTTATGTGAAAACTGCACACCTCACAGTGATTTTTTCAGTGTGGAGAGGATTTTCATGAATCAGTTGTAGATTATATATACTGGAACGCTATTATGTATAAAAACGGTCAAATATCTCGAGAAGTCTTTAAGATTTCTTAATAAAATTTTGTACATAAACATCGGGAAATGTTTGCCACTTTTTGGGTACATTTTCTTTTTTTTCTTGTCGCATATTTGAAATCCAAAGCTAATTTGTTTTTTTTTATAAAAAACTTGGCTTTCTTGGAAAGACTATTTTTTCTGAAATCAACGAGGTAAATAATGTATGGTTATTTTTACAAAATAGATTTTAAAAAATGGCTAAAACGTGTTTCAGTCTCTTTTGTCAATATCATATTTAAATATAAAAAATATCAAAATTATATTTTTTTTACTAAAGAACTATTTGGAAAAGGTGTTTAAAGTGTCCACCATTATCTTCCTGGTAGTAACGGATACGTCGGACGAAGTCTTATATTGCGTTTTCCGCAGGTATATCAGTATATCGACAAAAAATCGGTTTGGAGAAGTAGTGTTGGGAAAATTTCTAGCGTTAATACCCTAGGATGCTGGTGCACCATCTTGCTGTAACCATATTTCCTGATTTTGGTTAATTAAATTTGAAAACAGACTCAAAACTTGAGGGATGATATTTTCTTCCAATAAACCTAAATACTTATCTGCTGTTAAGTTGCATCCATAAAAAAAGCCCTATAGTATTCTTGACACTAAATCCTATCCAAACATTTAACTTTTGAAAATACTGTGTATGAACCTGCCCCATCAAGCGCAGATTAGTTTTAGCCCAGTATCAGCAGTTGGGTCTGTTAACATGGCCATTTAAACATAATGTTGCTTCATCCGTAAAAATAATATTTGAAACAAAATTTGGATTGGTATTTATTTTTTCCATCATGACTTCGCAAAACTCAATTCTTCTACCAAAATTATCTTCCCTTGATTCTTGAAGAAATTTGGAATTCATTAATTGACGTTAAAAGTTGTCAAATGTAATCAAATACTTCATCTGTCACCCATAGTTTTATAGCCTACTAAATGAAAAATATATTTACCCTAAAGTAGATTGAAACACCTTTTAGCCATTTTTTTAAATATTTTTTGTAAAAAAACCATTCAATATTTACAGCGTTGAATTCAGAAAAGAATGGTCTTTCCGACGAAGTCAAATTCAACTACTGTTGATTTTTATAAAAAATTCAGTTAGCCTTGGATTTCAAATACGTTTCAAGAAAAAAATACACCCAAAAAGTGGCAAACATTTCCTGATGATTGTGTAGAAAATTTCATTAGAAATCTCAAAGCGTTTTCAAGATATTTGACCGTTTCCATGTATAATAGTGACCCTGTATATATATATATATATATATATATATATATATATATATATATATATATATATATATATATATATATATATATATATATATGTACACATACGTCCAAAAGTTTGGATTATTTAGAAATTGGATATCCACTTGTATGAATCTCTAAAGATTGTGATGAATATTTATTTCAGACCGTTTTTAAATGAAAATAACAAAAGCATTTCTTTGCTGATAACAGAGGTTTTTCGATTTTTGCCTATTTTGTTGATAGTGGTATTTATACATTATTTCAGTTATTTTTCAATTTTCAGTTAACCCGTTTAAAAATGCCTAGAAACATGATATCTCATTCTAACAGATCAAGAAGCTAATTCGCGGAAATTGTAGGTGTTTTCCAAAGTATTGTATCGAAAATAAAAAAAAACAAATGACGTAAAGGATCGCCCCAGAAGTGGTAGAAAACGATGTACAACACCGGCAGATATCAATGATAGCTCCAGGAATTCGCCTGGAATCTACAAGTAGTATATTAGGGCAGCTTGTTAGGCCCGAAGGGGTAAATGTTTCACGACAAACGATAACATGCAGACTGAAAGCGGTAAATTTGCATCGCAGAAGAGCTCAACGTATTCCCAAACTAACCCTTCAACAAAAAAATATAAGGTTACAATGTACTCGAGAAATGGTGAATTGTAAAAAACGATGAGACGAGAATTGGTTTGGTTTCTGATTCACGAAAAACATTGGTTTGGAGAGCTTCAGGTCGACAAGCCCGACTAGAAACAGCTCAACCACGAATCCTATTCGACGGTGGGAGCGTGATGTTTTGGTGTGGTATTATGAGGGGTACACGGATACCTCTAGTGGTCCTGGAGAGAAAATTCACTGGTGCTGTGTACATCGAGGAAGTTTTAAATCCTCTTGTGCATCTGTTCCGAGGCGCAGTGAGCGACGAATTTGTTTTCATGAATGATAACGCACCTCATCATCGAAGAGCAGCAGTACAATTTTGTTTTGAAGAGGAGGAAATAACCAAGTTAGGATGACCAGGAAATTCCCCTGATATAAATGTCATTGAACATGCTTGGGACATACTGAAAACTCCTCTTACCCTGTGAGAACTAAAGGATGCTGCTCGTGAAGAATGGGAGAGAATTCCACAAGTCCAAATTGATCATTTAATCGACAACATGGCAAAATGGCCCACAGGCAAGCATACAGACCCATGAAGCAACTACTGCTTATTAGTTTTATTGAAAGTTGTTCTTTTTATTTTTAAATTACTTTTGAAAGAAATTGGTACACTGAATTTTTTTTACTCCAAAATAATAATTTTATACACATTGGTCATTTGTTGTCGAGTTCTATTTGGTACTAGTAATAGTTGTAATAAAATGATTATGTAAACGAACAAAAGAAAACCTTAATATCAATAAAAAAGTAAAAATGTTTGAATAATTCAAACTTTTGAACATATGTGTATATATAAGCTTTTCCTTACCTGTTGGAAGTTTTCAGCTAATCTTGCTGGTCGTGATCTGCTTCGTTGTCCAGCGTCACCCACAGATCCAGTCTGCAAAATTTTCGCTAAACATTTGCGTATTGCGTGATTGAATAGAGCTTCATCGAAATGGGGAGATTCTTTTTTCCCATTTTCAAAATAAATTATAACAATTTGTGTTCATCAAGCAAGTAAATACGACTCCATTTTAAAAACTCCCATGTTTTTTGGCTCATTTTGAAATAATAAACAAGTCAATGTGAAACCAAAAATAAAAAAATAATTTAATTTAATATGGAAAACGTTCTTTTGTGCCACCCTGCTTTGCAAAACTAATATACTCCTTTTTACTTACTTTTTGAGATACTATAAATTTTCTAAAGTGAATTTAGTTAATATGAAATTATATAAAATGAAAAGCAGACACTAAAGGTTTAAAAATTGATAATTCTTCAAAACAACTACATTGCTGAACATATAAAAAATATATTTAGTTATTTTGCTTGACAAGCATAAACTAGTGACTGTTAATAACGACGATCATGGAATAAATGCTTTCTTTCAGTTCTTTAAATGAATTTGAACATAACTTATCAGAAGTTCCGTATAATTTATCCAGATCATGTGAATCAGAATTCATATGCTTATCTTAAACAGTTTAACACAATAGGTTATCCCAAAGGAAACAGAAGTTTTGCCCTGGTAATGCTATTACTAGCTCCATCCGGTTTTAATTAGCAGAATTCAATTTTATTAATGTTATATTAAGATGTATTGGGTTGCTGCAAAAGTTCGTCCTATTTTTTTGAGAAAAAAAATGTTGTTTTTCAAAATATATGTTATATATTTAATGTTTTTTATATTTTTAAAATTTTGTTCGATAGGCAAATTTATTACAAAAAAGAATCACTGAGAAATTTGTCTCCGTTTGGTTTCTCGTTTTTTACCCAGTGATTCTTTATTTACATAAGAATAGATATTTTTGATATTTTTTGAGTTTTAGATCGTGGTGAAAAACCCAAATAAAAAAAAATATATGAACACACCACAATCATTCAGACATTACTTAACCTTTCTCCATCTTTCTGGTAGCTGTATAATTCTATGCTCACGGAAGTTCTGAGGTTGCTAGCTGAATGAATGATCCAAGTTTTTCAAGTTTTTGGTTCAAATTTTTCAAGAAAGTTAAGTTTGGACCATCTGAGCTGTTTTGAAGCGATCTAATAAATGATAGTCGAAGGGTGCAAGGTCGGGAGAGTATGGTGGACAAACCAAGACCTTTTTGGCCAAGACCAAAAACAAGTTTGTGTCAGGTAACTAAGTTCTTCTGTGGTCTAGTATTGTCTCGATGGATCTCAATGCCCTTTCTGTTGGCTAATTCAGGCCGCTTCTGGTCAATTGCTCGCTTTAATTTACTTTAATAATAATTTTTCGAATAATAATAGCGTGGTTTTCAGGTAATAACTCATAATAAAGGATTCCATTCCAGTCTCATCAAATGCATAGTATGAACATCTTCGTATATAAATTGGCTTTTGTGCTGGTTGAAAGAAAATCTTCTGAGCTGGATTTCATTGAGCTTCAATAAAGAATCATATGGAAAATATATACGTTAATTCATGCATGACACATACATCGGCCTCGCTGATCACTCCAAATTAACGTTATCGCCTTGATTTTTCTATCCCTCTAGTTGATTTGTGCCAATCACTTAGCGCCAATATTGTTTGCCATTAGTTTCTGCCTGTCTTCGAAAACGTGGTACATCGCTAAGATTAAAATTGTTTTCACGGAACTTTCTGAACCATTTACCGCGCGTCGAATTGCCAATGATACCATCACTGTGCACGGCACATATCTCCACATATCTCCACATATTTGCGTCTGTAAAGCATCCTTGTCTTTTTGGAAATGAAAAAACATAATATGTCGAAAATGCTACTTATTTTCGGCAATTTTTAATACTTGACAAAATTTCCTCCTCTCAAACAACATCAAAACTATACACGTGCCATCTAACGTCAAAATCGAAAAGAACTTTTGCATCAACCCATTAGATAAGTTTTATATTAAAATATATTTTTGAATTCTCATTTAAAGGTATTCACTTTTAAAGTGTTTTTTAAACTTCTAAAACAAAAGTCGTGTTTCCATTTAAAAAACCTATATATAATTTATCTTTTCACATTTTGAAATGCTGCCAAGAAAATCACCATAGTATAACTACAAGTTGAGGTATTTTCAACTTGAGACATATATTTGTGAAACTTTTTGCTCCTTACGTTAAACATACAATTTACCTCAAGCTGTTCTGTGGTGGAAGTTGCTGGTGTTTTGTGTTGGTGTTTAAGAATGATGTAAAACATGTGAGTTACTACTGTACTAAATTGTAAAAGGCGAAAATATGTACATTGATGTTTATAAACAAAAGAAAATAGTGCGATTTTATATGAGAATCAGTTGTGCCTTAAAATTCATGTCAAACATTTAGTATCATTTACATTATAATGCTACAGGATTATCTATTTCGTGATTCGGAAAATACAGCCCTGTATTTTGACAACTGTCAAACTTAAATGTTTGCCACTTTACAATATAGATCGTTTACCACAGAACAAAATTTAGAACGTGTTAAAATTTTTTACAAGAATGGTGATCTTGCCGTAGCTACGTTTCGCGCCTTACGACCAGAATGTGGTCACCATAATCGTCCTATGCGCAAAATTTCCAACACAGTCAAGAAATGTGAAAATACTGAGTATGTTACCAATATGTTAAGACATGTGCATCATTGTAACGCTGGCTCGATGGACAATATCGCTGCTGTTTGTGCAAGTATGGCTGAAGACTCAAATTTATCGATTCCTCTGCGTTCACAGTCTGTGGGTTTATCTTACGGCACATTGTGGCGTATTTTGCATTTTGATTTGCATCTTCATCCTTACGAAGTTCAACTCACGCAAGAATTGAAGCCAGCCGACCATGGAATGCCGAGCATACGTCGATTGGGTGCTTGAATATTCTCCTGATTTTTCGAACAAAATCTTCTTCAGCGATGAGGCTTATATCTCGCTTATAAGTAAAATTGCCATATATAGGGCTTTGGAAACCCAAAGTAATTGTGGAGAGTCATTTGCGTCCGCAAAAGATGATTGTTTGGTGCACGTTCTAGTCTGGTAGTGCATTGGCCCGAAGAAGAAGTGACTGTTAAAGTCAATTCTGAGCGATATAGCCGTAGATAACCGATTATTCTGGGCTAAAAATTGAAGATTTTGAACTAAGCCATATGTGGTTTCAACAAAACGGTGCCACAAGCCACACAACACGATCAATTTTGGCTTTAGTCACGATCAATGGTGATCAATGGTCAATCATTTTACGTAAACAATCCTCAAAGTCTTGAGCAGTTGAAAAACAACATTCGTCAAGTCATGGCCGACATACCAGCCGAAATATGCGGAAAAGTCATTGAATATTACCTCAAAAGGATTGAGTCGTGCAAGCGGTCACGTGGTGGACATTAAAATATTGTATTCCACACTTAATGGTAAAGTCCAAGCAATGAAATAAATAAAAGTATTTTGTGGAAATCTCAATCCTTTGTGTGTTTTTTTTAAATTTAACTTTCCGAAGCACAAAATGGACAACCCTTATTTATTTTTTCTATGGTCAGTAGTTTTACTTATAATTATTCTTACACAATAATTAATCAGGTAAATAATCAAGCAGCCAATCAGCTTATGCGCGGCGCATTCCATGGCCGGTGGGCTTCAATTCTTGCTTAAATTAAACTTTGTAAGGATGAAGATGCAAGTCCAAATGCAAAATACGCCGTACGTGCCGTAAGACAAGCCCACAAAATGTGAACGCCAAGGAATCGATAAATTTGGGTTTTCAGTCACACTTTCACTAACAGCAGCGATATTCTCCATTGTGCGAACGTTATAATGATGCACATGTCTTACTACATTAGTAACAGACTCAGTATTTTCAAATTTCTTGACTGTATTGGAAATTGTGCGCTCAGAGAACATGCAGGCGACCACATTCTGCTCCTAAGGCGTGAAACGTGGCTACGGCAGAATCGCCATTTTTGTAAAAACTTTTAACAATTCTAACGTTTTATTCGGTGGTTAAACGATCCATATTGTAAAATGGCAAACCTTAAACTAAACAAATCACAAGTCTTTTCCGAATTATCAAATGGATAAACCATAAATTAATATGTTTCATTGTGTTGATTATTTATTAAATATATATTAATTAACATGGATTTTCATACATTCAGTAATTTTATTTTGGTCGTATATTGAAAAGTTCAAAATTTTAGCTACCTACCCTATACTTTATGTCAAATATATACGATATAGAGACTGTAAACAAATGATGTTAGCTTTCATGGGCGTAGTGGGGCGTTAAGCCTTTTATATCCTGAAAGAGGTAAGTTAATTGGAGTTTTGTGGCTTAAATTGCCATCAATTCGTGTTAAACAGACCAGCAGTGAGACAATTTAAAATTATCCAGTGCGGGCAGCGCTATATCCATCAATTCTACCATGAAATTACCAACCCTTTATTGTGTATGTCTGAAATGTGTTTTTAAAATGTTTTTTTAGTATGACTGTTTAAAACGTAAAAGAAAATTTCAAATTAGATCAAGAGCTCTTGTGTTTTTTGAAAAAATACATACATATATAACCGCCACAACATATTCGTGGGCCTTAGTCTCCTCTTCATCGAACCTCTTCCTCCCGAAGCTTTTTTTTCTCTTTATATCTGCTGTGGGTTAACTTTATAGTTCTCAACTCTCGGAAAGTTTATTGAATCCTTTTGTACGTTATCAGATCACGCCTGTTTCGGTCTGTCCTTCTTTCTCTTCGCTCCTAAGTTTCCTTTAAAAATTCGCTTCCCCTCCTTTCTATGTATTCTACTATATCCATATCTCTATGCATCTCCTGAATGTCGTGATTGTATTTGCTTCTTTATACATCTTCCTCACTAAGCCAGAAATTCTTCTTAATATTTTTCTGATAGATCTGAGAGCACCTCCTCTTTTTTTGTCATTGTCCAAACTTGACAGACTTAGATTACAACCGGTCCTATCATTGTTTTATAAATTCCTAGTATGGATTCTCTTATTATAGATCTTGATTTTAATATGTTATTATATCTATGATATGCCTTGTTTCCAGGTGTGATTCAGTATCTTACTATATTAGTAGGATTGTTTTGTTCAATGTTAGTCAGGATATTTGAAAAATAAGATCTACTTTAGACTTTATCTTTAAAATAATTTTCTTTTCATTGCGGTGGACTTTTTATTTCATACTAAATATTTCGTTTGGTTACTGAGTTGACTCGTTTCGTTGACGCAAAAATGTTGATATTTTTCTTGAAATCTTTGGTTTCTGATTTAGACTTATATCGCTTTTATAACTAAGCAGGTTTCTTTTTTTTGCAAGCCTCACTAATTAAGGTTTTGACATAAATAAACTCTAAATTACCCTTAATTAAAACTAAATTTTAGCGACACCTGATGATGCAAACATGATTGACAAAACATGTGTTGTAAGATGATATTTTCCCAGGAAAATCGCAAATAAAATATTAATCAGTTGAAAATAGGGTTTCCTTGTTGAGATATTACTCTGTGAACCTTTTCAAACATCGGTCATGTTAATCCAGATTTCTGAAATGCCAAAAGGGGACAACCTAGACCATTCTTGTTACTTACCGGATGACGTAAAGGGGTCACAGTCTAAAGCTGAGCTTTATCCCTGAGACGAATTTTTCCAGTGTCAAATTTCCTCATTAGTAATAATATGTCAGAAAGGGTCCGAAAGGCTTATAACCTTACAATGTAGGTTCTAAAGGGTGTCACCAAAGCAATAAATTGAAAAATTGTAAATTATTCCATGAAGGCAAATTTATTGCTATTTATTTAGTACTACTCAACGCTGGATTACTTAAATAAATTGTTTTAAAAAGGCACTGATATCTTTTTATCCTTTCACATTATTAATACAGTTCAAGTGAACGCAAGTGAATGATTGAATTCTAATTGAGATTAATTGCTTATAAAGATATTCAACACACTATAAAGGGTTGTCCAATAAAAGAGTCAGAACATGATGCACAATGATCTTTAAGGTATTTTTTATTTCACATTTATTTCATTGAAGAACACATAATGGCATTCTTTTAAAAATAATGTTGTTCAAAGGTCTAACCCAATTGGATCTGGACACTCTTATTAGAAAACTTCCATTCACTCTTGTTCCACCAACTTACTTGTTTCTAATGTATCGGCGTTCTTTTCCCTAGTCATGTTAGTATCATCAGGAGATTATTCAGGCTCAATCAATTCAATGAGTCAATGAGGATATTGAAACATCTCCTGAGGATGCTAACATGAATTGTGAAACCCATATCTATTAGAGGCAAGTGATTTGATGTTTTGTGGTAAATCTCTCTGAGTTTAGTGTTTTACATTAAAGGTTCCGACAGTAGAACTGACATTATATGTTGCTGTGTAATAAAATTGAATAAAGTTTCGTTGCACATTAACAATAAAGTAACTGCAAAGTTTCTTTTATGTTATTAGAACTTTCTGTGCAGGAATTAAATTTTATTAATGCTACCATTTATATAATAAAAACAGAGAACGCATTATACTGAATGGGTGATAAGTAACTGATCAATTTAAACTATCTGGTCATTTTTGATATACGTTCTTCAATAAGATGCATAACATGGTGTTTAGTACACCATGTGTACTAAACAGCAGGAAAGATCATTTAACAGTGGCATTGCAGAGTTGCAGAGTTTAACAATAAATTGTGATGCAATTATGAATATTACTGCATATTTTAATTATATTTATAATGAAGGTCATTATTAATAAATGAAGCTGCTGAGTCTGGGTTTTGAAAGAATATTTGCAAGATCCATCAAAAATCGCCACATCATTTTTAGTTTGATGGTACCAGAGATATGTAGCCTAAGATAATTCAAGTCTATTGGTACTGGTACTCAAGTTTATATGGGCCTATTTGGTACTCAAGTCTATTTGGTATTCAAGGCTATTCTCTAAAAGTACACAACCATTTATTTGCCAGAAGTCTTTTAAGAAATATGAAAAAACAATCAGCGACGCAGGATCATTCTTCACCGTGATAATGCGAGCTCTCACATATCAAACCGAACAACTCAATATTTGACCGGTTAAAACATCAAATTGATGGAAATATATGAACACGCCACAATCATTCAGACATATCAAATTGATGGGTCGTTCACCGTACAGTCCTGATTTGGTCAACGATTTTCGACGCCGTTAGAAGCGGTTGATGCCTTCAAAGTGCATATTTTGGAGATACCGCAATCAGAATGGAAAAAGTGCATTAAAAATTGGTTTAAATGTATCGATCATCGCGGAGAATATTTTGAAAAATAATAAAACCATTTTCAATCAAAAATATTTGTTTTATTTATTTTTACGGATTCATAAATAGCAACCCATTTTACATCACTCGCATTGAACATATTACTTATTTCAAGTTCGTTCGGCAGTCGAGGTAATCATCGAGCTAATTCCTTCTCATAGATTTTCAATGGATAATAAACCTGGAAATCTCTTCGGCTAGTTAATTGTCACTGCGGCAGACTGTTTCATTCCACAATCTAATGTGGAACGCACAACTGCAATGTGCAACGCACCTGCGTCTCCGCCATAATGAGCATTGGTTAGTTGCTTGACCGGGAGAAAACCCCACCCATCCCTTACATTGGAGGACACATGTTTCATCTGTTGGTGGTTAGACTCATCAGGGCACCGACATATGCTCTCTTGCCTGTTGTTGTGCGTTCCACATGAGATTGTGGAACTCAACGGTCGGGGTTGTATAACTCCTGACTACTGTTGTCTCATTGGGCGCAGTCCAAAGAAGTCAAAAAACGCATGTATAAGCCAACCGACGAGAAGTCGGCGAAAATATGGGTTGTTTGATTGTGGAGAAGGACTCTCTATACTTGGCGAGAGAGCATATGCACCAACAGACGAAACATGTGCCCTCCTATGTAAGGGATGGGTGGGGTTTTTTCCCGGTCAAGCAACTAACTATATATATATATATATATATATATATATATATATATATATATATATATATATATATATATATATATATATATATATATATATATAACATCTAATATTTTTACGGATGGTAGATAATGTTTCTAAATCGCCAAAATAGCATTTGGCATTTTCAAGTGTTGTCCCCTTCGACTGAAGAGTCCAACTGACGTGCATGGGTCGTTGTGTTCGCTTTTATAGCCGACCGGCCAAAAAAGCGGCTGCATAGATTATATCAGGGTAGTTCGGGAGCATTTGCGGCGCTCGGCAACGCTGTCGGGCGTCCGTTTATTAATTTTTCTACCTCGCGGCCAGGTTGACACGTTTTTTCTTTTTTCAGAAGGGATTTCCATACTTTTGGAATGTTGCGAGCGTCGTTTCGCGTATTCAGCTCACCTCTTTCTTCTATTTCAAGGGCTTCTCTGATTGTTCGGACCTTGTAGTTTTCAATATTCGCTATTTCTTTGGCTCCTTCAAAAATGATTGTATGTCCTGTATGTAGATGGTGCTGGAACAGAGCGGAAGTGGTTTGTTTTTTAAGTCGTTTTTACGTTCTTGTATTCTGGCCGATATTTGTCTGTTTGTTTGTCCTATGTATGCTCTGTTGCATGTCGTGTGTCTATACAGGATCAACGGATCGACACCCGGAATGATTTAGAAACATTATCTACCATCCTTGAAAATATTAGATGTAACATTTTGCACCTCTACGGGGAGGAGACACTGCAATCCATTAAACGCTTTGAAAAACTGAGGTCAAAAACATCACTTTTAATTAGCGACATTATCTTCTTAACGAAATATCGCGATAACGACCTCCAACCGACATGCACAAAACTCGCCTATCATACAAGAACAAGAAAAACCAATGCTATCTTAAGAAATGCAAGCCGAGCTCTTCTTCGAGAACAAATCCGAGAGAAAAGAAGGCATTTGGACAGAACGGAAAAGGAATCCTATCTATTACAGTTGATGCTAAGCATCAAGATCCATCCTATTTTGTGGAATGAAATAGACAAAGTATTTTTTTGGCGTAGCGAAGTTTGCTAATTTAAAACAAATAGATTCTGAACGTCCAAAAGAAATCCAAAACAATAATAAATTAGTTATAAATGTATCTAACCACCACTTATCCACAGGTGAAGAATCTATACTAAGCAAAGGCTTCAACTTTGCCATTGCCCCTAACATATACCAATAAAAGAAATAATTTCGAACGTTGAATCAACCCTAGACGACAAGCTAGATGAAGAAGCGGAAATAATCAGACAAGAATACTACGATACTACGATCCAATACATACGAATACTACGATCTACTACGATCCAATAAAATACCAAAAACCAAATGTACCGACTGGCCGCGAGGTAGAAAAATCAATAAACGGACGCCCGACAGCATTGCCGAGCGCCGCAAATGCTAACTACCCCTATATAATCTGCGCAGTCGCTTTTGTGGCCGGTCGGCTATAAAAGCGAACACAACGACCCGTGCACGTCAGTTGGACTCTTCAGTAGAAGCGGACAGCACTTGAAAATGCCAAATGCGATTTTGGCGAAACGTCGTGACTCTTCACAGGATCAACGGATCGACACCCGGAATGATTTAGAAACATATATATATATATATATATATATATATATATATATATATATATATATATATATATATATATATATATATATATATATATATATATATATATATACCTCGTCGAAGTCCATATATATAAAGACCTCGTCGGCCTTTCCACAGAACCTCTCCCACCTATCAATTTTCCGGGAAATCTTTCATTTAACCATGTCGTAACAGGTCCAACATAATGAGACGGGGCTCCAACGTGCTGGAAATACAAATTTTGTTCATCGAGTTTCATATCCCCTGTTGATTAACTTGATTTTCCAAAGATTGAGTAATACATATTCAAGTATATTTCACCTGTCAAGTTTTCTTTGAAGAAAATTAGCCCAATGATCTCATCTCCAAGAATATCGGCCCACACATTGATCTTCTGAGGATATTGTCGCAATATCTGCTATTATGTTTATTCATTAATCAATTTAAGAAGAAAGTTGATTCATAATTGAAACATACATTTTTAACAAAATTTCGGTCGGCTTGAATCAACTGAGACATTGTTTCGCAAAATTTAATTCTTCTATCATAATCGTCTTTGCCGAGCTCTTGAAGGGTTTGTGTTTTGTTAGGCATACAATTATTCACTTTTAAAGTGTGTCAATTGAGATACTTTTAGAATTGACTTAGAGAGATCCATAGCGAAATGACCTAATATTTCAATTTGCGTAACTTTATCTAAACCCTTTCATGCTTATTTATTCTTTTGCATACGGAACCGGTTTCTTAAAAGTTTTTTACCAGCTCAATCACATACCTGTGGCCTACGTGTTTGTTAGGGTGCATGTCGTTAAATCTTTGAGCTGTTCTGCGTGCACAACCATTTTCAGCACCATACATGAAAATTATTTAGGTCCTTTCTTGGAGAGTATACACCATTTTAAATTGAATATTAAGCCATTTTTTTGTTAAACCGTAAATTAATTACTTGTCACTGTTAGCTAAAAAGTCCGTTTCATAAATAAATTTGACTGGTTTGTTTCAATGATGGTTTAGTCTGCATAGGAATGTCAAAGTATGTTTCCTTTTTGATTAAAAAAACAAAATATAAGTGAAGCGATACTTCGAGCACATTCTTCGCTCGATTCTACGGTGATTCTGTAGGCAAATTAATTGGCAAACTTTTGAAAATATTCGCAAATAGTTCGAAAATAAACTCTATTATTGTGTAGCCAATAATGGAGCACATTTTGAAAATGTATTAAAGTGAATGTTTAACATAAAGTCGTATTTTTTAATTTATCTAGTAAAATGTTAAAATGTGTCGATATTTTAGAAACCGTTAGATTTGGCCATAGGATATGTAAGAGGAAAATTGTTTATTATTTTAAGAGAAATCCAGAAATATAAAAAATTGGGATTTCTATTGAAAAAATATAAGATGACATATGTCCAGCTTTTCTGAGGCACCTTGCATAATTAAAAATATAATTAAAATGTTTCCCCCTTAAAACAAAAGTTGACGTGTTTCGACGTTCTAACTAGTTTTTCGACGTATCAACTGATTTGACACTTATAAATATCAAATTTACTGTAATAAAAAAAAGATCACATTGCACTGCGCTTCGTGGAAGCACAATTGCCATAGTACTACCGAAGGGTAACTTCTGCTGTCATTTGTAATGTATCAAACTTCAACACATGCAGAATAAACATTCATTTTCTTTGACACTCGTAATTATTGACTGTTCTCAAATTTAAACTAGTTTATGATAAAAAACCTGGCATTCGAAAAAAGTTCGCAAACATTCTGTTGTGAAAACGCTTTAGAAAAGTCAATCAAAAAGTTTTGTAAATGTTTAATTAACATTGCTTGTATTGAAACTGATGAATTATCTAGTTTAAACATTAGGGCGAACAAATTATATTCGATTGAGTTTAGTTTCATGCCAGCAGATGCACAAACAGGATTTTAAAATAGAAAAAAAAACAACACAAATCCTAAATGTGCTAAAACAGATGATAAAATACTGAAAAGGATTTGGCCGATGCTAACTAGGAAAAAAAAAGTCTTAATCTGCTGGCTTAAAAAATAAAAATTATTATGATAGTTTTATTGTTTTTTTAAAAATAAATTATACATTTTAAAATACTATAATAACCAGTATCTCCAGAAGAAATTTAAATTCAATTGACTCCCATATTTAACAAATATTTTGTTGAGTGTCTAGAAAATATAAAATAAATTAAATTCGGTTGACAAATATAGAAAATATTGTTTTATTATTCCGTCGTAGTAAAAGGTTTAAAAAAACTCAGGGAAAAACCGATTAAGAGTTTTTTGAACACTTTCACATCATTGAAGGTCTTTTAGCATAGAGAATTCTGTAACGGGAAAGTGAAGTGACAGTCAGAAGATTCTAGGTCCAGTATATCACTTTATATAAAATATAGTTTTTTGATTGGATTTCAATCTATTTATTTTTCAAGGTAATCCCCTTTTAACTACAGCTAATTTCAGCTTCTGCTCCTTTTAGCTTCAATTAAATTATAGGTAAATTATTTTCTAAGTTCTTGTTCACGGTTCTTTCCAGGTTGAATGAACTGGAACACTGAACTGAAATGACATGAACTATTCTTTCTTTCTGTGGTGCTCTAGCAATCAGTGAACCTTGACCTCCTTCAACGTTCGCCTTCAAACGGAGCGCTCTCTCCCAGTCGCTCGCCATTTTTTTATGTGCATTGGTATACCATCACAGTCCACAATATTCAGATCTTTGTACAATTGCGTGAGTTCGAAATTATACTTCAAATCCTTCAAATTCCATTGTCATTTACAGGATCAAAAATTCTTCTGCGAACTCTTTAAACTATCTTCGCTGACTGACGAAAAATCAAAGCAGTTGGTAGGTTTGTATACAGAAAACCATATGTGTGGAACTATTAGTAAAAGTATAAAGGGAAATTCTTGCTTATATATTGACATCAATCAACATTAATGTGTTTCTTATCATTAAAATCTTTTAAGTACATAAAAAGCACATCAAAGTCGGGAGGGTATAATTACTAGCGAGACATGAAAATAAACAGTTATGTTTAAAAAAAAAACATCAAAGTTTCTGAATTCGAAATCAATTCGAATTATCACAATGAAAAGGTTGCAAAAATATCACAATTAATGTACAGTGAAATATTTTTGACAAGGCAGATAAAAAAAATGAACCATGTAAGTAACGTTTGATGACTAGTATTGACTCTAAACTTAATTATACTAATTTTCTCTTCATTCAGGCTTAACTGAAGTAAAGTTGATATATAAAGTTTATACTATTTATATATATATATATATATATATATATATATATATATATATATATATATATATATATATATATATATATATATATATATATATATATATATAAATATATATATATATATAATTAACTTTCATAACATAACATTAAATTTTATAATCTATTTTTTACTTATTTGAAAACTTTACACTTATTTAAAAAAGTTTTCTTCTTTTCTTTTCCGAGTATACACGACCCGAGCGCGCTTGATGTAGAGTAGAGCCGATTCAGCGTCACCGACCCGAGCGTGACGGTTCACTTACGTTCACTCCCCACCAAAAACGCGCCTAAAAAAGTTTTTACTTCAGAAATCTTTTTATTGAATATTTGGTAGTAAAGTTGATATATAAAGTTTATACTATTTATATATATATATATATATATATATATATATATATATATATATATATATATATATATATATATATATATATATATATATATATATATATATATATATATAATTAACTTTCATAACATAACATTAAATTTTATAATCTATTTTTTACTTATTTGAAAACTTTACACTTATTAAAAAAAAAAAGTTTTCTTCTTTTCTTTTCCGAGTATACACGACCCGAGCGCGCTTGATGTCGAGTAGAGCCGATTCAGCGTCACCGACCCGAGAGTGACGGTTCACTTACGTTTACTCCCCACCAAAAACGCGCCTTAAAAATTTTTACTTCAGAAATCTTTTTATTGAACATTTGGATGGTTTGCTAATGCACTTGTTAAGTTATTTCGTTCTATTCAAGTTCTTGATTTTTGAAAGTTCGCATGAATACAAAATCCATTTGTCAATGAACACGATGACGAATTTGGATCGACAACTATTCATATATTACTACTCCTCATCTTATATACTACTCTCCTCCTCATGATGCTGAAATAGTTAGTTGACATGCGTTAAAAAGTTAAAAAGAAGTGATTTAGACTTTAGTAATAGGTGTTTCGGTTAATACTGTCGATTTTACTAAAAGATGGCGTTTCTAATATATTTCTTGCTATAGGCTAATGACGCCTAGGCGCTTTGGAAGGTAAACAAATTTGTCATTGTGCAAAAAACATAGCTTTTCATAGCTTTCAATATGTCGAATTAAGTACCAGGACGAGACGTTTTGCGAGGAAGTTCCGAGAACCCTCTTTCATTGGAAGAAAACGGCTGCAGATATGCAAACAGTGAACGAAGACTCAACTCATACATTGAAACAATTGACAGAAGCATTGAATCTTGCCCAATCCACCATTTCCGAATGTCTACAAGCATTGGGAAAGATCTAAAAGGAAAATGGGTTCCATATGAACTGAAGGAAAGATACCTGAAAGCCAAAAAACCTCTTGAGAAATTTCACCTGCCAGATAAAAAAAAGGTTTTTTATATCGAGCTGTGACAGGTGATGAAAAGTGGATCTATTTTAACAACCCAAAGTGCAAAAATTCATGGGTAGACCCAGGCTAGTCTTTAACATCACAATCAGTGCGCAATATACATGGAAAGAAGAATTTGCTGTGTATTTGGTGGAATAATAGAAGAGCTGTGTATTACCAAATGTGGAATCCTGGTGGGCAACACTTAATACAATTTAACGGAGCATTAAAGAAAAAACGGCTTGAATATGCCCAAACACATGATAAAGTCATTTTTCAACATGACAATGATCGGCTCCATGTTGCAAAATGTGTAAAAAACTTTTTGGAAAACGTTAAATGGGACGTACTACCCCACCCGTCGTATTCACCGGACTTAGCCCCTTTGGACTACGATTTCGATCGATTCAGCATGGACTTCCAGAACAACACTTACATTCTTACGAAGTAAAAATTTGGCTTTATGAATGGTTGACCTCAAAAATCCAAAATTTCTTTTGGCTTCTTTCTGTTAAATAATTGATTCTGCAATTATTTAACAGAAAGATGGGAAAAAGTAACAGCTAACGATGGCCAATACTTTGATTTCTAAGGTAAGTTATTTTGTTATGGAAACAAGTAGGCAGGCAGTTATGGGGCCTGCCGACAGAAGTGAAAACTTGACACTTTGAAATAACTGTGTGTTTTTTTTGAATTTTAAAATTAATTATGGTATGAATAATTAAAATTTCATAATTTGTAATTGCAGGTTATTAACATTAGTCCGGTTTTCACATCTATTAGCACTCCGAACAAAAATTATATGCATTTTCATATAGTTTATTTATTAATCAAAACATATGATAGGTTGCGCAAGCCCAGTACAAAATATAAATATAACTTATATACAACAATCCAAAAAGAGTCCAACACGCACGTAATACAGTCGAGTATATACAATATATTAGTGTATATTGCGTATACATATACACAGGCCGCTGCGCGTTGCCAGTCTGGCACAACACGTCACTAGCATGTCGGTGACGCAAACCCATAAGTTTTGCCCATACCAAAAATCGCGAGGCTAAAGAAGTTTTCACTTCAATAAATGCTCAAATTTTGCGAAATATTCAACATTATTAACTGAAATACCTAATGAAATCAACATTCTATTTTTTTGTTTCACTACAAGATTCTCTACAATCAGTTAAAACGTCAACCGTAATATAGAAAATCGTTCAGCGTTAAACTAACTTTGAAATTTGCCCGCAGCGCGAAATAAAGCTCTCTGCGACGGATTGTTACAGTTGCAGTTCGAGATGTATTTGTCAGGCCGCCTGATGCGACTGACTATTGTTGTCGATGTTGTCGAGCTTTTCCGACCGAAGTTTAGCGAAACTGTGTTTCCAAGCTGGATAGACGAGTCCCGTATGCATTCATCAAGATTTAACTGTTAATACAGAGTTTTTTTGATCTATTTTTTTCCGTATTTTGATATTGTTTCGTTTATGCACCGAAAATTGGATCTGATTTTGTTAAAAGGTTTATTGTTTGAATGCTTATTTCAAATATTTTTTTCTTATTTTATCTGGTCATCCGGTTTGTTCATAAAATGTGATATATTTATTCAATAAAGGGTGTCCTTGTTTAAAAAATGTGGAAAGTTAAGAATTGGAAACATTGTTGAAGGAAAGTTCTTGTCATACATTGCTAGAACAATGTATGAAACTGCACCTACTAAAAAACTCCACCTATTTCTAAACCTTTACACAAGCTAGAAAAAATGCAAAAAAGGAGTCGTAGGTTCACCTATGAATTCAAAACTGAGAATAAGTAGACGCGAGAAGAGTAGACGCGTTGATTTTGTTGTATCATTGCTCTTCAGATTAAAAAAAAAGATCTTTCGGCATAAGATTATGACCTATTTCAAAAAGTGGTTCTTCCACCATAACGCAAACAGGTGAAAACCGTGGGCTAATACGGGTAAACAAGCAACCAGTACCGCAAAATCAAAGAAAGATCCACGCCAAAAAATGTTGTTATGTATATGGTGGGATTAGTTGAGCGTCATACATTTTGAATTTTCAGCAGAAAATGATTCGTGGTAATGACGCACTGAAAAAAGGCCTTAAAATGGCAAGGGAAGAAGGTAAATCATTTTGTTTCAAGATAACGCATGGCCACGGAGAGCAAAGAGGAACATAAAACCGACAAATTCACCAGATTAATCTCAAATTTAATATATTTCGATCCCTGCAACATTTCATACAACCAACAATATTTTAGAAAACCGAAAATTCTATGAAAATGTACAATTACGTAGAGAAAATAACGTGAAATCGAGTGGCGACAAGCACATTTTTATATCCCGAAAGCTTTTTAAGATATTCGCAAAAACCCAGCGAGGAATGCAATTTTCGCAAAATTTCCAATTTTGAAAAACTGATATCTCGAAAACTAAATGAGATAAATCAAAACGGCTGATGGAACATTAATGCGGGTTGTTTGGAATATCAACTGCCTGAAAATGAGTTAATTCTATTTCTCGAAGTTTAGGAATTTTAGGAATATGGAAATTTCAGAAAACCGATAATCGTTCAATTTTCGTGAAAACATTGATTTAGGTAGATATAATAACAGGAAATGGAATGGGGACAAGCGCAATTCGATATCTCGAAGGGTTTTCAGGATATTCCCAAAAAACCCAGTGAGAAATGCAATTTTCGCAAAATTTCAATTTTTGAAAAACCATATCACGAAAAGTAAATGAAATAAATCAAAACGGCTGACAGAATATTGATGCGGGTTGTTTGGAGTGCCAACTACCTGAAAATGAGTAAATTCTATTTGATGAAGTTTAGGAATTTTTGGGCGAAAATTTTTCAAATGGTGTTCCATAGTACAATTTCAGAAAACTGAAAATCGTTCAATTTCCGCATTGAAAACATACAATTAGGTAGAGAAAATAACGGAAAATCGAATGGAGACAAGCGCAATTCGATGTCTCGAAGAGTTTTCAATATATAAACCCAGCGGGGGATGCAATTTTCGCAAAATTTCAAATTTTGAAAAAACATATCTCGAAAACTAAATTAGATAAATCAAAACGACTTACAAAATATTGATGCAGGTTGTCGGGAGTGTCAATTACCTGAAAATGACTCAATTTTATTTCTCGAAGTTTAGGAATTTGGTGCGAAAATTTTTAAAAGGGGATACCATAGTAAAGTTCCAAAAAACCGAAAATCGGTCAATTTTCGTGAAAACATAAATTTAGGTAGGGAAAATAACGGGAAATCGAATGGCTATAAGAACAATTCGATATTTTGAATGGTTTTCGAGATATTCGCACAAAACATAGGAAATAATACACTTTTCAAAAAATTTCCAATTTTGAAAAATCCATATCTTAAAAACTAAATTAGATTAATCAAAACGGCTGACAGAGTATTGATGCGGGTTGTTTGAAGTATCATCTACCTGAAAAATTATTTAATGCTATTTCTTAGGAATTTTGGGTGAAAATTTTTCAAAGGGGGTACCATAGTAAAATTTCAGAAAACCGAAAATCGTTACATTTCTGTAAAAACATATATTTGAGTAGAGAAAATAACAGGAAATCGAATGGAGACAAGCGCAATTCGATATCTTGAAGGTTTTCGCAAACTTTTTAATTTTCTAAAACCATATCTCGAAAACTAAATGAGATAAATCAAAACGGCTGACAGAATATTGATGCGGGTTGTTTGGGGTATCAACTACCTGAAAATGAGTCAGTTGTATTTCTTGAAGTTTAGGAATTTTGGGTGAAAATTTTTCAAAGGGGGTACTTTAGTAACATTTCAGAAAACCGAAAATCGTTCACTTTATGTGAAAACATACATTTGGGTAAAGAATATTACTGGAAATCGAATGGCGACGAGCGTAATTCGATATCTTGAACAGTTTTCAAGATAGTCGCGAAAAACCCAGCGAGGAATACAATTTTCGCAAAATTTCCAATTTTCAAAAACCATATCTCAAAAACTAAATGAAATAAATCAAAACGGCGAATAGAATATTAATGAGGTTCGTTTTAAGTGTCAACTATCTGAAAATGAGTCAATTCTATTTCGTAAAGTTTAAAAGTTCAGTCAGTCAATTTCTATTAGTTAGTCAATTTCTATTAATACATGCATCTCTTGAGGAAGTCGAGAAATGCTTTTATGACTTTAATACATCAAAACCAAGTTTATAGAAAATTAGGGAGATTACTTAAATGATTAAATCTGTATTATTTTTTCATAAATAAATGGCATATGTAGTTAAAAGAAGGCCCAGAACTAAGTTGAGGGCCCAATACCTCTTTTTGTATGTTTGTCGGGCTTAAACTCTATGTAATATTTTTCCTTATAATCAGTCAAAGAAAATGTCTAAATTGGTTTGCTTTACATCACAAATAAGGAACTATATACATGTGATTGAAACTACGCAATCATCACGTCATCTATATAATCATACTTTATATATATATATATATATATATATATATATATATATATATATATATATATATATATCGTAGCTATTTACTTGTGCCATTTGTAGCTGTAGCTGTTTTACTTGTGCTATTTTTGTTCCACACCAAAAATTTTTTGAACAACCCTCGTACAAACCATGATATTTAAAATTATTTTTAATCATATTTCCAAATCGATATGCCAGATACACATGTTGCTTGTCACAATTTTTAAATAAATGAATATTTTCAAATCCTATTGATACTAATCAATATGGAAATATCATATTTGCTGAAATTCTCTAAACTAATTGCTATTTTTAATCGAAAAAGCGGTGATTGCTTAATGTCGTCTTACTGGTTATATATTTTACAAATTCTAATTTATTTATTTTGAGATAAATTCCAATTTTTTATAATGTACAGTGTACATCATTATTTAATGTGACAATAGAAGTATTTGTGGTTGTCTAAAATTCTGATTACATTTGGAATTTATCTCATTGCTAACAAATTTATTACATCGCCCGGAAGCTAAAAGCACAACAGATTTCATCTAATGAATTCGGCTCTATCTACGATTAATTACCTTAATAAACATTTTTTCAGAGTGGGTAAAACCAGTGGCGTAGTATAATTAAAATGAAGATAAATAGCTGTATTAAAATGTGTACTGAATTGTTTTGTATTGTGTACAAAAAACATATACCTAATTGCTAGTTGAAAAAGTCATTTCTTTTCAGTTATTTCGGTTAATTTTTAGGAATAGTCAGGACTGACTATTATTGCCCTGGAAAAGCATAATGTATTTCGTGAGTTAAGCGGGAAATTTTTCGATGATTAGTGAACATTTGAAATGGAAATAAACCAGAAGCTTCTCTAAATAGTAAGCATGAAATAGAGCATGGTAGACATTAAAAGAATTAAAATTAATTTTGGAGGTATCCAAAGTGAATGGTTATAATAAGAATGTCATAGATACATTAATTAGAAAACATAAGTTTAGACATTATTGCCGAATCTTTCACCTTTCAAAAGAAACAGAACAAAAATAAATTCATGGTACCGTTTGATGTCTAATTAACACAAGGGCTAGATAAGATTTTGGACATTAAAGTTCCCTATAAGCCATATAATAAATTAAGAGAAGTCCAGGATAAATCAAAGAATAAGGTAGACCAACATGAAAAATCGAGAATTTATTATTATAAATTATAAATTATAAATTATTATAAATTAGTTGTCAAGATTGTGATTGGGCATTGGTCATTGGGCATTAGGCAAACTGAAAGATCCGTATTATCATATAAAGAACAAATTGCCCACATTAGACACGGGAGCACTGAAAAATCTTGTGTTGCCTAACATTCACTTGAGCTTGATATTAGTAATTAAAGACTTGCAAAAAGTATAAATAATAATAGGACTTTGGATGCGTATGACATCACTCAAATAGAAAAATGTTACAAAACCAATAAATCGGTATAAAGGGCCTATTCCATTCAGACAAACTTTTTTAATTAATAATGTAACGCGCAGTTAACTTGAAGGTTTTATTCAAGGTTAACTTTTCAAGATTTTTTCGTACTTAGTACGTATGATTCTCATATAATTGGAACATAGTTTAGTTTTAGAATTAGATTGAATTATCTCCAAATAATGCTAACATAGTTACTGAAAACTGCGTCGATAAGTTTAGAAAACTGGTTTTGAATTTAGTGTCTCACATCAAAGGTTCCTGTAGAATGAATTTAATTTTTGAGAATGAAGATTGGGGATTGATGATTGAAGATAATGAATTTTTATGGAGTATTTATACATCAGCACTTTAGGTGTAGTGCTTTATTTATACATCAGCAGGTTAGCGCACTTAACATTGCACTAATAGCTGTTTTAAATTTATTTGGTTTTAGTTGTACTTTAAAATCAAAAGTACTGATATTAAAAACCATTCCGTATGAAAAATTTCCATATGTAAGTTTGGCATGAACCCTTGTATTGCCTCACGAAATACAATTAACAAATCACAATGAACAAATATTTTTTTGATACTGTTCAAAAAGAAATCACTTCTCGACTTTCTGAGTATAAATTATAAAAAATAAATTCTGGAGCTGTATTTAATAAAATCTAACTAAAAAATGTGCAAAATTAGAGGTTAAATAAGGCAGTTTGTGTAAATTTTTTGAGTTTTTTGTGAATTATTTTCATATGTTTCAATAAATTAATATCAATTACTTTATATATGCATACGGTTTTAATTGTAGATTTGTCCTGGTGTTATATATTAAATAATTATTAATATCATAATCGAAAAATAATATACATTAATATTAACATCAACCACTCATAAAAAAAGTTTTGTCATATGCAAGTCTGATTAAAAATGAAAAGTAGACAACAAAAAAAAATAGATAGACAATTTGGTAATATGCAACATGAGAGACGAAATAAATGAGATGGTGAAATGGGCTGATGAATGATAGGATTTTAAACAGCCAATTTTGAAAATAACCAAAGATTTTAAAGCTTTGCATTAATTCGTATTTTAGGTAATAGTTATTCAGGTAAAAGAAAATCTTACCTTGTTTATAATAGGATTCGAAGAAAAATTTTTGATATTTTAGAATTATTTGCAAAACGCAGTACGAACCATTAAAAAATAAATAAATATATATATATATATATATATATATATATATATATATATATATATATATATATATATATATATATATATATATATATATATATATATATATATATATATATATATATATATATATATATATATATATATATATATATAAATATATATACATACATATACATACATTCTTGATCTCTCCGGCACCTGCATTATCCCACGGTAATAAAAGTTCTGAGGTTTTGACCTAAATAAATGTTAATCGCATATCACAAGTTTGGAACAGTAAAGTGGATGGACCAAAACGTCCTAGTCAAGTTGTAAAAGTTTTTCCTTCTAAAAGATTTCCTTCCACTAGAGACCTTTCACTCACACTAAATGCTTAGGATAACATTCTTCGAATGTACACTGGCTTTTACGTTGATTGAGAGAGATTATTTACACCATAATATCTTATGCTTAACATTATTATGCATAATCCATTTTTCATGACCTGTATACGCCTGTATTCGCTTTGAAAATAGATCGATTTCGTTACGCTTCCACAAAGAGTCACAAACAGAAACCCGGTCTATTGAATTTTTCTTCGATAATTCATGTGGCACCCATAATTCGCCCTTGCTAACCATTCCAAGTTGACGTCTATATCGTCCGGACACTTTTAATTAGTTAATTCTAAGTATTTATCCGTAAATTTATATATATATATATATATATATATATATATATATATATATATATATATATATATATATATATATATATATATCATCATAATCATCATCATCATCATCAGCCTGTATCGATCCACTGCAGGATGAAGGCCTCTTCAGCATGCTTCTAACTTTCACGGTCCTGAGCTTTCCTCTGCCACTCGGCTCCAATATACTTGACGATGTCATCAATCCATCGTGCTTTCGGTCTTCTTCACGGACGTTTGCGATCAAGTGGTATCCACTCCAGGATTGCCTTGGCCTATCGCCTCGCTATATGGCCTGCCCATTTCCATTTCAATTGCTTTACTATCCCAATGATGTCACAGACTTTTGTTTGTTCCCTGATCCATGCACAGGACTTTCTGTCTCGTCTTTGTAATGCCAAGCACACATCGTTCCATTCCCCTCTGTTCCACCCGAAATTTTAGAATTAATTGGGATGTGAGTGTCCAGGTTTCACTTCCGTATGTCATAACGGGTAGAACGCATTGATCGAAGACTTTTCTTTTCAGGCAAAGTGGGAGTTTGCTCTTAAACACTATGTTAAGCCTACCAAATGCCTGCCAGCCACATTTAACATGCTGTTCCACCTCCCGGGCGGTATTCCCTTCCATTGAAATCCTCTGCCCAAGATATATAAAGCTGTCTACAATCTCTAAATCCCTTCCTAAAACTGAAATTCTTCTGTCCTGAGCGAAGTTATTGAACATAACCTGACTCTTTTTCAGATTTATTTTCAGGCCAAATGGTTCGCCAGCCCATTGCAGTTCTTGTATACGTCTTTGCAGCTCCTCTGGGTCTTGTGAAATGAGAATAATATCATCTGCAAATCTAAGATGGTTTAAGTTCGCACCATTGATCTTTACACCATCCTGTTCCCAATCCAGTTTACGGAATACTTCTTCAAGGCTAGCCGAGAAAAGAATAGGCGATATTGCGTCACCCTGCCGTACACCTCGTTCTATATTAATTCCCACTTCAAGATCATCAAGGTGAATTGTGGCTGTAGCTCCATCATATATCGATTCTAATAGGTTTACATAGGCTCTCTCTACACCTTGGCTAAGCAGTGCATCCATTATCGCATGCTTTGAGATGGAATCAAATGCTTTTTCGTAGTCGATAAAAGCCAAGCACAGTGGCATGGTGTATTGGCAAGCATGATGTAGTGGCAAGCGTAGTGGCAACATGTATATATATGTTGTTCACAATCCCTAAGATTAAAATTATTTTCACGAAACTTTCTGAACCACTTACGCTATATAAAATCATTAACGGCACCCTCCGCGCTCACAGCACATACCTTGTTTTCCATTTGCACAGCATCCCTGTCTTTTAGAGAATTAAAAGGCATAATAACATTATGTCAAAAATGCTCCTTATTTTTTTAGTGCTTAACAAATAAAATAAAATTTTCTCACAACGAGTCGCTGAATTTTTTTCTGTCAAATATCAAAATTTTACATATGTCTAAATATACTCTGGTAGCAGTTATTTTAGATGAACTCAGACGAGGATACGCATCCTTACCGATGAAGACTATAAGGCCAGAAACATATCAAAAGCTACTGTTGACATGATGGCACTGTAAGGACCGATATGGTCGTCCATGTAGAGTATGAGTGATATATATATATATATATATATATATATATATATATATATATATATATATATATATATATATATATATATATATATATGCACATATTTATATGCATTAAAAACTTGATCGTGTCTTCTTAGCAGCTATCACTTACTATTCTCTAGTTTGAGGACACATTTTTTCTCTTTCTCTGAAATATTTTTGAAGAAATGTCAGAACGAATATAAATTAAAATTATTAAATATAGAATAAAATAATACAGGTTCTTGGATTTTTGTGCTTTAATGTCAATAAATGTAACAGCTATTTGGAACCTATAATCCAGTTTATTCAACTATAATCCAGTTTGTTGAAAATTTTGAATCAAAACAATAAATTAAGAATGTTCTTCAATATACCTAAACGAAGTGATGCAAAGCTTTTGAATCTATGTGTATATCTAAAGGGTCGACAGTTCTACCCATGCACCCATAACAGTAATCGTTTGGTGGATGACAAAATTGGGAAATTTTAACCGAAAAAAAAAACAAAAAAACAATCTTATTTCCTACACAAAAAAGACATCTTAAAACCACCATTAAAAATTTCCCAAACTTATCATTTATTTTATTGTTTCGAAAAAGTGTGAACAATATCAAAACAAAGAAAGAACAGATAACATTAGTATTTACATTCAAGGGTCGCTAGGGTCAAGCCTCATATCAAAAAAAATATAATAATAATTAAAATAAAACCAACAATTCTCGAACGTTAAAAATAATGAACATTAAACACCAATGACAAATAACTTACAATTATCTGTTTCCCCGGATTGTGCTAAGTTTAAATAAAAACTTGCGCAGTAATATGTTTAAAAAAAATTAAATATACAAATGAAAGAAAAAATAAAGCCACATATATTTCGAGTAAATATATATTTTTGAATACGAGGTATATAAGTCATGAGAATGGTGGCGAATCTGGCAACACTGTGGCCTTCGTCTATGAAGGGGAGACTGACCAATATCTGATGCATCTTTAGTACGAGTTTGAAACTCTCTGAATCACTTGGTGATCCTTAGCGGCTCCTTTCATGAACTGGATTTTTCTAGTGCGTTTTGAAAATGAGTGACAACAGTTCAGGCTTGGGCTTTTTCAATCTACCCCCAAAAAAGTCAAGCTACGTTCTCCTCTTGTAGTCTTTTTGATCCTGCAAAAAGTTTTTCGAACCCATTTTCGAATTTCCCTATTTCATCTGACCATCAACCGACGATCACAACGAAGAGTTCTTGCAGTTACAGTCCTTCCGATGCGAGTATCATCTTCAATCAGGTCCCAGTCCTCTTGAAATGCTTTAAACCACCTGAAAACTTGGGCCCTTGGCACTGTAACCACGTCTGAAACAAAATTTGACAGCGCACCGTTGCAAAAAATTGTTATCACCTATTTTCTGAACGCACTAGAAATATTTGGTTTACGAAAAAATTTGCCACTGATCACAGAGATATTCTAGAGAGTTCAAATTCGCATTGAATATACACCAGATGTTGGCCTGCCACCTCTCCTAAGGAGAATCCAACAGTATTGCCAGATAGAATGCTACGCCATTAATCTGATTACTTTATTTACACACCTCGTATCTTAAAAATATATATGTGATCGTTTATATCAAAATTATTAAATATTAACAATCCAGAATTAAAATGGCTGCGAAATATTTGATTTTTGATTGAAACAGATTTTATGCTGCAAATAGAAGTGAGAATAAAAATACATGCAAAAAAATGTTGATGGTATGATAAACAAGGTTAGAATGGGTTTAAATATATCTAAATTTAAAAAAATTTTAAAATATATAATTTCTAAATTTTAAAATATATAAAAGCTCTAAGAAATATATGACGATAATAGAATCACAGATTAGTGATTTTTGGTATAAAATAATAGTCATTCAGTTGCCTCAATAGATAGTTTAGTACTGCTTTTTTTAATTTACTTTAGAAAACCATATTCGTTTAATTATCAGACGTAACTTTCAAGGGTGAGATAGCGTATTTCTGCAAGATGATGATTTTAAAGTAAAAAATGATTTTAAAGTAAAAGATGATTTTAAAGTACAGTGTCTAGTAACACTCTCAGTAACATTAAATTATCAAAAGTATGTACACTTTTAAATCTACTCACATTGATATTTTCCTCTCAGTAGCCATTTAAATTGTTTATTTTTGTTGTTTGTTCAATTAAAAAAGTTAGTATATAAAACATGGAAGCTGTCATCGTCAGAACGATTGTTTTTAAACGACTCGAATACTTTTTGTTACCAAACAAAACAATTTTTTAATTTGTTACCTATCACTTATATTTTTAACTTTGTGTGAATATAGTTCTGTAAAACGATGTTACATTCTCAAACACTACTTTAAAACTCTTTGTTACGTTTGTGGCGAGTATACAGTGAAAAAGGTTAGAAAACGTACAGCTGATTTTGTGTGAAATACGTATTTCGTTTACTTTAACCATGGATTCCAATGTTTGCAAAATGTGTAATGAATATAAGGTAACAGACGAATGGTAAAAGAACCCAATTGAAGTTTGGTGTGCCTATGATTTGGAGGGAACCAAAAAATCACTACGATGACTGTTATTTTTGCTTAGTCAAGGTATATAGTATTAACCAAAAAAATTAGCTATCCCAATCTGGTATCTGCTAAAAGATCTATTTATCATTCAGAAGACGTCCCTGTTCCAACCTTTCGAGGCCTGTCTGATCTTTCACATACAGAATGTAGTATATCCGAAGATAGGCAAGCTTGACTAGCGAAGAAAGTGATAATTTTGAAGCCACTTCGTCAATGCCGCTACTTTTTACACAAGACGCTGTAAGTGACCTTATCAGAGACCACGACCTTTTAGAAAAAGAACGCTTCCATTTTTTTGCCTGAGAAAATGATGTTGTTTTTGTAATAATGTCGGTGGTCTTTTATCCAAAGTGGGTTTCTTGAACTAACACCCAGCTGAATATAGAATTTTTATAAACAGTTCCAAGCAGAGTTTGAAATATGTTTTACTACATAATGGCAATAAACATGGCAATAAATGTGGCACTTGCGTGAGTCTATTCGAAAAAAGTCCAAATTTGTAACAAAATAATTTTGGTTTTTGCATCACAGCAAATGTTTATTAATTTTTTTGATAAAAATAATAAAATCCGTCCCACAAATACCACATTTACCACAAATGGCACCATGTGACTTTTTCTGTTCCATGGATTGAATAAACCACTTCGTCAATGCCAAAACTATTAATAAAGCAATAAGAGGTGAACATTTCAGTTCCATAATTTTGATGACATAAATGAAACCTTCCAAACTTTTAAATTAAACTAATCTAAAAGATTCAATATCGTAACCCAACATAAAATTTGTGGATTAATTTTTAACAACAATAAAAACTATATAATTCAACATGAAAAAATATAGGTTGGACTCGACATTTAATATTAACTTCAAAAGGAGAGAAAAAATGAGTAATATAAACCGAAGCATTATGAATATGAATACATGTGTAATATTTTTAGTTTCATTATTAGTTCACCAATCTAAAATATAACTTAATAAGTAGTAACGCAAACTATATTATTATAAATTTCTGTATTTTTTAAATTTTAACTTATATTTAAACCCATTTCTGAAACAGTTACGTCTGTTTATCTTAGCTGGTTTCCGGATAATTATTGTTCAGGTAAAGCTTTTCAAAATTAAAAGAATACATTTTTAATAAATATATTTTATTATATTTATATTAATATCAAAAAATATTTCAAAAGGTAAATTAAATATTATAAGCTTAATCAGTTCTTTTTTAAATATATGTTAAGTACGTTTGAATAGTTAATATGTACCTTTGTATAAAGGAGAAAAAAACTACTTCAGTTATACATTTTTGGTTTGTTTATTACCTATCATTTTGTAAAAGTGTTATTAAACTGTCATTATTTTTTTATGTCTATTTGCAAGACACGTGTGTTTAAGACGGAAAGAAAAAAGTTTCGATAATCCTTAAAGTTACAAAATATATATAGACATATATACAAAATTTTAAAAAAAGTAGAAAAATAATTGGAATGAATTTAGCTTTTTTATTGATAAAATACTTATTGATATGTATATATATATATATATATATATATATATATATATATATATATATATATATATATATATATATATATATATATTGTGAAAGGTTTATCAAGTACAGATATCAGGACTTGAATACTTGAAAATAACGAGTGCGATCTTGTCGAAATTTTGCGAAAATTCAAGTACTTCTGAGTACTTAAATAGATTATTTTCACAAAAAGAAATGAATCAGCGGATGTCCACCGATAAAAATTTTTAACTTCGAGTTTCTAATGTGAAATTGCTGCAGTACTCAATAGAAGTTGTTGTTGTTGGAATGCTTGATTTCAAGGAGATCGAGAAATAACTCTAGGTCAATAACTGGATGCGTACCGACATTCTGCCTGAGATGCAAATTAGAATAGTTGTGTATAATTGGGAGTTTTGGGTATTCGGGTATTGGTTAGGAGACGTAGATAAGAAAAGATAAGAAAGACACAGAAACAGCTATCAGTTTTCTGTAGGGAGGAGCGTGCATTTTAATATAGAAACCATGGTGGGAGAGGTATTGTAAATGGCAGTAAATTACCGTTGGTGTTCATTCGAGAAAACTTGAAAGCCAGACGTGACATATAAGACATCCTAGGGCCTTCTTTACTATCTTAGAGAGTTTCAAAAATATTTTAAGTGAAATGTATCCAGGAAGGATAATTTTTCTTTTGGCCATATCATATGCTCATCAAGAATTATCAAGTGCCCTCCTCCTATGGGGTTATTACAAAGACAGGTAGATTGTTAATTTAGGAAGGAATTTGAAAAATCAAGTATGACCATTTGAGAAGCCATTCAAGAGTTATCTTAGTTCCTCAACTTTATTCTCAGCTCATTTTGACTACCTTTGATTTATTTGTGAAGAAAGTAATACAAACTTTATCTTCGAAGTAATTTTCATCACTTTCTATATACTGTCACCATCTTTCAAGCAAGAGTCGAATCCCAGATCAAAAAAAAATTCGGTGATTCTGATCTGATAAAACAAAACCATTGTGGATTTTTTCGACTTCCTCAAGTTGTGAAGCGGCGATGTTGCAGGGATTGGAAGAAATAAAATCCGAAAGGATTAAGTCAGGGAAATAAGTTGGGTGTGAAAAAAAAATCAGCCTAACTCGGTAATCGTTTCCGTAGCCCTTTTGCGTTGTTCTGCAGTAAAATGTATTCCCTTTTTCCATTGCAAGTATATGGTCTTTCTTCATCTTGAGCGTCATTTACACGAATGAGTTGCGGCTGATAATTGGTTTTACCAGATTGGCGCAATTTACGATATCCAGCTGATACTGCTATATATATTATTATTATTATTCACGTGGACCACGCGAAGTATAGTTAGAGGCGTTTGTTGTTGTTAGCCTTCCTTTGCGCCCATACTGATTTCATTCTTTCGCTATGAGCTTTTTTTCTTTCGTCAGATTAAGTTGTTCCAGTCTTCCAACATTTTTCTCTCTGGCCAACCTCCCAAACGTTAACCTTGTGTCTGAAGCAGCCTCTATCCTGAATTTCACTTTGTGTAATATTTGCTGATCTTAGGTCTCTTTAATTGCAGCAATCCATTTAATTATTTGTACTTTAGCTTTTCTCCTATTTTCATAAAATTCGACTATTTGTATAGTTAGCCTACTCGGATTCATCCGTTTTATGTGTCCGTAAAACTTAAGTCTTCTTTTTCTCATATCGATATGTATATCTGTGTACTGTTTGATTTCTTTGTTTTCTCGAAGTCGGTATGCTGTGCTATTTATTTGTTTGGGGCCCAAGATTTTTCTTATGATTTTTCTTTCTTTCTTTTCAATCTCCTCGATGACTCTCTTTCTATTCAAAATGAGCGTTTCTGCCCCATATAGACATTTTGGCTTAATAACTGTGTTGTAATGTCTCAGTTTTGTGTTTTTAGATATGCATTTTTTTGTTTCTACCCTTATTGGCCGTTTTTCATGATTATTTCACCCAAATATTTGAATTGAAAGACTCATCTGATGTTACCTTATTTTGTTTTTAGAAATGGTGTTTTTAGTCTGTTGCACGTCATGTATTGTGTCTTTTCAAAGGAAATTTGGAGTCCTACCTTTTCTGATATTTTTTTTAGTATTGCAATTTAATTTTACCGATATATATATACCGATATATATATTATATATATTACCGATATATATATTACCGATATATATATATATATATATATATATATATATATATATATATATATATATATATATATATATATATATATATATATGGTATATATACACGGTTGTCTGTAAAGTAAGGTTTAGTAAGGCCGCGAGGAACGCTTGAACGCAAGATCCGGCAGCAGTGGAATGTAGTTTGATTTCCCGACTACAAATCTCCACCATTCTGAGCTGTCTGCGTCTTTCTTTGGCAGCAGCCGTTCGCGATGGAGCTTCCACTCGCCGCTACCGCCAGATGTGAGTTATGTTCTGTGATTCGTTTTTTGTATGCCAGGGGCACTACGCCTATAGAAATCCATCAGGAAGTTGACAGTACATTTGCATTATCACAAGGTGAATCCCCAGAATGCTCACCGTAGATCACCAATGGTAACGGATTGGAGCGGTCTGCTCGCAAAAGAACGCAAAAGAGGGCGAAGAATTATTGGATTCAATTGTCACTGACGACGAAACCTGGGTACATTACACAAAATCAGAGACAAAAAACAGTCTCGTCAGACGAGGAGTTGAAAGAATAGGTCGTACGCTACCTTCGCGCTGCAGCGAGAGAGTTCTATGAAACGGGCATACGAAAAATGCCACACCGTATGAAAAAATGCATCGATTGCAACGGGGACTATGGAGAGAGGAGGGCAAAAAATTAGAGACATTATTTTACGTGAAACAACAATTTTTATATGAAACAACATTTTTTTAGGGTGGATTTTTGATTTTGCGGTGCTAGTTGGCAGTTCACCAAAATGTTCAGCTTTGGATTATCGAAGAAGATCTTTTCGTCACGAGTCACAATCTTATGTCGAAAATTAGTTTACTTGAATGTGGGGAAAAATGATACAGCAACATCAAGGCGTGTATTCAGATTTATTCTCAGCTGTAAATTCATTGAGGACCCAACGACTTTCCTCCTTCTGAACTTGTAAATGTAAACGTTTAGAAATAAGCTTTTGGTGTCACCTCGAGTTTCAGTAACACCTCTAACAGTACACGACAAAGATTTTTTTCCAGTTTTTCATCCTCGTCTTTTTTTGGATGTTTCGGATCTGCATCATTTAAATAAAAATTTCTAGTTCGGAATTGCTGGAACTGTTCCTTACAGGTAGTTCATAAAACAGCATTTCCCCCCAAAGCTGAACAAATTAAATCCTAAGCTCTTGCAGCATTGTTTTAATAACTGAAAGGCGGAAAGAAGGCTGTACTTCAAAAGTTGCATTTCGAATCGCATCTACAACGGATTCTTCAGGTTATATTCACACTAGGCCCATATATTATTCTTTGTTTGAAAGCTGAAAGATAATGTTATAAAATGACTATACGGCAGGAAAAAATTCTGATACGAATACAAGGTGTGACTATTAAATAACGAGACTGACGTTGCTACAGAAGTACACGTGCGCCAAACGCCAGCGACCAATAGCTATTTAGCCTGAAGCGTGAAGCTTCTCTTTCAAATGAAGTACCTCTCGTTTCTGTCAACAAATCCGTATAACCGTAGCGTTCGTTCGCACTAGAGTTGTTTTTTTTTTGTTTCGCCGGAAAAATGTTAAGTGTAACAATAAAGCAACGAATTGTTGTGAAATTTCACTTGAAACTTGAAAAAACCGCTACTGAAACTTATAATTTATTGAAAGAAGTGTATGACAATGAATGTTTATCGCGTGCATGTATTTTTGAGTGGTTTAAGAGAAGATGTTGAAGATGACCCATGCCCTGATCGCCCTTCCACGTTAAAAACAGATGACAATATCGAAAAAGTTGGTAATCTGGTTCGATTTGAACCTCGGTTAAGTATTCCTGCGATTTCTGAAACTGTAGGAAAAAATGATGCATAAAATTCTCACGTTTGAACAACAACAAGATCGCTAAAATCTTTGAGTGTTTGTACTGACTCTTTGAATGCCATTGAAAATGATCCAAACTTATTGGAAAGGATAATAATAACATGTGACGAATCGTGGTTTCTACTTATAATCCTGAAACGAAGCGTAAATCCATGCACTGAAAGAACCCAAATTTACCGAGAGACAAATAAGCTCGAACGAGTAAATCAAAATTCAAAGCAATGATGATAGTTTTTTTTTCGATATTCATGGGATTGTGACCTGTGATTGTTGACCCTAACTGGGTTCCTAAAGGTCAAACTATTAATCAACTTTACTACCTTCACGTTCCCGAATTGTTAAACAACAAGTCATGGGTTCTCCACCAAGACACAGCGCCGGCTCATTCCGCATTATCTGTCAAGAGGTTTCTAACCAAGTACAGCATCCCAGTGTTAGACCATTTATCTTATGCGCCGAATCTTGCGCCGTGCGACTTCTATCTGTTTCCTCAAATCTGCATTAAAAGGAACAAGATTTGAGTTTGTTGAAGCTGTGAAAGAGAAAGCGGCACGTGTTCTAAGGGAGCTGACAGAGGAAGACTTCCGGTACTGTTTCGAACAATGGAAGATTAGCATGGAGCATTGTAGGCATAGAGAAGGGGTGTATATTAAATGTGATAATAAGTAAATACGTATGAAATCAAAATAAAATGTTTTACAGCGTCAGTCTCGTAGATTCTGGAGTCTATAAGCCTAAGTGGAGCCTAAAATATATGGAAAAATGTATATTTTAACAGTAATATCTTTTTTTTATGATAAGGCTTCTATTTAAATGCCAGAAAAAGCATTTTTGATAAATATTTGTACGTTTTAGGTCCATATGTGATATAACTTATTAGATAAAATGTAGTCGAATCTATTTTAATGTAAACAGATCCAGCTAAGATAAACATGAACTTCGGGTGTTTCGCACAATTAAACCTTGTTTACATAACCTCATAACCGAGATCCCGTGACGTAATCGAGTTAGATTAAAGGTCAGCTCACCGCATCTAAGTTGATGTCCGCCAAGGCGTTGGGTACCCCGTTGGGCATATCAGAAGACAGACTGGATGGCGCCAGCGTCGTCTCCTGTTTCTCGATGCAGGCTGTGGCGGTTGCCACGTAACTGGCCGCCGAGGAAGTGGCCGCGCCATTTTGTGGTTTGGTGGCGTCCAGAAGGACTTTCAGGGATGCGATGGCGTGCAGTTGGGTAGCTTTTTCATCGACTTTTCCTGGAAAAATCGGATGGGACTTATTATAGGTTTAGTTTTCAAGCATCTTGAATTAATCATCAAAATTAAAACAAAACACGCAGTAAAACTAGCTTAAGATTATCTAATATCTACGTCACTGGAAATTCTAATGCATGTTTCATAAAACATGACATGCCAAAATTGCATTGTGGGCCATTTCATGAATAACATTCGTTCTATGTATGTATTCTTTCATGGAATACATGAATTAGAAAATGTTATATGTGAGGATGGATTAATGTGCTTAAATATACAGGAAAGACTAGACACAAGAGTCGCTGGAAAAGTTTTAATATACAGGAAAACTATTAATGTACTATACCGGGTATCCGGAAATAACGTCAAAGTATTTTGGGAGACGACTCTAGGGATTAAAACATAAAAAAGTTCCTATAAACATACCCCAAAAAATGCTTCTTAAAGGGGTAGAGCCCCTTAAAAGGGGAACTCTAAAGATAGTTTTTTCGCAATATTTTCGAAACGGTTTATGCTAAAGCCCTGAAACTCGGAATACTTCAATAAGTTGGAATGGAAAAACGTTTTTTGTGTTAATAATTGAATATCTTAAGCAGGGGCCTCACATAAATCATTGTTAAATGCTGCCATAACTTTTTTGTTTGTAATATTTTTTTATTTTTTAATTCAAATTATTGAATTGAAAAATTTTGAAGTAAAAAAGGTCTTCTTATTTCACATCGTTAAGATAGACCGTTTTCCAGAAAACTGACTTTTTTTAACTCGATGCACATGGATATCGAAATGCATCTTACTAATTAAGTAGGCGGCTGTCATTGTTAATCTTAGTCTTTGATGTTATGTAACACTGGACCATTTACTCAATCAAGTCTAGAATTTTAATTTTTAAACTACAAAATGGCCCATTATTTCTTCGAAAAAATGGCGAATATGCCTTTCATGTACGGGAAGGCGAATGGGAACGCATGTGAAGCTAAAAGATTGTAAGCAGAGGCTTTTCCCGGAAGAGTACTTTCTTGTACAGAAACATTTACAAACCTAAATAGAAAATTATGCAAAAAGGGATCTTTCATGCCTTCCAAACATGACTGTGGAAAAAGCTGGAGTTACCAGAACTGTAGAAAATAAAGAATGGGTTTTAGAAAATGTAGCAAAAAACCCAGGAATAAGAGTCAGACGAATTGCTGTTCAAGGAGGCATTACTAAAAGTACCGTGTGGGAAATTGTTAGAGCACAAGCGCTCTATCCATATCATTTACAAAAAGTTCAAGCCTTAAACTCAGATGACCTGCTACAAAGAATACAGTTTTGCCAATAGTTAAGGGAGCAAGTGCGTTTGATTTAAAATTTTGTACAGAACACTCTCTTTACAAACGAAAATATGTTCACACGCAATTAAATTTATAATTTTCACAATACTCATGTGTGGGCGAAAAAAAATCCACATGAATTTTTCGAATCGGGGCATCAGGACAAGTTTTCTAGCAATATCTGGGAAGGAATAGTAGGAATAGTATTTTTTGATTGGACCGTTTGTGCTTCCCAGTTGTTTAAATGGACAAGAGTATTTGAACTTCTTGAAAAACCATTTGCTGACCCTAATGGAAGATGTCCAATATGAGATAGGGCATGTTTTTTATGCACGATGGGGATCCGCGTCATTTCTCTGTACCTGTGGTGGACCAGTGCATTGGCCACCAAGTTCCCCAGATTTAAATCATCGCGATAACTTTTTATGGGGATACTGGAAGGCATTGGTCTACGCTATCCCGATTGGCTCTGTAGAGAAATTGCAACAACGTGTATTTACTGCTTGTGATTATATCAAAAATAAGCCTGGTATTTTCGGCAGGGTAAGATGTTCTATGAAGAAAAGCATTAAAGGGTGCATTGAGATGAATGGAGGTCATTTTCAACATCTGTTGCGAATAAGTGCTAAATCCTTAATAGTAATTAGTCTTGTTATCGTTGACTACTAAATAAATATTTTCGTATAATGGTGCCTACTTAATTATTAAGATGCATTTCGATATCCATGTAATCGTGCATCGATTTAGAAAAAGTCAGTTTTCTGGAAAACGGTCTATCCTAACGAGGTGAAATAAGAGGACCTTTTTTACCTAAAAATCTTTGCGATTCAACAATCTGATTTAAAAAATTAAAAAATATTACAAACAAAAAAGTTCTGGCAGCATCTACCAATGAGATGCCCCTGTGTGTCACCCCTGACTAAAATATTCAATTATTAACATTAAAAACTTTTTTCTATTTCAACTTTGAAGTATACCGTTTTGAAAATATTGCAAAAAACCATCTTCAGAGTTCCTTTTTAAGGGGCTCTAGCCCCTTTAAGAAGCATTTTTTGAGGTATGTTTATAGGAACGTTATCTTATGTTTTAATCTCTAAAGTCACCTCTCAAAATATTTCGACGTTATTTTCGGACAGTACTATATATGTATGTATTTTTCCCAGCAGGTATTTCTGTCATTCTTGTGGCGGATCATTTTTGTATTGAACGTAATTTTTAATAATTTTGTTATTCAATTATCTCCTTTACAGTAATTGCCTTACAGAAGGTACACGGCGCTAGAGACGGTTTATCCATTCTTCATAGCAGAGCTGGAACTCAGATACTCGAGTCGTCTTCAGCTGAACGATAATGGCACTTTCAATGTTATCTAATATACCAAAATAGTATTCTTTGAAATAAATTTTCAATCTTAGGAAAAAGAAAAAGTCACAAGGACGTAAGTCTGATAAATAAGAGAACTGTGGAGTTACAGTGATGTTTTACTTGCCAAAAATTCGTTAATTGAAATCATCGTATGACAATGCGCATTCTCGTAATGTTGCACCCAGGTATTCTTGATGTTCGGTCTCACACGAATAACCGTTTTTTGAACTATTTCAAGAACATCTCGGTAAAAATGCTGGTTAACCATTTGGCCTTGAACCACGAATTCCTAACGGGCGATACCCTGGATCCCTTAATTAATTTTATATATTAAAAAAGCAAATATGCATACTTTTGACCTTTTATTTGTTCATTTTGGTTTTCTAGCGTGGTGAGGTTGAAATGTGCCATTTCTGGCTCTGACGCTTCGTTTTTGGGTCGTATTCAAAAATTCAAGACGAGTCGACATAACGCATTCCAGAAACTGAGACTACTTTTCAGTACGCCTCAAAAAGTCAAGGTATGTTTCCCTTTAGCTGTCCTTTTAATTCTGTTTTTTGGAGCCATTTTCGAGTACATTTTCTTTATCCCCAATTCATCAGTTAAACATCTGATAACCGGGTAACCTGTGAATTAAATTCAACCCTTTCCCGGTCACTCTGACTACCAACCTACTATCAAAATGTACAAGTTCTCGGATTATATAGTTATTTTCATCACTTCATGCAGTTGAAGCAGTACTGCTCGAAATTGTTATTGTTGTGTTACTCATTTTCAGAAATCCCTCAGAAAGCACTGCCAGCCACCAAATGACTCTAGGGAGTTCAAACTAGTGCTGAAGTCGCACCAGATGTTAGTCTGCCTCTCCTCCAAAGGAAAAGACAACAGTGTCCTAAAATCGAACACTGTACTCATTACTTTATTTATACACCTCGTAAATATGCAAGTTGTTAGAGGCAAAAGTTTTTAGTGTAAACCTGTATCCTATTATACAGGATGCTGAATAGGCTTTGTATACTACATTGAGCAATATAATGGACCTGTAATTTTTGCAATGCAGTGTTTTCAAAGGGAAAGAAAGGTCTTATAGATGATTATGTCTGTTATCCACTCTGAAATACCAGAAATTATTTTATACTTTTTCCTAGACTCTATTTTGGAAGGCGAATTTTTCATGGATGTGAAATACTACATCTCACCTTTTCCGAAGAAAAATTATTAAACATTCTTATAGCAGTAATTTTGTCCTGCTCAATAAAAATTGCAAATGGATATAATCCCGTTTAAGGATGTCTTGCGAGATCAGATAGTAAAGGTGGAAGTTGAAGTACACTGATGTTGTTTTCACTAAAAGAGATTACCGCTATTGAACCAGTATGGTAAATATTATTATAGTTATGGGACATTAACCCTCAAAAGAAGTACTGGATAAGGGATACCCAGCTGTGAATTAACAGTGTTTTTTCCTTATAAATTGCCACGTTGAGGGGATGACTTTGAGTGGGGGTATTTTTTTTACTATCCCTACAACAGATCCCCTACCATAGCCATCTCAAGTCAGTCTAAAGTTATACGCCACCCAGTGCTGTTGTTGTGTTAGTGCTTTTTTTATTTAAATAGCCTTTTTACACAAATAGTGTGTTTTTTTCGATGTTGACAGTTTGTGGTAATTAGATCATAAATATTATATTTTCTATAGAATTTTTATTGAAAATTTTTATTTTAATTTTTGATTTTTAATTTTTGTAACATATATTTATCGGTTTCCTTTATTTTCAATTTAGTTCAAAATGAGCACGCGTGCTCGTACTCGCTGTGCGTCTGACGTAGAAACGTTATATGAGGCAGCTGATATTTTCAACAACAAAGAGAGTGAAAGCGAGACCGAATCGGTTTTTGAAGACCATCATACCAGTAAACTTTAGCTAACTAAATAAATATATTTTTAAAACAAAACTAAATTATGTATTAAGTATCTGAAAGTACATTAAGTACCAAAACTTGAAAAGATTTACCACTAAACACCAAAACGCTTTTTTGAACTGCTCGACGCACGTTTCGCTAACCATGTTAGCATCATCAGGAGAAAATTTAATCTGCTTAAAGTTTAGTATTTCACACCAAAGGTTCCAACAGAAGAATTGATCTACATTAAGTCCCCTTTTAAATACCGTTGGAAGAAAGTTTTTATTTATTAATTTTGCCTAGATATGATAATTTGAATTGAACACCTCATTTTAACATTTTTTTATGTTTGCTGATTTTTTCGATGGTGTTAAAAATACTATTATTTTTTGGAACATTCTATAGATATTCTTTTCTTTTTCTATACTGATTAAGGTTTAAATCAAAAATTAAATATTTTTTTTTTATTAAATTGGATAATTTAAACAAAATATATTAATAATTAAAGACACTCTGTACTCCTGAATCGAGAAGCACAGAAGTGCTTCTCTTGAGGGTTAAGAATCCTAGAAGAGCTTTAGAATAACAGTATGTAGCTAATAAATACAAATAGCTTAACATAGTACTCGTATTTTGTTAAAGATGAGAAGATTCACTTATTATCTGCTGCTTTAAACAAATGTTCTATGCCAGAAAATACTACTCAAGAAACTATCTTAAAACTACATTAAAAAATAATTCCATGTTTGTATACTCCATAAATAACTACCTAAAATGTATTAATAATAAAAACATGTCATTTCTGCTTATTTCACAACATTTGCAAAATAAAATATAGCTATTGGATAAACGAATATCTAGTGGGAATGCAAACGCATGTATCACAAAATATGTCATGCAAAAAATGCAATATTTTTATCAGTGTGATTCAGGCGTACATAATTTATAGACTGTTATTTAACTAGATTTTTAATAACTTCTGTTGGTTCTGTTGTTCTCTTGATACAGAGACAATGTTTCACCATTCAATAACCATGTAGATTATCATGCATTTTATACTTTGAAATATCCTTGTTTTATAAGTTTACATAGTTTGTACAATCAAAAACGTGGCTGATTAAATATTAACGTAATCAGTAAAACCAACTTGGAATAAATACATGCATTAAAAGCTATAAAAAATTGAGAAATAGAGTGATTAAAACTATATACCTACTATTTATGCTAATCGTTGTTTCAGTTGATAATGTTAATTATTTCGCAAAATTTGAGGGTTTATTCCATAACAAAATAAATTGCCTTAATAATCAAACTTTGGGCTATCATTAGCTGTTATTTTTTCCCATCTTTTTAATAAGGAATGGATTCCGCTCAAAAAGAACTTTTGGTTTTTTGAAGCTAACCATTCATCAATCCAACACACACTTTTTCATATATATATATATATATATATATATATATATATATATATATATATATATATATATATATATATATATATATATATATATATATATATATATATATATATATATATATATATATATATATATATATATATATATATATATATATATATATATATATATATATATATAGGGTGATTCGCCGTGAATGGTACATTACGCGTTAAGGAAAACTACTTAAAGTAAAGATTTAAATTTTGGATTCTTATGTAAATAAATATGAGATTTCCATTTAAAATATTTTCGCGGTGCGGTGTTGCCCGATCTACTCGTAGCTAATACCAACTTTGTTTTTTTAATGGAACACCCCATATATATTATTATATTTCTAGATTCTGTGAAGTATTTTGAAACTTTTTTATGTAAGATATGCTATACCTATCTTAAGCTGTATCAAAAAAAAAATTTTTTTCAGAAATTTGACAAGAAACATCCACGAATATAAAAATATGTTTTTTTACAACCAGTCTAGCTAGATACCCGAATTGAATACGGTTCCTTAATAGGTTGCTTTATGAAAATATAATATGAGAATAATTTATCGCATACAGGACGTTTACAAAATAGTGCGCTTTGATAGAACTTAAAAATTCATATTATGAATTTTTAAGAGTCAGTTTTTCATTCAGTTTTCTCAGAGTCATTCTCAAAAGAGTTATAAATTCTGTATTTAAAAGTATTAAGTGATGATACTCCTATTTTTAGCGGTTTTCGACTTATAAGCAAAAAACCAAAATAATGCAGTTAATGCAAACATAATGGTTTATTTTAATAGTGGGCCACGGCCGGCTAGGGTGGCATTACTTCTAAATAAATATTATGAAAATGTGTGTATTTGACATTATTAGCTTGATAATTCATTATTAACGTATTTAAGTATGTAATTGTCTCAGTAAAGAATTGAAGGAATTAACTATTCGAATGCAGTGATCATAAATTTATTTATTTTATACGGAAAGTATGATAAAATTATCGACAGCACCTGCCAACAGTTTATCACAATATTCTAATTTAACACGAATTTTATAGAATTTAGTTTTCCAAGGCACCCTGGAATTTGATCAAGTCAGTAGCATCTGATGAGGATAACGAGATTAATATTCCGGCTTATTTCCATGCGTATCCACGATCTTCTATTAGAAGAGCTGAAGACAAGCTTATTAAGAAACGGTATTCAAAAATTCCGGTATCTAGTTATCTAGTTATCTAGAAAAGGTTTACATGAAAAAACCTGAAACTACAAGATATAACTGCTGCTGATATAATAACGTTCTAGAGCGAAAGAGTTGCTATTATTAGCTGCCTTAAAATGATATAAAGTTTTAAAAATATTTGGAAATATGCACTAATCTCTATCGTTATTACTACTACCAAAGCTAGCTCACTTTCAGACAGGTATTTTATTATATTCATTGTCTTCCCAAACATTCTCAAGTATAAGAAGTAACTAGCATTATATTTAGTCACTTGTCATCATTCATTCTAACAATTTATCGTTAATTAAAGTTAGATTTATTCAACCATCAGAATTATACGAAGACCAAGCGAATATGTTTTGGATTCACGCCAAAATACAATTTTGACTGAACATTGGCTTAAATTTTATTCTCCTACTCCTCGTTCATTAAAAACCGAGTTAGAGTCGAGAGAGCTATTTTGCCCAATTTTCATAAAGCAAAATTTTAATATCGCTCTAACTTATTTTGCGGTTGGTTAAAAGAAATTAAATAAAATGAGATAGTTTAGTTTGGAATTTTCTCGTAACTTTGCAGAATCATTAGCAGTAAAATGCATTATTTTTGATTACAAAGTTATAGAAGAATATTTTTGTTAGAAAGAGAAAATTTATCAAAATTAAATAAGCGTTATTTTATCGTAATAACAGTAATATTTCATTTTAACACTTGGCGACTTGGTCTGAAAAGTAACGGTAGTTATAATCATCTAAAAATCACGTGTCATCAAAAGTGTTTTTGCATTAAATTAAGAAAAATATAATATACTGCAGATTGAAATATAGAAAAGAAAAATCCTACGAAAAATATATGGAGGGAATAAGTGAACTGAAAACAATCTAATCCACAAAGGATCAGATTGTTAGGACATATAGTAAGGTTAACAAAAGATAAACAGGAAGAGAAGAATCTAAGTAGACTGAACCTCAGCAATCGGAAAAATATTGCAAGAAACCAAAAGGAATTGAAACGAATAAGTAGCGCTTTGCCCATTTCCTCAACCAACCAAACCAAATCATAACGTTAGCAAGTCTCTCCCAGGACTAGTTTTTGGACTAATAGACCTCAGTCAGTGTAAACACGTACAATTCATGTGGAGTACGGGTGAATTTTCTTAGCTTATTAAGATTTTTCTCCGTTTGCCATGCAACTACTTTTTTATGCATATATGTATGTATATATAATAATTAAAAAATAAAAATAAATATATAAATATTTTTCAAAATACACTATTGTGAATGAAATATCAAAATTTATAAAAAATGCTTAGATTTATCTTGTATATGTGTACATATATTAATATGTATATATATATATATATATATATATATATATATATATATATATATATATATATATATATATATATATATATATACATATATATATATATATATATATATATATATATATATATATATATATATATATATATATATACATATACATATACATATATATATATATATATATATATATATATATATATATATATATATATATATATATATATATGTATATACATATATATATACATATATATATATATATATATATATATATATATATATATATATATATATATATATATATATATATATATATATACATATATCAACCAACAAAAGTGTTCATTTAGGCGGAGACGCAGGTTGTTGTGTGTTCCACATGAGATTGTGGAACCTAACGGTTGGGTGTCTGATGACACTGAACTACTGCTGTCTCATTGGACGAAGTCCAAGAAAATCTAAGACTACATATATATATATATATATATATATATATATATATATATATATATATATATATATATATATATATATATATAAATACATATTAATATATGTACACACACAAGAAAAGTCTAAGTGTTTTTTATAAATTTTATTATTTCAGTCACAGCAGTCTGTTTTGAAAAATATTTTATATATGGTATTATTTTTATTGTTTAATAATGTAATAAAATAAAGATTTTTTTTATATAATTACAAAGTGTTTCCAAAAAAAAAAGAATATTTTTATTTAGGCATACATAACATTCTTGAGAAAACAAAACATCAAACAAATTTTAATACAGATTATGACCTCCAGGTAGTTAATAATAGCTCTACACCTATAGTTCATCGATAACATAATGTGATCTATATCTTCTTGGGATAACGTGCCCATTCTCTTGTCAGAAGCATCCTGATTCTAAAAGCATTTGGAATGTTGGCCATAAAATAGTTCTTCTTTGAAGCATGTTCCGTACCAAATGGATTGGATTCAGGTCAACAACATGCGTTTCCGCCATAATGAGCAATGGTTAGTTGCTTGATCGGGAGGAAGCCCCACCCATCCCTTACATTGGAGGCCACTTGTTTCGAATATATATATATATATATATATATATATATATATATATATATATATATATATATATATATATATATATATATATATAGAAGTTGAATCCCATCCAGTTGAAGGGATAGGTGGGGCTCCTTCCGGGCCGAGGGCACATGTTTCGAATATATATATATATATATATATATATATATATATATATATATATATATATATATATATATATATATATATATATATATATATATATAGAAGTTGAATCTCATCCAGTTGAAGGGATAGGTGGGGCTCCTTCCGGGCCGAGGGCACATGTTTCGAAACAAGTGCCCTCCAATGTAAGGGATGGGTGGGGCTTCCTCCCGATCAAGCAATGTGTGTCTGCAATTTTAGATTTCTTTGGACAGCGTCCAATGAAACAACATCCCATTCATCCCTTCAATTGGAGGGAATATGTTTCGCCTCTTGATGATCGTCAGAGTACTGACATATGCTCTCTCGTCAAGAATAGGGAGACCCTATTCACCGTTAACAATCCATACTTGGCTCACTTCCAGCAGTAGAACCCAGAAGTTAAGTGTATGTGACACTCAGCTATTGTTGTCTCATTGGACGCTGTCCAAAGAAATCTAACATTGCATATATACGCAATCCGACCAGAAGTCGGCGAAAGTATGGGTTGTTGACTGTGGATAGGGTCTCCCAATTTTTGACGAGAGAGTATATGTCTGTACCCTGACGAGCCTGAACATCAAGAGGCGAAACATATGCCCTCCAATTGAAGGAATGGGTGGGACTCGTCCCCAGTCAAGCATCTAACAAAATACTCATACATATATATATATATATATATATATATATATATATATATATATATATATATATATATATATATATATATATATATATATATATCATTTAGGCACTGGACAAAGCAGAAAAAAATATGAAAAAAAATCCACAAAGGATATATGGACGGAAATAAGTAGACAGAACATGGGAGAGAGGAACAAATAAAGATCTGGAATTAGATAATAAATCTATAATAGTAGGTAGGGTAAAAGTATAAAGAATAAGATGATTAGAACATGTAGCAAGATCATCAGAAGAAAGAACATCAATAATCCAAAGATAATTAAACGCAAATGTGGCAGAGGAAGCGGAGGTAGAGGAAAGACCAAAGGAGACTGAACCTGAGCAACTAGGACAATATTGTAAGAAACAGAAAATTATGGAGGATGATATATTTGATGCTTGTAATGTAACTTTACTTTTTTCCCTTAAAAAGTACAAGTATGGTGTATGGTGACAATTTCAGTTTCTGAAAATGTTTTCTACAATAATTCCTCAATCTTGAACGAGTGTGCTTCATGAAGTTTTGTAAATCTTGCTTATATAGTTTTCCTGTACTTCGAAAAATTCTTTAACCTTGGTATAACTCTTTCGAGAACTGTTACATTACCTATATTTATACTTTATAAATGCTATTGTAAATGCATTCTTATAGTAAAACATGCAATTTTATGCAAGGTATCGAGTGAAACGATTTCGTTAGTACTACAAGTGTTTAGTTTGTTGTTAAGTTGATTGATAAGTAAGATAACTTTGTGGGCTGAAATTATAATTGATGGCACCCTAATTTTTATATATTTGTAGGTAAAGAGTATGTGCAGCAGATTTTTTTAGTGTTTCCGAATTTCCGATAGGGGTCGCAATACAATCATCTGGCAAATATCATCATGGCAATTATCTTGGCACATCAAATGTCTGACAAATCATCACGGAACGTTTAACATCAGAGCAACGCTTGTAAATTGTCGAAAGTCTTTTATGGTGCACATAGCTATCCAACCGAGAGATATTATGACAAATTCCAAACGCATTTCGAGCTTCTCGATGTTAAAACAAAAACAAGACAAAAAAATGTGGGTTTTGAAGAAAATATTGCCGCTGTTGCTGGCAGAGTTGATGAAGATCCAAATTTATCAATTCGTTAATGGGTATCGTTACAGAGCGACGATTATTGATTGATTTCATTCCGAATTTGAATGTTATTGACCTGGAGGCAATGTGGTTCCAACAGGATGGCTGTTGCTAACACCACAATCAATTTATCGAGGGAATAATTATGTGGGAAAATTGTTTCGAAGAACGGATCTGTTAATTGGCCAACAAGGTCATGTCATTTAACGCCTTTAGATTATTTTCTTTGGGGTTATGTTAAATGTTTGGCTTATGCTGGCTTATAAGACCCCAATTGCTTGAAAAAGTGATTGGAAATTGAATTGACAGAAAGCGCTTTATAAGAAGTACCCGCGGCGGATATTTATCCGAAATTGTTTTCATCAAACATCAATGCCATTGAATGTTATTTCACATAAAATATATAGTTCAAGGCAACTAATTTGTTTGTTGTTTTATTTGAATTTAAAGTTCGGAAGCACTAAAAAAACACCCTCTAGTTCTCTACGCTTATATGGGATATACAAAATGGTTTAACAAATACAAAATGAATGTTTATTGACGGAATATATTTTACGAACTTTGGCTCAGTATTCTTTTGCACTATATAAAATACATAAACTAACAATTATAAAAAAGTTGCCGGTCTTTTTTCAGACCCAATATTTAATCTCTGAGATAAACATCTTGCAGTGAAACGTTATCTGTATATTTATCTCATGGAAAATTAAATTAAGAAATTAAAATATTTGATATCAAATATTAATCAACCTTTTTATAAGACTAAAAACATAAATATTGTCCCTTTTTTCAATACCTTACTTATCAATTAACTTTCTTCTTTTTAATGCTTCTCTTTTTAACATGCTAGGATACGTAAATTCAAACTACATTTTTTCTTTTAAATATTTTTTAACCTTATGTGAAAAGAATTCAACAATTTTTTTATGATGAATCTGTTGAATAAAAATTATTTATTATTAACAGTAAGTAATATCTTTTGGTTTAATATGATGTAAAACATTTCAGTCCTTCAAATATACCATGTCATAGCCTAATATGACTCCAACGTTTTTGATATTATTATTACAGTAAATTATAGACACAGTGACATTTCTAAAAATGTTTGCGGTGGGTGAAGATTATTAAAGCGATAAAATAATTGTATTTAGTAATGCATTAACTCTTTTGTTCAAGAATATTTTGCCATTTTTCATGCAGTTCTTATTTTATCTGATAAGATGTTGTGTATGAAATAAATGAAAGTTTGATGACGCAATATTAGGACTATATGGTGTATTATATTTTAACCAGATTTCAATATTTTATGGCGAATTGCTTTATAATATCGCTAAATTGATAATAAGGGGTCGAGCAAGTGTCACGCTATCACTTTACTTATTTATAACTTTTAAAAGAAATAAGACAGATTTTTTTTCTATATGTTTATTTGTAAGGAATATTTTTGTTTAGTATATATGTTTCTGACCCTCGGTTTCATCTCAAATAAGATAAGTCCATCGCTTATTTAGAATGTCTTTTATCAAACATATGTAAGAAATATGTCTGTTTAATTCATTTTTTCCGGTCTCTTGTTTCATCTCAGTCAAAACGATAGTTATATCATTTTTTTTGTTAAGGATGACATTTGTCACATAAAAGACTTTAGACCAGATGCCGACTACATTTCATTTTTCGCTTTATTGACACTGGGTTGTGTTGTAAAAATTTACGACTTACTCAATATGAGTTGGCTTATCATATTTAAAATTTTCGACAATACTTAAGGGTAGTTAACCGCCTAATGTGCGGTAAAGGCATCTTTAGATATGCTTCATTTCAGTATTAGAAACCAATAGTTTTATTTCCTGTGAACAAGTGTCGTTCTGTTTTCAAATAATTAAAGGGCGAGTTTATCACTGAACTTGTTTTCTATATATTTTTATTAGTTGTGAGTTTTTCACTGAACCCTTTATTTTAGTTATTTCAATTAATATTTGAATATTATGCTAGTATACTTTATTCTATTATTTCTATTTCCTTTTCTCACAGAATGCCGTTCTGATTATTGGCAAATATGCAAGTGCAATTAAATTAAATTTGTTAACTGTTCATTTTAAATAACACTAAAAGAGAGTTTCTTATTTAATGTTTTAATTAATAATAAATTATTTTTATTTAATTGAATATCCAAACATTGCCTGAGTAATGGCATCAGCATATTCATACGATTGGTAAATTAATCAATATTGAGAAGTATCCATGGTATTGTCGAGCGGCTTTCCGCGTTTTCGAGTAGAGTGTGGTTAGATATCCATTATGTTTTAACTCTTTGGGTGGGTATCTCGTGCGGTTTTCCTTTGATACCCCATCCAGATCCGAAGCTGGCACTGTTGTGCGTTCTCCCCTAAGTGCCAGGAGCAGTACCCAGTTCGATATTTTGCAACGATTAGAAGCCGCCGTCAAACTTATTTCGCGGATGGAACAATACGCTAGACTATTAGTCCGGGAGTACATCCGATCGTTTGTGCCCCGTGTGTTGGGAACGTGCAGACGTTTCGCCAAGGTCACAGACAGTCTTCAGACAAGCATTGAGAATGCCAAGTGTGACCTTGGCGAAACGTCTGCACGTTCCCAAGAAACGGGATACAAACGATCGGATGTACTCCCGGACTAATAGTCTAGCATATATATATATATATATATATATATATATATATATATATATATATATATATATATATATATATATATAGAGAGAGAGAGAGAGAGAGAGAGAGAGAGAGAGAGAGAGAGAGAGAGTATAGAGAGTCAGGTTATGTTCAATAACTTCGCTCAGGACAGAAGAATTTCAGTTTTAGGAAGGGATTTAGAGATTGTGGACAGCTTTGTATATCTTGGGCAGAGGATTTCCATGGAGGGGAATACCGCCCGGGAGGTGGAACGGCGTGTTAAATGTGGCTGGCAGGCATTTGGTAGGCTCAACATAGTGTTTAAGAGCAGACTCCCACTTTGCCTGAAAAGAAAAGTATTCGATCAGTGCGTTCTATCCGTTATGACATACGGAAGTGAAACCTGGACACTCACATCGCAATCAATTCAAAAACTTCGGGTGGCACAGAGGGGAATGGAAAGATGTATGCTTGGCATTACAAGACGAGACAGAAAGTCCTGCTCATGGATCAGGGAACAAACAAAAGTCTGTGACATCATTGGAAGAGTAAAACAGTTGAAATGGAGATGGGCAGGCCATATAGCGAGGCGATGGGACGACAGATGGACCAAGGCAATCCTGGAGTGGATACCGCTTGATCGCAAACGTCCGCGAAGAAGACCGAAAGCACGATGGACTGATGAGATCGTTAAGTATATTGGACCCGAGTGGCAGAGGAAAGCCCAGGACCGTGAAGGTTGGAAGCATGCTGAAGAGGCCTTCATCCTGCAGTGGATCGATACGGGCTGATGATGATGATGATGATGATGATATATATATATATATATATATATATATATATATATATATATATATATATATATATATATATATATATATATATATATATATATATATTTTGTTTTTACAATTTCGACTATAAATTTTGTGTAAATGAATATTTGAAAATTATGTAAATCAAATGTTAGTCAACTTTGTTTCTTTTCTAACACATTTTCCATAACTTTTGTCAACATATCTGGTGTTAATGCAACATTGGAACTTATTTATATAAACATTTTCCTTCAAAAATCTCTACAAAAATTTTCCGGAGCCGTCAAATCAGAAGATCTAATGGTATTGGAGTATTCTAATCGCTTATTATTGTCTGTAGGCAACAGATATTGAACAATTTGAATATTATAGGAAACCATGTCAAAATTACTACTCAAAATTCGACATACACTGCGTGGAGACTGCACACTTTACTCCATACGTGTAATACTGTTCTTGGGCTTTTAATACGTGGCCTATCCTTAATTCTTGAAATTGGTTGAACAAATGTTCATTTCTCGTTTTAAGACGCGCCGGACGATTAGGATATTTTCACCTAAATTCACGTTGATTTGCAATAATTAAATTAATTTTTAAAATAAATTACAACAACCTTGCGATTACATTCTTTCAGCGAGTATTTATCCATAATAAAACTACACAACAGCCAAACTCAACTGACACAATGAGGAAAAAATGGCTCTGAAATAAAATGGTAGCGTGACATTTGCCACACCATAAGCTTATAAATGATGGTTTAATAAATATCAGCTGTCCGTAAATCAGTATCAGTATCAGTAAATAATTGTTTCGAGCTTTATTTAATAAAATTTTCAAAATTCATGGTTGTTTTCGATGAATTTAGCTTCCCATCAAGTTTTAGTTTGTCATGGATCCCTTCTGATTGATCAGAGCATTTCAGAGCAGTGTAATTCGAATAAAAAATCAAACTTCTAACAAGTATGTTCTGTTGGTATAACTTTTTTCTATACATCATATCTTTTTATGTGTTTTAGCAGCTCTTCTACTTTTGTAGAAATAAATGATTCTCTTTCAAATTCTTTAGAGCTACTTACAGAAATGTCGAAAGTATGATCAAATTATGTTGATATTTGTCAAGTATGATTCGTTAGATGACGTGCAGCAAAATTTTAAACACATGCGTTTGGTTGTTTGTTTGTGGCGATGGAGTAAAGCAAACGAGTATTGACAATTTCTGAAAAATGGATAATATTGAAATTTGAGTTACTGTGAAGAGTTAGATTCTGATTGAAAAGGCTCTTTCTCTTCATTTGGACGGTAGAAAAGTGAACTGCTGAATTTGAACGTGGTCGTACATCCATTGAATATGATAAACGCTCAGGAAGCCCAAAAACCAGTACTATCGAAAAAATCGTCAAAAATATTCGCAGTGTCATATTAAATGACCACCGGCTGGTGTACCACCGGCTGAAGGTATGCGCGGTTGCAGTAAGTCTCGGTCTGCGAATCGGTCAATTAGTCTCCGGTCTGACAAACAATACACACTTTTTGTAAATTTCGACATTATTTCTTAAAATATTCTTCTTGAAAATTTATACATCTTTTTTATAGAACGATTTATTTTTGCCTGCAAAATATTCTTCAGTTTTGGTAATGACCTCTTTATTGGGGTTGAAAACAGGAAACAGTCGCTGAAGGCTAAATTTGGAGAATACGATATACTGTATACAACGATTTATGACACGGTGCATTGTCTTGTTGAAATAGCACTTTTTTGTTTATTTGGAGCCTTTTTAGCCATCTCGTCCTTCAAACGCATCAATAACGCTATATAATATTCCCTATTGATGGTTTTACCTTTCTAGAGATAATCGATAAACAATATCACATGCGCATCCCAAAGTAGAGAGGCCATAACCTTGCACGTCAATGGTTGTATTTTTGGTAGCTTTGGATGGTTTTCACCGGTTGCTGTCCACTCAGCTGACTTCCGACTTGACTCCGGAGTATAGTGATGGATCCATGTTTCATCCATGGTCACATACCGTATGAAAAATAAAAAATCCTTTTTATTCAGCAGCTCTAAACATTGTTCAGAATTATTAATACGTTGTTGTTTTTGGTTCGCTGTGAGCAAACGCGGTACCCATTTCGATAGCAATTTACACATTCCCACGTGGTGATGGAAAATGATGCAAACACTACCTTTCTATATCTTCATAATATCAGCTATCTTCTGCAGATTTACTTTACGGTTTTGTGAACAAATGTTGTGAATTTTTTTGATGTTGTCTGGGGTAACCACCTCATTTGGACGTTCAGCGCATTCAGCATCATCGGTGCTTGTACGGCCACGTTTAAATTCACCTAATCAATTATTGTTGATTTTCCTGGGGTAGAGTCCGGGTAACGTTTATCAAGCCATTATTTTGCTTCAACGGTATATTTCGTCATCAAAAAGCAATGCTTAATCAATACAGTAAATTCTTTTTTTTCCATTGTTTTGAAAATATCAAAAGTAGCGTCACTTAAAACACAACAGCTCAGAAACTAGTAGACATATTGTCATGAAATTTTCACACATCACGTTTGAAGGTTGACACAATTGACCACTGGTAAAGATTTTTCGTAAGTGACGCAATCTATATATCAGATCGAGGAATTAATGACCGATGTGTTGTTGAATTGAAAAAACTTTACAATTGAATTGTAAAGTGACTACATTGCAATATATTAATTGCATATTATAATAATGTGAAAAATCTTAATAAAACTTTAGGTCTAGCAACCTAAAGTTTTTACTAAAACATGCCTTAGTTAAAAAAGTTATAAAACACGAAATTTATTATGTTGTTTGAAGGAAAGTAAAATAGCAGTTGAAAAAATGTTTATTCAAGGTAGATTTCCGAAAGTTATATCAATTTCTATTTATAACCGATTAAATCTTATTATTTCGAATCTAATTTCAAAGTAAATAAAAATGGATCATTTTTTTTAATAAATAGATCGTAGTTAAGTTGTACAGGGTTCCTCACGCAACTATTTTGTCAAAAAAAGACATATTGCTTTTTATAAAACAGTTTCATTATAACTTTTAGTGTGTAATTTGAAATAGTGTTTTTTAACAAAATTTTCATTATTAAAATTAGTTTAGTTGTAAAATAAACAGTTAAATTGCTATGAATTTGAAAGCAACGAAATTGTTAAACGATTTTGGCACGTGTCATATCGTTATGATACAAAATTGCCTTCAAGGATTCATTTTTACTACAATTATTCATTGTTGAAAAAATTGAGATCAACTTCCCTTAGGAGTATTTAGATACCTTATTTCTTTGAATTGTTTTACATTAGTTCATGACTTCCAATGAACGTTAGTACATTCTTCTACAGAAGGAGATTTGCATAATGAATCAGAGGACAAAGAAGTGAAATGAAAGAACTAATTGAAGTAAAGCACATGAAACACTTACAATCGTTATACGAAAAAGAAGAAGAAAGTTATTAACCAAACATCAGAAATAGCAATAAACATACCGACAGAAATTGATAAATAATAGTTGTGGAAGGATGGATAACACACTGACAGATCCCATTGAAGAAAATGAACTTCCTGCATAAGATGGATCGTCTACAATAATCCATCAAAAATCGTGAGTGGTACCGCAAAACATTTAGTCCAAAGAGGTTTTTGCCGTTCATATAATGGAACCAGTAGAGTTAATCTGGGGGGGGGGTCTACCTAATCAAATGGTCATTGCTGGAAGTTATCAGTAGCAAGTGGTTTTGACCATTTAAAAACTTATACTGACAAGGAGAGAAGCGAAGTCATTTTGTTTCAGGACAATGCTTGGTCATATACAGCAAACATGACTCTGGAGACGATTATCGAGTGGAAATGGGTGATTTTATCCTACTCGGTGTATTTTCAAGACTTAGCGCCTCCAAAGTTTCATCTCTTTCGGTCCCCGCTACATCACCTTTTTGATAACCTCCTCACATTTCTTGAGGGACTCGAAAAAAGCCTCGACGACTAAAGCACCACGTTTTTTTTTCGATGTAGTATTCGACAGTTGCCTGAAAGATGACGAAAGTGTACAGAAAATCAAGAAAGTTACTTCGAAAATTAAGTTTTTATCACTTTTTTGTAAATAAATGTCAAAGTAATTCGAATATAAGGCCGAGAATCAACTTGATGACCTAATAGATATAAGGGTATTTTAAATTGAGCGATTTTTTTGAATTTTTAAATAAAACACAGAATTTGCGTTGATTTCAAAAAACGTTTCATTGATAATTGAAACATGCTGTATGACAATTTTCTACTTTGTTATCTATTACTTTTATTTTAAAAACAAAATTTGTGTGACTATAGTTTCGTAAAACGACTTTACATTCTCAAAAACTACTTTAAGTATTGTTAGTAGTGTTAAAGTAATGTTAAACTAGTGTTTGAGAATGTAAAGTCGTTTTACGAAACTATAGTCACACAAATTTTGTTTTTAAAAATAAAAGTGATAGATAACAAGGTAAAAAATCGTTTTATTCCTTTTTAAAAAATGAACTATCACAAAGTAACGGACAAATCAATCAATAATAGTGTATGACATTTGAACGCGAAATAGAATATCTGCGAAATGACCACCTCTTGCAACTCCACAGACTCTTTTGTCAAAATTTTGGATGACATAACCATTGCTCACCAATTTCATCAATGACTAGAATAATTTCATCCTTTAGTTCAGGAATTGATTGTGGATTATTTTTATAGACCTCAATTTTCACGTAACCCCAAAGAAAATAGTTCAACGTTGTCAAATTACATGATCTTGGTGGCCAATTAACATAACCGTTTCTGGTAATAACTCGTCCAGGAAATTTTAGCGTCATCCTGTTGGAACCACATGTCCTGCAGATCAATATTATTCAATTCAGCCCACAAAATCCAGTTATCATCTCACGATATCAAACACCATTCACAGTTACAGCTTCACCAGCAGCATTAAAAAAAAATATGGCTCAATAACACCTCGTGACCGTAATACTCACCAAACAGTAACTCGTTTAGGATGTTAAAAGTTCATCATGAATCAATCGTGGATTTTATAACATAACCACCAATTTCAAAATGTGCTTTATCCGAAAAGATGATTTTTGAGAAAACGATACTTTTGATGACTTATTTTTAGGTTGGAAACTGCATCAATTTAAAGTGTCAGTTTAATCAAAACTACAGTTTAGATTAAATCATCTCCTGAAGATGGTTAACGAAACGAAGAGAAGTTTAAAAAAGTGATTTGGTGTTAAGTGGTAAATCTCTTCGGGTTTAGTGTTTCACAGCGAAAGTTCCAATAGAGGAATTGAGCGAATCATTTATTAATGAGGAGGAAATTCCCTTATGATAGCCATCAAGGAGGTAATATTGATATTGATGTTATATGGTAAGAAGCCGAAAATTTGGTGGTCATAGGTCTAGATTCTGTTCCTTCAACTTCAACGCCTATTGTAGAATGTGATGCTGTAAACGTATTGACGCTCGAAGTTCCAGGGACGTGGTCCGAAACTTTAACTAAAAAGGAAAAAATACTACTTGTTGAATGAGTGCAAAGCAGGCTTGTAGTTTGAATTATTCTAAAGATGCTTTTTAGAGAAGCTCTTTAGATAATTATTATAGAAAAAGTAAGTATTATAGTAACAGTATTCTAAAAAAACAGACTCAGTATTGTGTTTTCCATGTAAATTGTTTAAACATGTATTAGGTGTAGGGTGTGTAAGGTGTAAGGTGTAGGTGTGTAAGGTGTAGGTGTGTAAGGTGTAGATGTGTAAGGTGTAGGTGTGTAAGGTGTAGGTGTGTAAGGTGTAGGTGTGTAAGGTGTAGGTGTGTAATAGTTTATCTGAAAGTGGATCCAAAGATTGGCAAAACCTATCAAGGATTTTAAAAAGGCATGAGCAATCAGTTAATCAGATTTAAAATTGTCAACTATTAGTTCAGTTCGAAAATTCTCTCAAATCTAAATCGTTACTTCTAGCAATTCTTTATTTCTTAACGATAATGGAAATTTTAGACAACTTATTGAAATGGTAGCTAAATTTAACGCAATTATGGCAGAACACGTTCAAAGAATCCCATTAAATAAAAAGCGCATGCCACATTATTTGGGGCATACAATTCTAAACGAAATACTTCCAATAATGGGCGAAAAAGTAAAAAGAAATATGTTAACTCTATGCTGGAACAAGCGAAATATTATTCACTTATGTTAGATGCGCTCCTGATCTTAGCTACCGAGAGCAAATTATCATTATTTTAAGATTTGTCGAAAACCGGAGCTGTTGAAATTAGGGAACATTTTATTGGGTTTTGTCGGAGGTTGATGTGAGTTTCTAAAAGATTCATCAGTAAAAGTAAACATTAATAGTCACAATATAATTAATAATCACAATTACCTTGCACATTACACTCTCTTAATTTAGCTAATGAGTCTGCCTTCTCGCTTGAAAATAAAATTAAAGCTTTTAATTTTATTTCTTCAGTTACAATCTTATATGATATTTTTGCAAAGGTAAATGTTATAAGCAAATTAATTTAAAATGCTCAGTTTAATCTTGCAGAATGTTTAAAGGAGCCTGATTTATTGCAAATATATTTAATTAAAAGAAGATCGAATGAAGAATTCGATAGATTTCTTAAAATTGCTTCTGAAATTGCAATGTGGAACCTCATTTTAACAGTTCAATACAAATCAGAAAGAGGAGAAAAAGCATTTTTTTGATCGGCAAATTTTGACTTACACCCGTTCGGCAAATATATCTGAGCCGGCGCTGGGCTTTAGTTCCTGTGTTATTTAAATCTTATATGCCTTCAGCGCACTGAATCCAAATTGTTGTGAACGTCGATTAATGAAAATTTTCTGGTTCTTCAGCAACACTTTCACGTACCAAATCAATATGTTCTTTTGAACGACCATTACCACTATATAATGCTCTTCTTTCATCTTCCACCGAACCAGTTTCTTGAAACTTTTTGTGATACTAATACTACTTTGATAGTGCTTTAAAATGAACGATTGTGTAAACCGTAAATAATACGTAATTTTCTAAAAATATTTTTAGCTGAACGCCCGTTTTCATAAAATAATTCTACTACTTTAACGCTTTGCTGGATTGTGTACGACTCACGTCTACGACTCGCTTCTGAAATGAGACTAGACCTAGGGAAATTCACAACGTCATTTGTGTTTTATTCAGGAATTTAAAAAACTGTCCAGTTTGAAAGACCAGTTACGTGAGTTAAAAATTGAAAATTTCCTGATTATTTAACAGATAGAATCTCGTAATATTCAGCATGCTATTGATAAAATCAACATTTTTTATTACTACATTCTTATATTTTCAATCAAAATTATTGTTTTTTGCATATAGTATGAAGTACAACAAATATAATGTACTACTTAATTTTTATTCAACAGTTTCATATCAAAATCATACCATACGAAACCAATTCCGTGGAAAAAATGTTTTTTTTCTTATCTTTTCCGTTAACAATCCTATCACGTTACGGACACCGATAAGAGAAGAAAAAAATTATTAATCTACCTGCATACTGACCATCATGAAGGGGATCAATGGTGTGTATCATAAGCTGTAGCAGTCCGTGTCTGAACTTCGCTCCTGTATGATGTCCTGAAGTAGAGGCCGGTACTTGGGGAGTTTCGGAGGCTGTGCGCGACGTCACACTGCCCCCTGGTTGCGTTCCGACACTGGTTTCGCTAGATGTCGCCACAGTGCCGTGCTGAAACAAAATAGAACCGTGAAGAATGGATAACGGTGTCATTCAACTGTAGTTCAGTATGTAAAATTAAAGATTTTCATCGATATTCTGCTCGTGTGGGGTATCATAAAGCGGTTAAGAACTATTGCATGTTTTACAGTGAAAATTAAGGTTATTTTAAATTAGTTACAAGCATGGATAAAATTCAGTTAAAAGGTTACTATTTCATTTGATACATCATAAAAACCTTTTTTCATCGTATGTCGTATATATAATAGGTGTTTCGATTAACAATACCGATTTTGCTTAGAGATGGCGTTACTAATACATTTCTTAGTATCAAAAGCCAGTTCATTATAAATTGTCATTATGCGAAACTCATAGTTTTTCAAAGCTTTGAATATGTCAAATTGTATATCAGAAAAAGACAAGATTGTTGGTTGAAGCTTATGGCGAACATGTTTTAACCCAAAAAATCTTGTGAACCATGATTTACACGCTTCAAAGAGGGTGATTTTAATATAAAAGACAAGGAGCGTCCAGGATAGCCGAAACAGTTTAAAAATGTAGATTTGCAAGCATTATTGGATGAAAACTCAACTCAAACGTTGAGACAATTTGCAGAAGTATTGAATGTTGCCCAGTCCACCATTTGCGAATGTCTACAGCATTGGGAAATATCCAGAAGAATCAAAAATGGTTTTCATCTGAATTGAAGGAAAGAGGCAGTGAAAAGTGAAAAAAAGGTTTTTTGCATCGAGTTGTAACAGAGGATGAAAAGTGGATCTGTTTTAACAACCCAAAGCGCAAAAAATCATGGGTAGACCTAGGCCAGCCTTCAACATCACAATCAGTTCGCAATATACATGGCTTTGTTGGGTATTTGGTGGGATAGTAGGAGAGCTGTATATTACGAACTGCTGAAACCTGTTGAAACGATTATCGGCGATCGATACCCACAACAATTGATAAAATTCAACCGAGAATTGAAGGAAAAACGACCAGAATACGTCCAAAGAGACGATAAAGTCACTTTTCAACATGACAATGCTCGTTCCCCGTTGCCAAACGAGTAAAAAACTACATGGAAAACGTTAAATGGGACGTCCTACCTTACTCACCGTATTCATCGGACTTAGCCCCTTCGGACTTATTTCGACCGATGCAGTACGGGCTTTCAGAACAATATTCATTCTTACAAAGAAGTGAAAATTTAAATGAATGGTTGGCCTCAAAAAACCAAAAATTCTTTTGGCGCGGAATCCATTCTTTGGCAGAAAGATGAGAATAAGTAATAGTAGATCCTTAGCTACAAACCAATAATTGAATATTAAGGTAATTAATTTTATAATATATGGAAATAATAGACAGCTATATATATATATATATATATATATATATATATATATATATATATATATATATATATATATATATGTCGCATGTGTCGGTGCCCTGACGAGCCTAAACATCAACAGGCGAAACATGTGCCCTCCAATTGAGGGGATGGGTGGGGCTCGTCCCCAGTCAAACACCTAACAAAATGTGTGTATATATATATATATATATATATATATATATATATATATATATATATATATATATATATATATATATATATGCACCACCACGTATCTCGCGGGACTGGTTTCTGGCCTTTCAACCGTTATCAGACAAGCTCAAGATGAACGCAAGGAAAACAGTTGGGAAAGACGATCGGTGCCAGGCCATGTCAAGTGGCCATTTTGATTGCGGATCGTAATAGCACGCAACTCACGTCATCATACGGCGAATGCTCGTAGCAATCAGGTCTGCCCGTAACATTGTACCGGTTCTGAGCGATGGCACCACGTGGAGTAAGGGTGAAAGACATATATAATAAATATTTCCCCACACGGTCCCGCTACGCTATCTTGTGGACGTATATTATATTAAACTATAACTGTAAAAATTATAGAAAACAGCTAGCTATAAATCACAAACTAAAGATAAACAAGACTGTGTACTACCTGACTGTGTACTATCGCCACTACTTTGATTGATAGATACGGTAATTAAAACAACAAAAACTTCGTATACTAAACAAAACATCGTAAAGAAAACCATCATAAACATAAAACCTAGTATAATCATTTCAAACAACGGAGGATCAACCGACATCCCACAAAGCATAGATAAGACGAGAAAAATATTTGCCAGAATGATAAAAATGAGGCTCAAAAAATATTAACATGTCCACCAAAGGAAAGTTATACAATTCACCAGGGAAATCAGTGCTGCTTTATGGTTCTGAAAAGTGGATGTTTACTATAGTAATCAGAAGGTAAGTTCAAACATTCATAAACAGACGTCTTAGAACGATACTGGTTATATGGTGGTCCGAAAGAGGTACAAATAGCCACATTATGGCAAACAACTGGAGAAAAAGATGTAAATAAACATATCAAAATAAGAAAATATAAGTGATTATGTTGTACTCTAAGAAGAAAACCTCCTAACATCCTTGCCCATACAGTCTTGCTTGGAATAAAAACTCTTTAAAATTGAGCGTTTTTTTTATTCTTAAATAAAACAGAATTAACGTTGATATCAAAAAACTTTTTATTGATAATTGAAGCATAGTGTATGACATTTAAACACGAAATACAAAATATGTCAAGTGACCACCTCTTGCAGATCCACAGACGTCCACAATTTTCACATTGTCACAATTTTGTATGACATTTTAGCATAACCGTGGCCCTTATCGCACCAATAATTAGAATAAGTTCATCCTTTTTTTCAGGAATCGATTGTGGATTGTTCTTATAGATTGGGCTTTTCACGTCACCTCAACGAAAATAGTCCAACGGTGTCAAATCACATGATCTTGGTGGCCAATTAACATCACCGTTTCTTGTAATAACTCGTCCAGGAAATTTTTCTCTCAATAAATCTTGTTTCTTCTCTGCTTCACTCTGCTAATAAATTGTTTCATTAGCAGAGTGAATTATAGCGCCATCCTATTGAAACGACGTTTTGAATGATCCAATGGCTTTAGTTCCTTTGTTATTTGAACCTTATATGCCTTCAGAGCTAAATCCTTTCGAAAAATACGCCAAGTTATTAATTCACTGAGTCCAAATTGTTGTGAACGTCGACTAATGGAAAGTTCAGAATCTTCAGCAGCACTTTCACGTACCAAATCAATATGCTCTTGTAAACGACCACTACCACTATATATTGCTCTTCTTTTATCTTCCACTGAACCAGTTTCTTGGCATTATTGAACAATTCGATTGATAGTGCTTTCAGATGGACGATTGTGCAAACTGTAAATATCATGTAATTTTATAAAAACATTTTTCACTGAACGCCCTTTTCTATAAAATAATTCAACAATTTTAACACGTTGCTGTATTGTGTATGACTCCATTTTTATAAATGTCATACATTACACTTCTGAAATGAGACTAGATATAGGCAAATTAACAACGCCATCTGCGTTTTATTTAAGACTTAAAAAATGCTCGATTTGAAAGACCCGTTACATCCAGAAAAAGAACAAAAGGTAGACACCGTACCACATGGAAGAGCACAATCGCAGATAAACCAGAAAATCCATAGAACTAAGGAATATCGTACAGGAACGCCAAGGATGCAAAAAATGTATGGTGACTCTATAAAGCACACATGCTTATTGTATGCAAAGTCAATCACCCTATGCCCGGCAAGGGCTAAAAAGGGTTTTAATAATATAATAATAATGTAACACTATGCTGAACAACCACACTAATCAATTCTTCCATTGGAATCTTTGGTATGAAATACTAAACTCGAAGAGATTTATCATTAAACCCCAAATTACTTTTTTAAAGTTCTCGGCATGAGTTTCGCTAACCATGTTAGTTAGCATCATCAGGAAATGATTCAATTTCAATCTAGACCGAATCATTTCTTGATAAAGAGTTTAACTACACTAATGTTTATAAAATGACTGAATACATATAATTGAATTTATCCTGTAACTTAAGATAAAAATAAAGAATCATTAATATTTGTACTCCCAAATACATAAAAGTTTTGCAACACGCCCTTCCCACACTTCGAGTTTGCCCTAATGTTCCTAAAATACAATTAGCTTTATTTATTGTAAGCGATAAATCTCGAGGTTTAAGTCATTTATTGTCCAATCGATAAAATCTTGCCCTTGATTTACATTTTAACTATTTTATTATACAATTTTCAGGGTTTTCTTTTTCAGTTTCCCTCGAACTTAATTTTTATGAACTAATTTTGACGTAACATTCGATCTTTGCGTGCTTAAACTGTCACAGTATTATCAGATAAATGATTAGATGGTGGAACAGACATGGCATAATATCCGAGGGCAAGTTGGAGGGAAGAAGGATCGAAAGAGAAACGGAATTATTTAATTCTGAATGGCTCTTTCGTTTTGATTATTAGATCCCCAACTTAATTATCAGCTTTTTTTGACTACCTTTGATACTTAATTATGAAAAAAGTAATATAAGGTGGCGCAGAAGACAGAAAACATATGTTTTTTGCACGACTAATATTTTGCAAAGAGAGGCTGACGACCTTGCCACGCCACCAACAGACAGCTCATATAATGCAGTTTTAGACATGGCATCGTGGACCTTGGAGTATCGTGTGTTTGTCGTCGAGCAGTTTTTTAGAAAGAGTGATTCTGTACCGTGCAACGTCTTTTCTTTCGACATTTCAACGTTGAACGCCGAGGGGCCAGTTCCAGATCGAAATACGATACTCCGATGGGTTGAAGCATGAGGATCGAGAGGAAACCACCTGGCCTTCCCCGTGCCGTTCGGACAACAGATAATATTGAAACAATCAGAAAGGCTGTTCTTACTAGTCCTCAGCGTTCCATTAGGCGCCAAGCTTCAGCTCTGGATATATTCCGTCGATTGCTACAACGCATTCTACATGACGAATTGAAATTTCATCCCTACAAAATAATAATTGTGCAACAACAATGACCGAAAAAAATTTTGCACGGCGCAAAGAGTTTTGTGCGAGAATACGCGCCATTTTTACTGATGACCCTGATGCCGTGATAATAATGAGTGACGAAGTACATTTTCATTTAAATTGATATGTAAACAAGCAGAACTGTGGGTACTTGGCGACAAAAAATCCACAACACCACTACATCCCCGACGAAGAATACACGAAATATCTCTCCATAGTGAAGAAGTGACAGTGCGCTGCGGAATTTCCAAATTAAGGATTGTTGGTCCTTATTTTTTTTGAAGAGCAAATAACAGTAACAGTGACTTTAGAACGTTATGTTGACATGTTACAAAATGTTTCCTCAACAAGTAAACTGCCGTTTCGGCGATGTTTCTTCCCCCTTACACTCTCCAGACTTGACTGCATGAGATTTTTTGTGGAATTACTTTAAATTTCGAGTGTACTCATGCACATGAGCATGAGCATGCACAATGCAAATCATGCACAATACAGAAACTGAAAGTTGCAAATCGCAAGAGTACCAGAAGAAATGATTTTGAAAGTAATGCCCAACCGTCAAGAGAGATTGCAAATGTCTGACCATTAATTTTAAAATGCACTATAATTACTTCATTTAACTGTAATTACAAAAAAATTATCTTAAAACAAACGATATTATGTTTAGGCAAAAAACATGCATTTCTAAAGCGCCAACCTGTACAAACTGAATCTTCAAAGTAATCTCATACATTTTCGCCTGCTTTGAGGCAAGTCTCGAATAACTGATCGAAAAAAAATTGGTTTTCATGTGATAAAATATTTAAGGTTTTTTACGACTACCTCAAGAAATGTGTCTAAAGTGTCTAAGAGAAATCTAAAGGGGACAAGTCTAGAGAATACGCCCGGTGTGATAAAATCTCCCAGCCTGACTTGGTGATCGTTTCCAATGTATTTTTTTGCTGTATGTAATCTGTATTATCCTGAAGCAGAATTACTTCCTCTCTTCCCTTGTCAGTATACGTATTTTTCCTTCAGAACGTCGCCAACGCGAATTAGTTGCTACTATCAATAATGACCGCTTGATTAGATTGGAGCAAGTCATAGTGCACTATGTTGCTGATCGCAGCTATTTCCACCATATTCAGAGCAACACCCTTTTGATATGGATATTTGGTATTATAGTAATGGTCGATGGCTTATGGGAATCAACCCATGATTTACGCTTCTACGTTTCATCAAAGGTCACAATTTTGTCATATCAACATCAAAGTGTCTACCCTTATTCTCAGCTGTGATTTCATAGTTGACCCAACAACTTCCTTTTTGAATTTTCCCTAGTTTGTGAAAATGTTTAGAAATTGTTGCGGTGTTACTTCGAATTCATGTTCGAGCTCTAGTAGTACATGACAATTTTCTTCCAGCAATGCTTCCTCCTCTTCAGCTTCCACTTTTTTTTAATGTCCCGCACGTTCTAAATTAAATTACAATACATCTTGGGTATTTTTCTTTTTCATATGAAGGCACCAAGAATGTAGTGCCTCAAATGTTGCTTCCCGAACAGCATGGATTTGAATAAGTTCCGCAGAAATATAAGGGCTAATAACTAAATGACCTAGTAGGTGCATATGGTTGCTAACTCTGGAGATACGTGGAAACTATATACTGGATCAGTCAACTAGAATGTTTTTAATTGAATTTTCTCCGTTTATGGACAGATGACACAGATGATGCTTCATGATTTAAACTGTCATCTACCAAAACAAACTTATTTATTATAAATTTAAAATAATTTCGATTGTGTTTCAACCTGCATATCAGATTTTATGAAATAAAAATGTATGTACGTGTCATGCACAACTTTATAAACCTCCATAAAGAGGTTAAGTACTATCGCATGCCTTATTTTGCAAATTGCGGTTCTTAAAATCACTTTTTAACGGGCAAAGCACATAAAAGTAAGCTTCGGTTCATGAAGTTATTTGACTATATTTAACCTAGACGGTTTTAAAATATTATAGTGTATAAAACGATATCGATTACGGTTATAATTAAAGACCAGACTTGTTAAAAAAAGATAGGTGAATAAATCGTGTCTTGCAATGGTGTGCAATGGTGGTCAATGCAAATGCATTGCAATGGTCTTGCAATGGTGTGGTGATTACATGATTTCAATTTATAAAAATGATCTATATTGCTAAAATGATTATACCTTCATTTCAATTATTTTTTGTGAGTTGTTTGTTTCGTTTTTTAATGTTGTATGACAAAAATGTAACAGTACGATTAAACTCAACAACAAAGCTAAAGTTAGTATTAATTCATTTTTCTATATAATGAGTCAATAGTATATGTTATATATGTTATATATATATATATATATATATATATATATATATATATATATATATATAGTTTATACTATGACGTAAGTACAGATACTATTTATTAAAGTTTAAAGGTGTCTAGCAAGGGATTGCCACGATATTAAGTGTGTGGCAATGGATGAGGTGATTTCTAATATTATTCCGAAGAAAATTACGCTTTATTATTTGATAAATTTAAGTTGGTATTTTATACACCTTGGCTACCTATTACTTGGCAAAGCCACGATGACCCAAACTTTATAGTAGCCCATCATTCCTACCTGTGTTAGAAGCATGCGCTGAAAAACTTTCAGCTTTTATAAAATAATGAAGGTCTGGCATTCACGGGCTCTTAGACTATTGGAATATAACCTTTAATATGACTAAACACACTAATAAGTAGAGACTAAACTTAATCCGGTTAGACCGGACGGGTTAAAAAATATAAAATTATAAAAATATAAAATATAAAAATATAAAAAACAAAAAAAAACAAAAATATAAATAACCGTTTTATGCAATGCATCACTTTAGTTTATGAATATATATATATATATATATATATATATATATATATATATATATATATATATATATATATATATATATATATATATATATACCAGGTGTCCCATTAAGGATGGATCGCGGCCGTATCTTGAAAACTATTTATCCCACAGCTTTGGGGAAAAAAAAATTATACTAAAAATGATCATGAGAAATGACACCAAAAATATTTTTAAGCTTCTAAAACGACCGCAAGAGGGCGTGACGAGCTAAACATTTTTAAAAATCTTTTTTTGTGTGTATTTTCAAGTGTTAACCGAGTAAGAAAAATTCTCAGTTATAATTAGCAAACTGTCTCCTACAACTTTGTTTTATGACATTTTGTCGTAACTTCGCGAATAAAGAAGTGGGGGGGGAGTTTAACCCCCTGGTTAACCCCCTGAGTTTAACCTGGCTTTTGATGGTATATGTTTACCCTCCAAAACGCCATAGACGTTATTACTCTATACCAACAAATAAATAGGAAAATCGACATTATTAACCGAAACACCTATTACACAAGTCGACATGATTTTTGTAACATTATTAAAATGCATTTTCACAGAAATGGCCTAGAACGTCGCATTTTCAAGTACCTCCTTCTCCTTTATATCAAGGGTAACTAAAATTATTTGTACCTGACTTTGGAGTACAAAGTTAAGGAGTATTTTGGTACAAAGTATTAAACACTAATTTTTGTCTCTATATGACAGTAAGGCAAAAAAGGACATTACAGTAAGAAATATTGGCATTATAGAACTCCTTTTGAACCTGCAACTTCAAACGTAAAATATGCCTCCCTTGTTAACCAAAAAGGTGCGTTTGGTGCACCTCTCCATATTAAGCTTGGTCTAATGAAAAACTTTGTCAAAGCCCTGGACAAAGAAGGAAATGGTTTCAAGTACCTAAAAGAAATATCTCCTCAGTTAAGTGATGTAAAACTAAAAGAAGGCATATTTATTAGACCTCACATAAAAAAGCTTCTAGGTGATTTCCGTTTTCAAGAAAAAATAAATGAAAAAAAATTGGCAGCCTGAAAGGATTTCTTTGCAACAAGAAAAATGAGAACTATAAAAATCTCATAAATGAATTCTTGAAAGCCTATGACATACTAGGGTGTCGCATGTTCTTAAAAATGCATTTTTTACACTCCCATTTGGATTTTTTCCGGAAAATTTGGGTGCAGTAAGCATCGAACAAGGAGAGAGGTTTTACGAGGACATCACGACGATGGAAGCTGGATACTACGGCCGCTGGAACCCATCTAACCCGACTACAGCTGGTTTAAAAAAAAAATATGATGGTACAGAACACAAGAGAAAAAAGTAAAAGTTTTTGTCACTGTATGACACCTAATGTAATATATTTCTCATTCACATAATCCTCAGTAATGTCTTCCACGTTTTAAATGTTTATATTAAATACATATTAGATTGTAAAAATATATCGTCTCCTTTTTTTTCCCACCACCTGTGTGGGAAAAACCCCACCACCCACCAAACTGTACGTGTTACAGTAATTAGCTCATCATTTTCGGATTTAGGACTACAAAATACTTAATTTACACCTATTCTCATTAATGTTACCTCAAAAAAGTTTGAATTTGTTCACCTATGATTATTTTTGGCGTGGATATTTGTAAAAAAGTAAAGTTTTGGGGTTAGAGGCGCATCAGCAACTGAGAAGGCTATTTAGCGACTGGACCTACAGCTTAACGTAGGTTCCGAACCACGGTCATCAGCTACCGAAAACTTCGGTCAGCACCCCCCTCAGGCTATCAACCCTTGGTTTTGTGCTTAACCGAAAGTATCTCGAGAAGCCTACCGACTGGCGAGTGACCAACGTAGAAAACCTCTTAGAAGGCATCCGGCCTTACCCAGCTTCAAACTGGCGTGACTGAGGGATGATTCCTTGTCAGATTTTACACTCTTACCTAGAAAAATTCACAAGAATTTTAGAAAAACTTTTTTTGCCTAGTAAGGGATTCGAATCCGCTCCCCATTAACTGCCGTAACATAAGGCTGACACCTTAGACACCACAGCTCCCGTGGATATTTGGTTTTGCAGTACTGGTTAATAGATGAACCCATGATTTTAGCCTATTTGGGTTATCGCGACGGATCCACTTTTCGTCATAGATCACAATCTTATACAAAAAGTTTTTTTTCTTGGAGCTGGAAGGCTATGACATGACATTAAAGAGCTCTTGTTCGAAATCTAGCAGTACACGATTAGGATTCTCTTCCAGCAGCAATGCTTCCATTTCTTCCAGCATGCTTCCAAAAAACTGGTTATACATTTATGATTCAAACTATTGTCCATCGTTGGCCACTACTTTCTCCCATCTTTTAAGCGGCATTTGAATCCCGCGTTGAAAAAACTGGTCATCTTTGGAACAGATCCACGAATCGATCCAATTTTTGACTGCTTCATAAGACCGGAAGTGCTGGTCAGCCAGGCCGTGTGCCATCGATCGAAATAGGTGATAGTCAGAGGGAACAACGTCTGGAAAATACGGCGGGTGGGGTAGGACTTCCCATTTCAACGTTTCCGAGTATGTTTGGACCTCTTTCGCAATATGGAACCGAACAGTGTCATGCTGCAAAAACACTTTATCGTTTCTTTCCCTGTACTGCGGCCGTTTGCCTTTCAATGCTCGGCTCAAACGCATTAATTGCGTTCGATAACGATCCCCTATAATTATTTCAGACGGTTTTAATAGCTCATAATATACTACACTGAGCGGCTCCCACCAAATACAGAGCATGATCTTGGACCCCTTAATATTCGGTTTGGCCGGCGGTGAGGACGCTTGGCCCAGATATCCCCATGATTTTCGACCCTAGGGATTATTGTAATAAACCCATTTTTCACCCCCAGTCATAATACGATGCAGAGATTCCTTTCGTTTTTGCCTTTCAAGCAACTGTTCACAAGCAAACAAACGGCGTTCAATCATTCGGTTTCATCTTGTATGGCACCCAATATCCTTTCTTCTGGGTTATTCCTAGGTCTTTGGGGCGTTTTGAAATTGTTTGTTGAGTCACTCCAGTGATCTTGCCAACTCTTCTTGCCTTCGACACGAGTCTTTATTCAAGAATACCTGTAATTCTTCATCTTCAAAAACTTTCGCTCTTCCATCGTTATGCCGAAAATCCGCTAAAATGAAAATCACCACTTTTGAAGCGTTGAAACCACTCACGACACATTATTTCACTCATAGCGGTCTCACCATAAGCGTCTGAGAGCATTCGGTGAGTCTCAGCTGTAGATTTCTTCATCTTAAAGAAATGAATTAACACCTCCCGCAAATATCGAGAATTTGGACCATAAACTCACATTTTTAATCGCGAATAACTTTATGATGTAAACATAAATCGACTACAGGTATTATGGGGATATGTTTACAAGATGCCCAAACGTATTGCATGCCGTTTATGATGTGTTTATTTCAATGACTACTTACCGCTAACGCCATCTATAGCAAAACGGCGGGAGCAAAGTTGTAAACCTCTTATATCTCGTTTTGAAGCTGAACGATGGTGCTTTAAACTAACAGTATAACGGGTAAAAATTTTAATTTCAATAGGTTCTGCAGCCAATCGACACATCAATTGATGGATCAACGGGTCGATTTCACTCACAGGATTTGGTTTCCATCAAAAACTTCGAATTATGCCCCGTACGCGTTATTGTAAAAACTTGACGGTTTAATTCCTTCCGCAAATATTCCACAAACTAAAGTTTATTATGGTAAAGTTTTTCTTTTCCTGCTCACCTGAAAACTGCTTTTTAAGCACGTCCAATTTGCAAAGTAAGACATGCAATCTTCATTCTAACCATTCCTATTGATTTTCCTCCTTTCGTAATTGCACCTTCGAAAAGACCGTATTATCACCGGTCTCTAACGAATTGGCCGCTCGATCTCCGATCGGCTGGTTATTTTTTCAAATTTCTCTCTTTTCGTTTTTCTTTTCCTTTCGGGCCGGGACGTAGGCCATTAATATTTGATCCAGTTTCCGGATCAAACTACGACTTACGTTCAGCCGTCTCCATCACGGCCTTTTATTGGCGGCACTAAAAATACACCACCGTATCATTTCCTACCGTTCGAGACATGCAATAATGGTGAAGAAAAAAGTCTTCAAATTATCTTGGTTAATATAAAACGACTTCAAAAACGGTAATTTAGTTAATTTGTTATTTATGAAAGTATACCGTTTTGTATACAGTTGAAATTGTAATCAATAGGAACGAATACTTTTATTTAAATTGTATTAACATCATACGATTATACATCATAATTGTATTAACATCATACGATTATACTAAACATCATACGATTATAAAGAGTGGGGTATAAAGATCTCCCACAATTTGAAGGGTTTATTAGGTTCTCAATTTCCAGTCCATTTCATTAACTTCAGAACCTATTCCAATTTTTTTTTTCTGTCGTATAAATATTTTAGAACGCCTTTATAAATATTTGAGAACGAACTTTCAAAATGAGATATACTACAGAGTTTTCCAATAGAAACGCTCGAATTTTGACGTGTGTAGCGGCCATGTTGGTGAAGCTACAGTTGGCAAATTTGGAGGTTATAGTAATTAATGTTTGGCAAACTATCATGGAAAATTACAGTGTTAAACAATACTGGAAAATCATTAAACTTTACTATCAAAATGAATGCTGAGTTGGAGCAACGTTCTGTGTACTACGTGATTTTTACAGTGTACACAATCGTCCTGTTGAGTTGACTATTCAACACCCGTACGTCGTTGAAACGTCAGGTCTGCAGAAAATATTGCTGCAGTAAACGAGAGTGAGTTAACCTGAGGCAGTCGATTCCTCGTCACGCTCAAGAACTTGGATACAAAATTAACACAGGAACTGAAGGTAAACGAACATAGATAGCGTCGAGCATTCGCTGAGTGGACTCAGCAGGAGAAGTTGGAAGTGAACACTGATTTCGGATGGAAAATCATCTTCAGCGACGAGGCCCATTTTTGGACGAATAACTATGTCAACAAGCAAAAGTGTTGCATTTGGGGAAATAACAATCGAGATGAGATCCATCAGTTGCAAATGCATCCAGAAAAAGTCACTGTTTGGCATGGATTTTGGTCCGACGGAGTCATTGGCCCGTACTTCTTCCAAAATGAAGCTGGCGCAGCCACAACTATTACCGGCGAGAGTTACGATGGCATGTGGTTCCAACAAGATGGCGCTACGTGCCACACAGCGCATGCAACAATGGATCTTCTGCACGACAAATTCGACAGCATGGTTATTTCGCGTTTCGGCGACGTCAACTTGCCACCGACATCATGTGATTTAACGCCATTAGGTTTTTCTTGTTGGGCTCCGTTAAATCACGAATCTATGAGAATAAGCCGCAGGCTGATATCAGAATGATATCGAGCCCGATTTATGCGGTCGAGTCATCGAAAATTGAACCTCACAAATACGCATCTTCTAGTAAAGCCTCGGCAGCCATTTGGCTGATATCATATACTCTTTCATAGAAAAAAATAATGATATCTCATACACAACTTGTTTTATTTACATTTAAAGTTCGAGCTCCCTTAATCGAAAACTCTGTAAATGAGTCTACTACTAAATTATAAAAAAATCGGTTGGAGACATGATGTCGTTCGTAAAGCAATATTTCAGGCACTGCCTTCTCTTGGAGACAATGCTGTTTTATAGAGTTGTCTTACGAAGTGGTTCCAAGTATTTTGAACTGGAAATTTGGACTTAAATAAAGATGAAGAATTGGAAGCAGTGATTGTAGAAAAGCATTATGGTATAGTGCTACATAAGTAACGTATATTTGTTGATACTGTACACATTTTTATTTTATTTAAGGGGTAATACCGTTTTAATCCACAATGTAATTTCCATCGTTACTGATAATTTTCACCTATATCTCTGACAAACTTTGTATTCCCTTTTTGTGAATTGAGGCTAGTTTTGAAGTAAAATATTCTTCGATGCAGCTACATTGCTTGATAGCTACCGCAGTAGGATTTTTTTCACGAAGAAAATGGACCATAGCTTTGAAAAGATGGTAATATGACGGTGCAGCATCAGGAGAATACAGTAGGTGAGGAGATACTTCCCAGCCTAACTCTTTGAATTTTTCTTGGGTGATTCTTGTACACTGAGGTAATGCTTAATCATGGTGCAGAAACACCTTTTCGATCAATCAGTCTTGGATATTTTCTAATCAAAGCTTTGTTTAGTTTATTAAGCAAAGCACAAAAATATTCAGCTCTTACAGTTTTATTAGGATTCAGAACCTTATAGTGAGTAATTCCTGTAAAATCACACCATACAGACAATATCATTTTTTAGGGTGAATACTTGGTTTTGGATTGGGCAAAGTTGGCTGTCCTGATATTAGCTATTGTTTTTTCTTATTGCTGTATTCTTATTGTATTCTTATCGCTGTATCGAATTCACTTTTCATCTCCAATAACAATTTGTTCAAGAAAAGAATCTCCGCCTAACCTGAACAGAAGTTCACGTTGAATTGTTGTTTTCAACTAAGAGTTGATATAGCATTCCTTGTTGAGAGAGTTGATACCAACATTTCTTTTCTTTACCGTCCGTTCAGTTATTTCCAAGAACGTTGAATTATGAATGAATAAAGTTTGAAGTACTAAGCTTTATGGCTAATTCCTGGATAATTTGTTTTGAATTAGTTTCAATTTCAGCCAACAACGAAAAGATTAAAATCACCGTTCTTAAAATTTTTAAACCAACGCTGGCACATTTTGTTATCCAAAACACTAGGTAATCAGCATTAATGGCATTTCTGGCATTAGTGTGCTATGCTTTTGAAACTCATGAAGCATCTACTTTGGAAATTATTCACACTTTGCTCTTCCATTTTTATATATATATATATATATATATATATATATATATATATATATATATATATATATATATATATATCAGACAAATGGGGACAAATGCTGAAGACATCTCTGGAGGTTCTCCATTTCTTTTCAGATCATCGCAGGCGTTCAAATATTCAAAAAAAGATCGCGGACGATGTTGAAAAGACTTTTTTTAGGTTTCTCTAAAGAAAAAATATATACTGAACGCAGCTAGTCACTAATATACATTTTAATATTATTAAAAATTTCTCAACAGTCAACTGTTGCAAACATTCACCACAGGATGGCGTGAGCCGCATAATATTGCGGACTTCATCCGAAATACTTCATCCGCCGATATATACGGTCGTACTTTTGGTCATTTCTTCAGCTGCTGTCCAAACGCTCAGCTCGAGTCTGATGATGGCTTAGAAACCAGTCAGAAACCGGCCAGAAACCGGTCTCGGAAGACGCGGGAGACGGGAGTTACGGCTGAAGAAATGAGTAATTACATGCTACATATAAATAAAAACTAATAAAAGCACGAAATAAAAAAAAATATTTCTTCCTTTTATAGACAAGAACAAAAAAGTTTTGTTAATTTACGTAAAAAAAATTACGGCAAACGAAGTACCAACGATTTAGACAAACTTTCAATTTACCCCGGTATATAATGGTTGTAACTATAAATCATTTTATAATTTTTTATGCAATAAGAAATAATTATCGTGTTTCGGTTTCAGTTAACCATTCATCAAACCTTCTACCCCGCTCCAAATTCTCCGAAAAAGTACAAATTCATTTTCAGCAAGGAGCCTTCCAACGAGACGCACATTAACATTTTGCCATATCAGACTTCACTATAAAGAAATTATGTAAATATTAGGAAACTTTTTACATTAATCATTTATGGGACGGAATTTCAAAGCAGCGATTTTATCAGATTGCATAATTTCGAGGCAGGAAAGGCATTCGAGTAAGCGATTACGAATCTCCGAATTGACAGGATTTCTTTTGGGTGATAAATGAATATTTCATTGTTCAGATTTTTTTCGTATCTTGGATTTTTTGTATTACTAATATTTGGACTATTGGATCAATCATACCCATACTTTCACTCATACCCTACGTAGGTGTTCGGTTGGTTCCTATAATCACCACCAGATTATCAACAGTATCTTCTAAGATCCATAGCCTTCATCAATCGAACTTGTATTGATGTGAATTAGAGGAACCAACAAAATGTAAGCACATATTCGTCAGATTCGGAAAGGGGAGGTGAATCGCATCTATCGCGTTTAACCCCATCTATCGACCAGAACTAGCAGCAAACATACGAGATATGATTAGCTCGTAGCAGAAAATATCTGTTAAGACTGTATTTTTATCCATCTCAGCTGACGTCCTCTATCAAAACCAACTGATAAAGACTATGAGACCAGAATCCAGTTTGGGAAGATACTGTCGACAGTATGATGTCGGAAAGAGTAACCGATATTTTCAACTTTGATAAACTGCGGAGATTGTGTAGAGCAGCCTATCACGATTGCTATAACCAGTCTCTTCTAGCTGCATCTCGGAATGTACATTTTACTTTGATAGAGGACCGCTTATTTTGTGAAACTGACTTAAAATAATTCCATCCATTGCTTCTAAATTAGAATAGCGTCTATGTACGAGGGTTGCTATTTATGCATCCGGAACAATAAATAAAAACAAAGATTTATCATTGAAAATAATTTTATTGTTTTTCAAAATATTCTCCGTGGTGATCGATACACTTTTGCATACGTTTGAACCATTTTTCATAGCACTGTTTCCGTTCCGATTGAAATATCTCCAAAACATACATTTTAAACGCATCAACCGCTTCTTCTGCCGTCGAAAATCGTTGTCCACGTAGTTTGTTCTTCACGGACGGGAACTAAAATAAATCATTAGGTGCCAAATCAGAACTGTACGTCGGATGATCTATCAATGTTCCCACGTATCAATAATGGACTTAATATCAATTCGATGTTTTGACCTGTCAAATATTGAATTGTTCGATCCGATGTGTTAGACTCGCGTTGTGATAGTGAAGAATGATCCTGCGTCGCTGGTTGTTTTTTTTTATTTCTTTAAAGACTTCTAACAAACAAATGGTTATGTACCAATCAGAATTGACTGTTCTACGTTCTCTAGTGGCCACATACACATTTATTCCAAAACAACAAGCGACCATTTTTTTGAAAATTGATCGATTTTGAAAGACCCATACAGTCGACTGCTGTTTACTTTCGGACTCATACATATGGATCCAAAGTTGGTCACTTGTTTAGATGTAATACACAGCTTTTGACGTATTTCGATTTATTTATCCAGGGTTTTTGGTTAGCCTTCAGGCTCTTACCAGTTCCTACTGAGTTCGCCGCGTTTGAGGGTGTGTTTGCCTGCTTTCGCAAGCCCAGGTTTGTTTTGGGGCTTCTATTTAGCCCTGTAGTGACGATTAAGTAGACCTAGTTGGTAACAAAATACCTTACTTGATTTGGTACCTTACTGATTTGGCCCTTACTTGATTTGGTAAAATTCATCCATGAATTTTGATTATTGAAATAACTGAGTTATTTTGCTGCTACGGAATCGGGTCGCAAGACCCGAAACCGCCGAGGGGTCCGGAGCGGAATGTTCGATCGTGGATCTTGCATTCTTCCTTCAGCTTGATGTTGTGTTGCATTAAAGGTGTTGGTTGAGAGAATGATTGAGATGGGTTACTTCGCCTGATTCTTTTTGGTGCTGCGGAGATTAGATCTTCGCAGCTGTAAATTGATAGGATTTTCTCCTTCGTTTTTTGCGGAACATGGCACTGACCCGTCTTTTCTTTGTTGGTTTCTTCCAGCTGTTAGTGGCTTTCAGAATTGATTCAGTTTGGGGTTGACCGTGGCTGCAACGGATATTGCCTCCACGTTGGTCGGTCCTTTTGGTTTGACGAAGTACTAGGGTAGATTCGAAACAGCTACCTCCCAAAGCCGTCGGCACTTTCTTTTCCTTACGTCTTTTTGGTTGGAAGAATATCGGCTGATGTTCTTCCTTGATAAGGACTTGATTGTCTCTATCTTCGGGTGGTGTGGTCTCTGGAGTCTGTTGGTCTTTGTTATTAGACGTTAAAACCTCTAATATTTTATTTTTCAGGTGCAAAAATGGCATTTTTTGCTATTATTTGGTTGGCTTCCACCGTAGTACCCCTACCTGAAGAATGTTTCTCCAGGCTCGCCAGATTTTTAATGATTTGTGTTTTGCTTCTCGGATTAATTTATCCAAGGAGCTTTCTGCGTGAGCAGTTTTATTTTTGGTATTGTCCATAATGAACAATTCGTTGCACAACACTACACTAAACGTTTCAAAAACGATTTTGTAAGGGTGCAATTTAAAGTCCAGTTTAAAAAAAAACCCTTCTTGAACTTATCAGGCCTTCCGTTGCATTCTTATTTAGGGTGAACACAGTTTCCTCATCCATGTTTAAACAAAATTAACACTGACCAACTGCGACAATTCAAATAAAAGAATAAACGGCAGTCCTATCTTTGACTTCATCATTTAAAGTGAATCTTGATAATGCGAGCTATTTCAACAGCTTTGAGAAAAGGAAGTAACCGCTGGGAGTCAAATCGAGAAAATTTGATGCTTGTGCACTTTGTTTTTTGGTCAAATGTAGCAGTTTAATCTAAATAATATATTTCACTTGATCCAGCGGTGAAGCGAAATACTTTGCGATGATGGTGCTGCTTTTTTGGTGGTGCGATGATGGTGCTACTGGTCTAAAACGGCGAAGAGATTCATCACCATAATCACGTTTAAATAAGTCTACACATTCTTGAGAAGTGTTAAAATGCACGCGGAACCCATAAAACGGAAATCTTTTTCATACCCACACTATCATTCTTCTATTGGAACTTTCGGTGTGAAACACTAAACTCGAAAAGCTTTACCACTAAACACCAAATCACTTTTTTAAATTTCTCTACGCATGTTTCGATAACCATGTTAGCATCATCAGGAATTGATTTAATCTGAACCACAACATCATGTAAAATGTAGTGGCCATAGTCCGCCGAGATGTTTACAATGTTAGCAAGGTGATCACTTAACACGACATTGCGGATTTTTCTAACGATTTTTTGGTCGTAGCATTCAACATCTTTAATGATACACCCAATGTTTTACCGTCGAAAACAAAGGGGAAGAATTCTCTAAATTAAATGAAATGAAACCTAGCTTTGTTGTTAGGGCTAAACTCCTAAAACAAATTATTGATTGATTTGTCCGTTACTTTGTGATAGTTCATTTTTTTTTAATTGTTTTATTCCTTTTTTTTTCCTAAATCAAAGTAGGTTTGCGCTGTGCATGGCTTTATTAAATGAAAAAATATTATCCGCCCGTAACACATCGGGCAATAAGTCACCGATCTGACAAATAAAACGCCCTTTTTTTGGTAAATTTCGATTTTATTTATCAATATATTCTTCTTGAAGAGCAATAATACAATAATTTCAACGCTTTTCTAACTTTTCTATACCTTTATTATAGAACCATTTTTCTTCAGTTTTCAGCAATTACCTCTTCATTGGGGCGAAATTTCTCTCCATCGAGCATTTTTCTGAGGTCTGAGAACAAGAAATAGTCACTGGGGGCCAGATCTAGAGAATACGCTAGATGAGGAAGCAATTCGAAGTGCAATTCATGCGATTTAGCCATCATTGTCCCTCATTTGTGTCACGGTGCATTGTCTTGGTGACTCAGCACGTTTTTTGTTCATTTCGAGTCTTTTTTTGCAATCTCGTCCTTCAAACGCACCAATAACGCTATGTAATATTCGCTATTGAAAGTTTTGCCTTTCTCGAGATAATCCATGAACAATGTACCATACGCATCCCAAAATACAGAGGTATAACCTTACCTGCTGGTTGTGTTTTGGTCGCTTTGGAAAAAATCCTCTTTATCGTACTTAAACAGTTCCAAACATTGCTCAGAATCATCAATATGTTGTTGTTTTTGGTTCTCTGTGAGCAAACCATTTCGAAAGCAATTTACGCATTCCCAAATAATCATGCAAAATGGTGTAAGCACTTTCTTTGGATACCTTCATGAAATCAGCTATCTCCTGCAGCTTTACTTTATGGTTTTGCGAAACAATTCAGTGAATTTTTCTGATGTTGTCTGGTGTAACCACCTCATGAACGTCCAGAACGTTCAGCATCATCGGTGCTTGAACGGCCACATTTGAATTCAAATCTGGATAATGTCTATCAAGCCATTATTTTGCTTCAACGGTATTTTTGTTTATCAAAAACCAATGTTTCATCAACACACGAAATTCTTTTTATTTCATTGTTTTGACAGTAACAAAAGTAGCGTTACTTAAAGTACAACAACTCAGAAACTAATAGACAGATTGTAATAAAATTTTGACACATGACGTCTGAAGGTTAGCACAATTGACAACTGGTAAGGCTTTTTTTATAAGTGACTCCATCTATATGTCAGCCTGGGGAATTAATGACAGATATGTTATATATTTAATCACATAAATGAAAGAAGCTCTATTTGCAAATGGTACAAGTACCGCAATAACTTTTCTAACGTATGTGTCCGGTATTACACTTTATATCGCATAACCGAATTTAAACGAAGACCACATTCGGAATTATCTGCTGGCAGTAATATTCGCAGCATTCTAAATATACATATATTTACAGAGCCAACCACTTTTACTTTCGTTCTCGCTGTTTTCCATTTCAAAAACATTTACATGCTAATGCAATATTTTCCACCTGGAAGTTCGCCCCATTTACAACTTTATGTTAAGTGATTACATTAGCTTTCAAATTAGGTTCGCCTTATAACTATAGATAGAAGCCCTATTTGTATTCTGATAGATTGAAAATGACAAGATTATTTATAACTGCTTTGCCTACATGGACTGATTTTCAGTTTTACGATGTATGGAGGACCACTCGTTCCAGGCCGTGTTTATCGAAAATTGTACTATCATGCTAGTTAATTGTGGATTCAAACGTTTATACACAAACAAGTTATTGTACTTTACCTAGAAGATTGTTTTACTTGTTTATTATTAAATTACTGGGTTGTTAAACAAATATATTGATAAATGATTGGTATCTAAACATTAAGTTTCTACACGTGTGGACTTATAAAGAGCCTTAATGATGTAACCCATGTAACTAGTGATTTTTTAAACTTAGGCACTTTCATTTTTTATGTTGAATTATTTAAAGGTGGTGTTATTTGTCACCAAAAATATTAATCACAATATCAATATGATCGCAGTGATTTTTATTAGTATATATGCTTCCTGAGCAACAAAAACTATTTTAAAAGCACCTCATAAACATATTTGATTATTTAAATAATCAAATATATTTAAAATAAAATCAAACGTGTTATTTTTCCTTCCATGGCATTTGCTACGCTAGAGTTATTTTAATACTATTTTTCTTGAGATTCAAAATAATATAGATTAAGTTTATAAATAAATAAGTTAAGATTAATATCTAAAAATTTCCACTGTATTTAAAATTGTATGTATAAAAATTGTTTCGACACACAGCGCCTTTTTCGAATACAAACTATGTTAAACTAACAGTAAGAAAGGTAATTACAACCTAAACTGTCCATCGACCTAATACTACCATAAAAAATGATAGTGAGAAACACATTTTTCCAACGTCTAGGAGGGTAATATAAGTTTAATAACGGTGAACCATTCAATTCAGCTGGTTATTTAGCAAAATATCCAAATTTTTCCATCTATTAATTTCTAGGCTCTCTTAAAGATTTAATTTTTTCCATTTATTTTCATTATGTAACATTTTAAAATTATCATTGAAAGTGTGATTTTCTATCATTAAGTGATTAGCATAATGAGAATTATTTTGTTGTTTAGTATAACTTCTTTTATGTTCATTAAGCCTAGTAGAGAATAACTTCCTGTTTGTCTAACATACATTTTTGGACACGACCCGCACTCAATTAAATAAATTCCTGATTTATAGAGTTTGTTTGTTTGACTTTTATTGTTTTTAATGAGGCGTCCAAGACTATTGTTTGTTTGAAAAGCAATATTTATATCGTTTGTTTTGGATATATGTTTAGACTACTAAGTGGTACTAATTTGGTAACTTTTCCTGTATACGTAACTATTTTTTGACGCTGCATTCTTGATTTTATTGACAGGATATATTAAATTAATGGTTTTATTATAACTTTTTTATTAATTAATCTATTTATAATATTTAGATCGTATCCACTATTTATTGCGATCTGTTTGATGGCATTCAATTCTATTATAATCATATATTGACATAAGGATATTTAATAATCTATGAATAAATGAGTTAAATACTGCCACCTTTTGTGAATAATGATGAAAAGATTTATTGTGAATAACTAAATCTGTATGTGATGGTTTATAAAAAATTGCAAAATCATGTTTATTACCTTTTCTAGCAATTGTTAAGTTCAAAAAGTTAATACTATTATGTTGGTCTTCTTCAACTATGAATTTAATATTCTTAGTAATTACATAAGAACATTAAATTCATCATTTTACAATATACTATTGCCATTCTAAATACCTATGATTTTATCAATAAAATAAAATATATTAATTTACCCAAAAAATCAGAACTAATTTCTTTCGACGTACAGCATTTATACCCGAGTATACCACCAAATGAAGTAATAGAATTAGTTGACAAATTACTTCTTAAAAATAAAACTAATTTAATAATGAAATAAGAAATTTTAAAGCTGCTGTCAATTACTTGGGATCAGCATTATTTTAAATTTGATAATTCATTTTACGTTTCGAATAACGTTTGATAAGTCTTTCACTGGCGGAAATTTTTATGGATAACTTAGAAAATCAAATCAATCAACATCAGTTGTTTAAATTATCACTTTACTGGTACAGATATGTTGATGACATCCTAATTTGTTTCACAGATTCTGATAGACAAATAAATCAATTCTTAACTTACATACATTCTTGATATAAGAACATTAAATTCACAGTTTAAAAAGAGCAGTATAACAGTGTTAACTTTTTGGACTTAACAATTACTAAAAAAAGATAATAAACATGATTTTGCAATTTTTCATAAACCATCACATACAGATATATTTATACATAATAAATCTTGTCATCCTTATTCACAAAAGTTGGCATTATTTAACTCATTTAAACATATATTATTAAATATCTCTATGTCAATAGATAATCAAACAGGTCGAAGTAAATAACCGATACGATCCAAACATTATAAATAAAATAATTAATAATAAAAGTTATAATAGAGCTATTAATTTAATATATCCAGTCAATAAAATCAAGAATGCAGCATACAAAACAATATACAGGAAAAGTTACCAAATTAATGTCTAAACATTTATCCAAAACACACTATGTAAATTGCTTTCAAAACAAACAATAGCCTTGGACGCTTCATTAAAAACAATAAAAGCCAAACAAACAAACTCTATAAATCAGGAATTTATTTAATTGAATAGTTGAGTTGAGTTTGAGTTTGAGTTTTATTTAATTGAGATTTATTTAATTTAATATATCCAGTCAATAAAATCAAGAATGCAGTGTACAAAACAATATACAGGAAAAGTTACCAAATTAATGTCTAAACATTTATCCAAAACACACTATGTAAATTGCTTTCAAAACAAACAATAGCCTTGGACGCTTCATTAAAAACAATAAAAGCCAAACAAACAAACTCTATAAATCAGGAATTTATTTAATTGAATAGTTGGGTTGAGTTTGAGTTTTATTTAATTGAGATTTATTTAATTTAATATATCCAGTCAATAAAATCAAGAATGGAGTGTACAAAACAATATACAGGAAAAGTTACCAAATTAATGTCTAAACATTTATCCAAAACACACTATGTAAATTGCTTTCAAAACAAACAATAGCCTTGGACACTTCATTAAAAACAATAAAAGCCAAACAAACAAACTCTATAAATCAGGAATTTATTTAATTGAATAGTTGAGTTGAGTTTGAGTTTTATTTAATTGAGATTTATTTAATTTAATATATCCAGTCAATAAAATCAAGAATGCAGTGTACAAAACAATATACAGGAAAAGTTACCAAATTAATGTCTAAACATTTATCCAAAACAAACGATGTAAATATTGCTTTCAAAACAAACAATAGTCTTGGACGCTTCATTAAAAACAATAAAAGCCCAAACAAACTCTATAAATCAGGAATTTATTTAATTGAGCGCAGGTCGTGTCCAAAAGGCTATGTTGGACAAACAGTAAGGTCTTTCTCTACTAGGTTCAATGAACATAAAAGAAATTATACTAAACTTTACTCACTTTAGGTAGCAATTACTTTTCTTACTATTAGTTTAACATAGTTTGTATTATTAAAAAAGCACTGTGTGTCGAAATAATTGTTATACATACAATTTTAAATTTAGTGGAAATTTTTAAATGTTAATCTTTGCTTATTTATTTAAAATAAATTTCAGTCAAAAATCGGCTGCTTCAGTTAACTTTAACTGTGTTTATAATTCAAAGAGAAAAATTATTTATAAAAAGTGAAAAAACCAATATATGTATTTGTAATTTCAGAAAATTAGTGATTTCATGTTAATGTCTACCAACTTGTCGTGTTGGTTATCCACATTTATAGGTCGCGTGGGTTTCGAGATTAAATGAAAAATAAATTATTGTAGACGTAGATATAACCTTGATTACCTTCGTCTGGAAGTTTTTAATTCTTGGTTATATATGCAGAACAAAATCTATAATAAACGTTTAAAACACTAAAACGGAATATGTTAAAACACAACTACGGAATCTATAAACATTAGGTGCTGAAATTCATATTATTTGAAAAGAGATGCCCCAACAAACCTACATTCATAAAATTGCGAAGCAGGCTTTATGGTAGTACATTTAAACACAGCCGGATATTCATGCTTTATGCAAATGTAAATGATCATGTGATCAAATCTGAACTACAAACTGAAAATCCATATACATTAAAAAAATGCCTGCCTATTTTTTGGCAATCAAATCAATAGAAGTGGGTCACGGCCGTTTTATTTATGGAATGGTTTCATCGATGTTTTATTCCGGAAGTGAAAACATATTTGCAGAAGGAAGGATTACCATTTAGTTTTGTTTTTTTGATAATAAACAAAGGTCCTGGGCATCCTATGTCACTAGTCAAAGAAAACGGAAATGTTCAAATGGTTTTCTTACCACTTAATATGGGGTCATTGTTTGAGCTATTTGATAAAGCTGTCACTAGAAGCCTTAAGGCTATATATGTTCGGTAGATTTTCGAAATGATTCACATGATAGTTGACAATTCGTCTGATGGAGTCATGAATTGAAGAACGATAACGGTATACAGGAAGAATTTGTCGGATAATGTCAATTATGCTGTGCTAGAAGTAATACTTCGGGAGAGCGGAATAAGAGCACGAGGAACAATTTACAACAGCAAGAGCCAAATGTTAGCATACTCAGACGACGTAGAACTCTTGTCAAGATCAACAACATAGCCAGCAAGAATCTTTAGACTGTTTGAAAAAAAGCGCAAGAATATGGCCTGCACATTAATAAAAGTTAGGCAAAATTCTTTGAGATGGGAGAGGACGTGGATGATGCAGAACAAATTATTATTAAAACGGAACAAAATAAATATTATAAATTTAAAACAGTCAAAGAATTTGAGTATTTGAGATGATAACTTCCCAACCAGTGAAGACGATGAAATAAAAGAAATTAAAAAAAGAATGGCAGGGGAAGAAAATATATAGGAGCGTTACACAACATGCTTAGATAAAAAAAGTTAAGGTTATACAGAACAGTTATTCAACCTACGGTACCATACGGCTGTGAATGTTGGGTAATGAATCAAAAGGAAGAAGAAATATTGAATGTCTGGAAGCGAAGAGTACTAAGGAAGATATTTGGTGGACTGAAAGTACAGGAGACAATATGCAGAAGAAAAACCAATGCAGAAATTCAACTTCTATACGGAAAACCATCTATAAGTCAGATAGTTAAGTCTTCCAGTTTGCGGTGGTTGGATTATGTATTAAGAATGCCAAATAATAGATGGGCAAAACAAGCATTGTCAAGAGAAGATAGACGAAGAAGAAGAAAAAGAAGAAGAGGATGACCAAGAAGAAAGTGGTTGGAAGGATGCAAGAAAGATTTAGGTTCAGCAAGGGTAGGAGGATGGCAGGATGCAGCCATGAATAGAGTAAAATGGTTTACCACGATAATTTATACAGTGCCGCAAATTCATCTTGTATAAAAATTTTTAGTTTTCCTGAACAAATCATTAATTTTTCAAACTTCAACAAAAAAATTCCATTCAACCTACTAGTACTTTTACTAGTAAACTTATCTATGATATTTAATATTTCATATATAATTTGAACAAGAAGATTTTTAAATAATTTCAAATTAATTTTATAGGAATATTTTATGAATAATAAAATAACATATCTAATATTTTCACAGATGGTAGAATAAATATATTTCTAAATCATTCCGGGTTGGACTCTTCATTCGAAGCGGACAACACTTGAAAATGCCAAATGAGATATATATATATATATATATGATAATATATATATATATATATATATATATATATATATATATATATATATATATATATATATATATATATATATATATATATACACATATATATATATATATATATATATATATATATATATATATATATATATATATATATATATATATATATTATTATTTTTTTATTTATTGGGATTTTCGGTCAGTGTAAATAAGTTTTAATTTTTTATTGTTTTATTTACGTTTCGATTCTACAACGAACCATCATCAGAATACTTCTAAAATAAAAATTACTTTTATAAAAAAAAATAGAAACTTACATTTAAAAACCTACCAATATCAATTAAACAATTAATTTTTTGAATTTTTTAAGGAATATGTGTAAATTTTTTATAAAATTTTTAAATGACATATTTGACTTTTGACATATTTAACAATTATTCCACCTTTTTTGTTTTTTATTATAACCTAATTGTTTTGAATTTTTTATGTGGAAAAATATTAGATGCAAAAATTAAAAAAATTATGAAAATTTATTATTTAATAATGTTATTATAAAGGGTATTCCATTAAGAGGTTTCGAATGTTGGAAACGAATAAAAGAAACGTTTCATAAGATACTTGAAAGTTATTTATGGCAATGCGAAACTGGACAGTGTACAATTATGCGTGGAATACATCTGTCAATGTCAATGTCAGGTTTCGAATGTTTTGTTTTGCTAGTCTTCTTATCTCAAACTTTGTTTATGTTTTTCGGTTTCATTGTGGAATTCAGTACAATTTCAGCAGTGGAGCGCTACAGAGTAGAACAACGTGTTTACATTGTTAAAACGTATTTTCAAAATGGTTATTGTATGACAGCCACATTTCGGCGAATTCGTGAATACTTTGGTGTATGCAATCGTCCGTCAGAAATAACCATTCGCAAAATAGTGCGTAGATTCGAAACTACCGGATCTGTGAAAGATATCGAAAAAAAAGTCCGGGAACGTCCTGCTCGTTCGGTTGAAAATATTCAGGCGGTTCGTGAAAGTGTTACTGAAAATCCACAAATGGCTGTTAACAGGCGCGCGCAACATTTGGGTATCAGCAAAACTTCAACGTGGCGAATTTTCAGCTAACATAGGAGCTAAAACCAGCCGACCATGGGCAACGCCGTGCATTTGCCAATTGGATCCTACAGATGAAGGTAAATAACAATAATTTTTGCGATAAAATCATTTTCAGTGACGAGGCTCATCTCCACTTAAACGGTTACGTAAATAAACAAAATTGTCGCATCTGGGGCAATGAAAATCCTAGAGAAATCCACGAAATCCCGATGCATACTCAACGTGTCACAGTTTGGTGCGGTTTTTGGGCTGAGAGTATCATTGGACCGTATTTTTTTGAAGATGAAGATGAACGAGCTGTTAAAGTAAACGGAGAACGATACCGAACGATGATTGATGTTTTTTTATGGGATCAAATAATGGACATGGATTTAGAGAATATGTGGTTCTAACAAGATGGTGTGACATGTCATACAGCACGTGAAACATTGACTTTATTGCGAACACAGTTTGGAGGAAGGCTGATCTCCCGGAATGGGGACGTAAATTGACCACCAAGGTCATGCGACTTGACGCCGCTAGACTATTTTTGTGGGGCTATGTGAAGAGCAAAGCTTACGAAAATAATCCGCAAACCGTTCAACAGTTGAAAGAAGAAATTAGGCGAATAATTCGTGACATAACTCCGCAAATGTGTTCAGCAGTTATCGAGAATTTCAACAAAAGAATTGTGAGCTGCCAGAGAAGTCGTGGCGGTCATTTGACAGATGTTGTATTCCACGTATAATTGTGCACTATCCAGCTTCGCACTGCCATAAATAACTTTCAGGTATGTTATGAAACGTTTCTTTTATTCGTTACCAACATTCGAAACCTCATAATGGAATACCCTTTATATACAACTTAAATTATCTGTAACATTCTGAAATTAATGTAAGTTTGTATTTTTTTTTCATCATCGTTCAGCCATTGTCGATCCACTGCAGGATGAAGGTCTCCCCAGCATACCCCGCAGCATACTTCCGGTACTCGCGCGGTCTCAGAGCTTTCCTCTGCCATTCGAGTCCAATATACTTAATGATGTCATCGATCCATCGTGTTTTAAGTCTTCTTTGTATGCGCTTATGATTAAACACAAAGACCAAACAAAAAACATCCAAGCATATACCTTTCCATTCCCCTCTGTACTACCCGAAGCTTTTGAATGGATTGTGATGTGAGTGTCCATGTTTCACTTATGTCAGAACAGACAGCACGCACTGATCTCTTCTCTCTTCAGTATCTCTTGATACTTAATATATATATATATATATATATATATATATATATATATATATATATATATATATATATATATATATATATATATATATATATATGATATATTCTCAATTTCTTTAAAAAATTCATAGTCAGTTAAGTCAGGTAAAAAAATCCTCCATTTACTTTTTAATTTTTCCAGAAAACAAATATCGCTTTATCTTTTGTTGAGCTGCCAGAACGGAAAATAAAAACTTCAGAGAATCCACGGAACGGTATAAAGTTTCCTTTTCGAACGAGAATTTAAAGAGAAAACAAAGTAGCAGCGGTTTGGGTCCAGTTTCACATTGTAAATGTTTTCCCGATATAGCGGTCAGGCCGGTGGATTTCTGTTGGTGTCGTGTCGAACGAAAAGATATAAATTGGTTGGAAAATGTTAGAGTTATTCTTGGCTTTTTGTTTTCTTTATTCTTTCCATTTCTTCGTTCGGAAGTTTTGGTTTTGCTTGTCTTTTTTTTGTATTACATCCTCACCTTTCTTATCTAGATTTCAAATTATATCCTCCAAAAACAATACATTTAAGAAATCTATTTTAATTATAGAAAAAGTTATATTGATTCTTTGATTTGACCATTTATAAGTAATGTTGAAATTTAAATAATTTTTCCCGGAAAATTCGTAGGACTTTCCTTTAAGAGAAATATAAGCGCAAATAGTTTATGTAAATATTTATTTAGATTTTTATGTAATACCATTATTACCTTTTTGCTAAAAATTAGCACCTTTATTACTAAAAATGTCAACAGGTTATGTTATTATTGTTCACCTCTTCTCGTGTGCAATGTTAAGTAAGAGCTGAGTAAGGTGGATGGGGCAAATCAAATTTCAATTGGATTTTTGAATAAAAAATATGTATCGATTTTTTACTTTATTTTAAAACTTTATCATAAATAATATTGATAATGGATGCGAAAAACTTTTAAAAAATTGTTTGGAATTAATTATAAATGAATTCAAATTTATAAAATTTAACAAAAAATCACGTGGCTACGAAAGCGCCAGGATTTGCTGCCATGTTTGTGATGTCATTATGTTAAAGTGTTTTCACAGAAGTACGGTCAACGGCTTTTACCTGTATATATACGCTCAAAATTATTGAAGTTTAGTGCGAAAAAAAAATGTTATTACTTATTTAATTTAGTAATGCGTGGCAAAGGATTCGTAAAAGTCAATTCTGATAATATACTTGGTGTAAATATTTTTATAGTCACATATTTTCTCAAAAATGATATTCGGGCCAATTCAGATGAAGTTCGAGATGCCAAAGCATGAATTTGAGTTTTTCTAAAAATAATAATATAAATGTAAATTAGAAACAAAATATTTCTATTAAATATAACTAAATTATTTGTAAGGTCACGCGAAAGTTACAGTGACAAGGCTATAGGTTATGTTCAATTTGACCGCAAAATTGTATGTTGAAAGGACGTGTCTGTTCAAAACATAAAGTTCTGAGTACTTATACAGTCACCTTAATTATTAACGAAAAACTAAGAAAAATTCAAGATACTCAATGTCACGATTGTGTAGCTTCGCCAGGTAATAAATACTCAAACCTAAAAAATTGATATAATGTTATAAATATTAATATTGCGTATATATTTGATGACATGTGGTTGTAAAAATTTGATTTTTTAGGATTAATACGTCGTACTGCTTGAGACCAATAATTTCAACGTTTATCATCTTGGAACATTTAAAAACATTTTTTCGGGAGTTGTTTTTGTAGAATTCGTCTAAAATGGTACGAAACAGGCACGATATCTATATATATATATATATATATATATATATATATATATATATATATATATATATATATATATATATATATATATATATATATATATATATTTGACATTTCCAATAAATGTACCAACACGCTGATGATAATAACAAGAATAAGATGTTTAAAACCTAAAACACTCGTATCACCTGTCTGTAATGTTGAGGAGAAATAAAAGTTCAAACGTCACACTCGCTCGGGTTTTTTCGGGCACAGTCAGTGCATCATCGGTACTAGGTTTAAAAATGTATTTTCAGTTTGTTATAACTTTTTAATTATAATATTGAATAGTAAATAATATTTGAATGTTATAATTTTTTTTACCAAACATTTTTGGGTTGGTCTTTAGACCAGGACTGTAGATCCTACTACAATTAAATTCGTGAATATTAATCGCCTTAGATGGACATTACACTTCCCAAGAAGAGAAGAAGACGATCCCGTGAGAAAAGAGGCAGTTCGAAAACAAGATTCCTAGTTAAAGTGTAAGAAGAGATAAGAATTAGGCCATGGACAACACGAGCGTTGGACAGGGCAGAGTGTTGGACAGGGCAGAATATAGGAACGTTATTGAGAACGCCCAAAAAGGGCTATAGCGCCATGGGAGAATAAGAATGCAAACAATGTTACTAATTCAAGTCGCTGTTTTTAGTAACCAAATTGTTAACATATTCCATGTTCTTAACCTCGAAAACAAATAAAATTTCGGCAAAAATCTGGCTGGATTAAAATTAACATCTAGGCCAGTTGACTGGAGCCCGTCATTCGCGGGCATGGCCAACTTCGCACTATTACAGAATCAATATCTTTCCAGGCCCTCAGGTCCCCAACCGCTTCCCTCCACTTCACCATTCTGACTTCGAGTGTTAGTTGCACGATTTTTACTTGAACTTTTCACACCGCAATCAGAGAGACATTGTCCTTGTACCTACCAACTTCTTATCTCGTAAAACCGAATTTTGTTAAGAATGCGGTGGTCTAACGGCGTTTATCCCGCTATATGTACGACCACAGTTTCACATGGGTCGACCTTTGACCCTTTATTTTATTAGTCATTAAATGTGATAAATGTTATATAAATACATATATTCAATCAATTCATTTGTTATGCGAATATTAAACCTGTCACCGTCTATATATTATAGTGTATATATTATCTTTATATATTTCTTTTAATTTTAGAAGATTTTGTATACCCGCAAATACATAATATTTACATAATGCCATAATGTCATAAGTCTGGTGGATATGATGGTGGATAAGGATTGTATTGTGAACTATTTAAGATTTATTATTTTATTCGTGAGGTATAGACACTGGGAGTGGCCAAGGAGATAATGTTGAGGGTATGAGAGAAAAAGGTACTAAGAAAGATATCTGGAGGTAAAAGAGTTGAAAACAGACACGAGAGGTTTTTTAAGGAGCGAGATATCATAGGAATTGTAAAATCTCAAAGAATGAAAAGTCTAGAGGATATTTTTAGAATGCAGGAGGATCGAATTACTAGATAGGCAGGAGGAGACAGGCCAAGATCAAGATGAAGAGAAGAGATAGAGGAAGATAGGAAATATCTATAGAATAGGAAATAGGATATAGGATAGAAGAGATAGGAAAGAGATAGAGGAAGATGTACGAAGAAAGAAAATTATTGACTGGAAAAAGAAACCTACGAACATAGAAACATAACGATAAATAGTCAATTAAGCTAAGGGCCTATTGGCCGCACAACCTCTTTCTGAATTGATACGAAGCCATTCTGAGATTAATAGACGCAAGAATGAGTTCTTCTCCAATCTCTGGACTTTCCTCTATTATTATTCTTTTTATTCTTCTTTACAGATGACCGTGACCTATGGAAATTCAATTTCGGACTAGTTCTCGATTATGGTTTCCTTGGTTACATATTGGAGAGATGTACTAGTTCTTTAATTTGGACTGTTCATCTTTTTGGATGTCTAGCGCGTAATCTAGAATCCTATCATCCAAATTATCTCAGCTTAACAGTCTTCTGTGGGCCTCAGCCGTAGCAATTTTTTCCTTCCATATGGATCTATTAACTGCTACGACTTTCCGGCTTGGTAAACCAATATTTGTGACATCGCACTTGACGCTGTTCTCCCATTTGAGCCGGTCTTCATTTACTATCTGCCTTCGTAGACAATATTCTGTTTGGCATTCTATTAGCATTCATTCTGATGACATGTTCCGCCCATCTGAGTCGTTTGAGTTTGAGACTGGACACAGCATCTCCTCTTCTCCAACGCAGACATAAAGGTTGTAGCGGCGTCTCCATGCTCCATCTTCGCAAACTCCGAGAAACTACGAGTTAAGCTGTGAGTTCTCAATCGTTTACGCAAGCAAAAATAACACCTGTTTGCAAATACTAATATACGTCAAGTAAATATACGTCATTTATTAATAGATATTTGTAGATAATAACTCGTACTCAAAAACTATTCAAAAAGTAGAAATTAATATATATTTGTTTGGCAATCCTTTATTACTAATTACCTATTTTAAACGGCGAGGCTTAGATCAACTAACTTTTGACAATATTCAGGTGCTAGTTTTACCCACTCTCCCTGAAGAGCCAGATTTAATTACTCAATATTAGAAATTTGATGAGTTCTAATTGCAACCTTTAAATGGTATCATAAATGTTCAATCACATTTAGGTCGAGACTTTGTGGAGGAGATGTCATAACTTTGGGGCAGTTATATAACAACCAGGTCTTAATTTTCACCGCTTTGTGCTTGGTATTGTTGTCTTGGTAAAAAATTATTCGTGCTTCTATTCCCAATTTTTGAATACTTTGTTTCAGGTGTTGTCTTAAAATGTCAAAATAAACATTTTGGTTCATAACCCCTTCAATAAAATTATCAGGGCCGTTAGCGAACATGTATCCCCCTACCATTACGGAGTCGCCACCATGTTATAAAGTCGCTCGAAAATTCTTAGATTTTAGTGTTTCATTAGGTTTTTTCCACACCCTATGTACTTCATCAGAATCCAAAATGTTGAATTTACTCTTGTCCGCAAATATCACGTTTTTCCAAAATGGAAAATCCTTATTTCTGTGATCTTCAACAAATGTAAGACATTTGATTTCGTTTACCTTCCTTACATAGGGATTCTTTCATGCTACCCTGTCATGTAAGTTGTTTCTATGTAAGAAATTTCTAACTGTTTGGAGATTAACATTTTTCTTTAAAAGTATTTCTACCTCTTGCTAATTTAGGAGCTAACAATATGGGATTATTAGCAACTTTGCGTATATATTACAAATTTTTTTTTGAAGAATGCCTTACTTTATTTTTTATCCGATGATCATTGTTATAATGTGTAATAATGGTTTACACTGTGATGTTGGGGCTATTCCGATTTCCCGGAAAGATTTTCCGGGTGGTAAATCGCCAACTCTCTCTTTCTCTGCTACTCTTGTTTGACACCTCTGACGCCCCATTTCATTAAAGATATAAAAATGTAAAACTACAAGTTTATTGAAACTGCACTATACTGTAATACATTGAATTCGGAATTGTACAACTAAGGCAAAATTTTTTATTGCAATAAATTAACAGTGTACGGTTTTCTATTTGACTATAAAAAGTAATAAAAGCAATTTTTCTCCAACAAGTTTGTTATTATAAGAATTTATGATAAAAAACTTTCATCCCATCCCATCCTTCTTTCCTAAATGTTCAAAGGAAACCATCTTTCCCTAAATGTACAAACGAAAATTGAAAAAGATTGTTATTTTAAAAAAAATTACTTATTTGAAGCATTTTCAAGCGAACCTATTTCAATTTTATATACTGTATAATTATATATAAGTAATTATAATTATCAGTATATGAATAATTAATATATATAAAATACTAGCAGCAGCTAGTACCAGCGGACGTTGCCCTGCCAGTGTGTATGTATGTACCTCTATATATTTAAAATGGATGGTCTGTATATAATCTAGAATTTATAAAGCGTTGTGGAAAATTGTGGAAAAATGAAAGATTACTCATGTTGATAAGATTTTATTATTTTTATTAGTATAAATTGATAATAAATTCTATACTTTTTTTTCTATTAATAAAGTACGTGAACGAACAATGTTTTTAACTATTCCATTCTCTATATAACAAAACCAATTTAAAGTAATTTAAACTAATATTAACATCTACGCGTAAAGCAAGTAGATAAACAATATTTTTAGTTTTCTGATTCGGTGTATAGATGTACAAAGTTTTTGGAGTTCCTACTCCGGATCAAGCAACATGTAGTTGACTTTTCGATGGTCAACGAATCCAGATCGTTCGATTGCATGCCATGGGGTTTGTCCAGTTAAGCTACCCGCCCTATACAAATTTCCTTTCACTTTTATCTACAAATACTGTAAGCAGGGAAAGATGTAGTTAATGTGTAGAAGTTGATGCGCTATAGCCCCATCAAGTGGCGAGGTACAGTAAAGCAGATAGTGCAAAAATATTGACCGTTTTCAAATATCTATGTATACCAATTTTCATAGAGATCGGTTATATAGTGTAGAAGTTGATGTCCTGCAGCGCCATCTATGACGAGTTACAACAAAATGTCGTATGAATATATATATATATATATATATATATATATATATATATATATATATATATATATATATATATATATATACACACTTTTGTTGATTGCTTGAACGGGAAGGAGCCCCACCTATCCCTTCAACTGGATGACATATGTTTGGTCACACAATGTTTATATATATATTATTCACGGATTGGCTCTGGTGGACCACGCGATGTACAGAGATGTTTGTTGATGTATTTGTGTATTGTTTGATTTCTTGGTTTTCTCGAAGTCAGTATGTTGAGCTATTTATTTGTTTGGGGTCTAAGATTTTTCTTATTATTTTTCTTTCTTCCATTTCAATCTCCTCGATGTCTTTTTTCTGTTCAAAATGAGCTTTTCTGCGCCCTATCGACATTCTGGCATAATAACTGTGTGTTGTAATGTCTCAGTTCAGTTTTATGCATTAAAGCGTCTTTCATGTTTGCCTGCTGTGTATTTCGACGCCTTATTGGTGGCATTTTTCCAAAGATACTAAATTAATCTATTCAACACACCACCAATAACACAATATTTTCATTAAATCAAGAAAACATAATGAAATCCCTTCGCAAGATATCACATTTCTTTTTTTAATGGCTTGGTTCCAAAATATGTGACTGCAAAATTTACCTCACTTTCAAGTTCTGCCTCATTTCACATAAAATGTCAAAACGTCAAAATTTAACCTTTTTTTTCATATAAAAATACAATCCAAATTTCCATCCTTTTCCTGTGGATTTTCCAAAAATCTTCTTTCATACAAACCCTGTCCTGACAATTACGAACACAACAAAAAGGAAATAAGCCAAATCAGATAAGCCGTTCTCAAGTGATGCTCCGTCATACATGTGGCAATTGATTTTTATTTATAAAAATAATTATAATTATAAAAATAAGTTTGTAATGTAAATATAAATCATAAAAAATTGTCAAAGGTAGTCAAAAAATGCCCCCTAATATTTAGTGCTTCAGTCTTTTTTCTTCAGTTTCAGTATTTTTACTTCTTTTAGGTAAACAAGCAACAAATGATAATTAAATGTTAGACAAGTGTGCCAGTAGTAAACTAACATTTTTGTTATTCAAGTAGATTTTAATTGTGTAAATGTTACTTTCAGTGTTGGAATTATTTTTCCAACAAAACCGAAAAGAATGAAATAAAAGTTTTTGGCCCCCAAACCGCCAATTACACCTGTGTAAACTTCGCTCTTCATTACCCGACGAATAAATATTGCAGGAAGACATTAAAAATTGCGCTGTGAAGGCGGTTCTATTCCCCCAGCGAGTCCCCGAAATTCACTCTAAAGGGTCGGTCCGAAAGCGAAATTCCATTTTAGACGGCATAAAATAATTTAATAGCATTTAGACGGTAATTGCTCTGAATGCGACAGTCTACGTTGATCAAATCATCCTCAAAACATTTATTACGCAAATTTAAAAGGTCAATGTTTTTGCTTATGACATTTTAAAAAGAATGGGATATATTTTAGAAATATTTCATATATATATAAGAAAAACATATTATTAGATGACATTTATTTATAAAAAAAAAGTAATATATAATACAAATTTAATATCCATATTAATCTCCCTCACTTTCTGTTCACTTTCGCTATCTTTCCGGCAACTGTCGAAATCTAGATAGAAAAACACTTGGTGGTTTTAATGTGATAAGATCATTGCGGCTTTTTTCAGCTTCCTCAAGATATATGAACCGGTTATTAATCAGATTATATTGTGTGATCGGAGAGATGAAGATCCGAAGGATCCAAGTCTGGAGAATACGCCGAGTGCAATAAAATGTCTTAGGTCAACTTGGTGATCGTTTCCAGAAGTTTTTTGATGTATGTGCCGTGCGATGTCCTGAAACAAAATAACTTCCGTTAACAATTTAAGGCATTTTTTCTCCAGAGCGCTGATAACGATGCTGATAACGATTAGTAATGACCGTTTGACCGGATTGGAGCAACTCATAATGCACGACATCCAGCTGATCCCTCCATGTACACCGCAACACTCTTTTGTTGCTGTATTGATTGACAGCTCACCACCATCTATGATTTTTCACTTCTTTGGATTATCGTCACAGGTTTTATAAAGGAAATTATTTTCCTTGAGCCTGAACAGCATTGATATAACAACATCAAAAAGTTTACTGTTATGCTCAGTTGTGTGTACAGAGTGGACTCAACGTTTCTATTTAAAATTTTTCCTAGCTTATCTAAACGTGTGGGACCGGGAACTCCAAGTTCCTGTCCGAGGTCTAGTAGCGTACGATATGGATTTTCTTCCTGCAGTGTTTCCAATTCTTTATTATCCACTTTTTGCTGTCTCAGACATTATGTATCATTAAATCAACATTTCCAATTCGGAATTCCTGGAACGACTTCTAATACTGTACGAAACAGCATTATCTGCCAACCAAATTGCCACCGCACAAATTATATCCTGAGCTTCCTTAGCAGATATTTCAAAAGAAGACAGTGGCTCAAATTTTGCTTTTTGAACGTCACATCGTGTCTAAAACTGATTTTTTAGGTTATATTCATGGTACCCTTAGATCACATATATCGTATATCATATATACTTTATTCTTCGATTGTAGTTGACAAAGGATTAAAAGAAGCAAAGAAAAGCATCGACACATTGAAATTGGGATACTGGCCATTGGATCAGATTAAACTGACCGAATTAATGGTTGGAGATGATATGCACACAAATCTTTATCACTTTGACACAACTTAGAAACTTTGAACGTTGAAGAGTTGACAAAAATAAATATGAAAATGAATCTATACAAGACAAAGACTATGATCATATACATAGAAAAAAAGGAACATAACATACAATTAAATGGAATAGAATAGAAAAAGCTACTTTACTATAGAAAAAGCTTGAAAAGCTACAAATACCAGGGATCGACAATCGAGAGTAAAGGAAGTAGGAAAGGATACACGATACAGAAAAACTAAAAAAAATATTTAACATGATGAAGACAACATTCCTTGGAAGGGAAGATATACCGAACAAGGTAAAAACAGCAGTAATTAAAGAGAGATATGAATTCCAATAGAAAAACATAAGATACATATAAATGCAACTGACATGAGGTTCCTGAGGAAAATAGAGAACAAAACAAAAAGAGGCAGTATCAGAAATCAAATAATTAGAGAAAAGCTACAAATTGAATTCATAAATGATAAAATAGCAAAAGAACAACTAAGGTGGTACATACAGGTGTGTCGCATACCGCGAAACAGATTCACAAAGAAAGTGTACGAAGCGCGAGTGCAAGGGAAGAACTGTAAAGCAACGCCAAGAAGAGCATGTAACGATGGAATTAGAGAGGAGGCTGGAAAAGGCGCATAATATGGGGAGAAATTAAGGACCTGATACAAGATAGGAAGAAATGATGAGAGATGTATGGAAGACAACCTCAACTCTACAAGCCTGGCACCTAACGGTATAAGGCATAGGATTAAGTAAAAGTAAAATATATACTTTGTTTTGAAGCTGAAATAGATATACGTCGGGAAAAACTTTGATTCGAAGAGATTCTGCAGTCGATAAAATGAATGGGCCGAGAATTAAGTTGGGGACCTAATAAATGATCCAACAGGCAATCAATATCACCAATCAGTTAATCAACCACCTACATGTTAACACATCATTACGCCATTACGTGCATCATTCCGTCGGCAAATCTCCCTTTGTCTCACCTTTTCATCTTCACCCAGGCCTACCTCCTCTTCTTTTTTCTCCTATAGTATGGATGAGGAAGCAATTCGGAGTGAAATTCGTTATTCGTTCGTTGAAAAACGATTTGTTACACGGTGCATTGCCTTGATAAACCAGCACTTTTTTGTTCATTAGGAGCCTTTTTTGCGATCTCGTCCTTCAAACACACCAATAACGCTATGTAACACTCGCTATTGATGGTTTTACCTTTTTCGAGATAATCGATGAACAATATCCCATGCGCATCCCAAAATACAGAGACCATAACCTTGCTTGCCGATGGTTGTGTTTTGTTTCAACACCTCCAAACATTGCTCAGAATCATCAATTATTGGTTGTTTTTGATCCGCATAGTGCATCCATTAAAGATGATAAACATATAAAAAAATTAAAAAATCGCAACGAGAATCGACCAATAAGAGTGGACCAAAGGCACATCCGATAAATGAACACTTTTCAAGAATGTTTTAAATATGATTCATCAGAGATTCTTCGACGTTTTAATAACACAACCACAGATGAAATGCACATTCACAATTATACATCTGAGATAAAGCTAGTAGCTCAAACAGTGAATGGGAGCAACTAAAAGTGCACTAAAGAAAGTGAAAACGATTCCGAATGAATCTTGGATCCATGCGTATGAGCCCGAAAGTAAATAGCAGTTGACTGTAATAGTCAGCGATTTTCGACGCCAGAAGGACCGGTTTATGCGTTCACAAGGCATGTGTTGGAGATTCCTCAATCGGAATGGAAAAAGCACTATGAAAATAGGATTAAACGTATGCAGAAGTGTATCAATCATCGTGGAGAATATTTTGAAAAACCATCTTCAGTGATAAGTATTTGTTTTTATTTATTATCCCGTATACATAAATATCAACCATCGTAAATGTATTGATTTGTAGCATGACTACGAAAAATATAAAAATAATAAAAATCATGTTTTCTTTGCCATGTCGTGAACTTTTCTAAGGACCCTCTTAACTCAGGTGATTTCCCATTTTTACGCAGTATTCTATAATCATAAACTCACCTCGTGTCACTTGTTGACAGCGTATTTTTTGAATTTTTATTATAAGATAGAATCAAAATGCCTCGAAAAGCAACATGGTATACTCCTATAGCACGTATGAAAAATCGTGAAGAAGTATGGGCAAGGCTTGATAATAATGGCTGGGTAAAATTGTCTTTATTAAAATAATGTTCTCTTGGATTGTTTTTTTTTTCATTCTAGAAAGCAGAAAAAATGGATCTGGTCCCAGAAATATCATATTTTAATAACCAAACTACTCATTCCCGTATGTTGGAATATGACAGTTATACGGCATACACGAAAACATTTCCTCTATGGGATCCTAGAAAACCAAAGGATAATACAAGATATTTGCCTGTAATCAGATATAATATATTTGAACAAGTAAGGAATTTTACTCTATCGGGATTCAAACTAATCAAATTATTGGTTTATTCGGAAACAGTTCTATCTAGAACATGCAAGAAAAACACCACACATTAGCAAGATCATCTCTCCTCCGATTTCATACTCCTCAATTTCCTGTCCTTAAAGACTAGAATTTCGTACTCATACATAATTCTAATCTTTAAACCATCTTATCTATGTCATCATAACTTGCTTCTTCCGTACCAACAGACCTCCATTTTCAAATTTGAATAATTATCTGAAACGACGTGGTGTATAATCTTTCTGCTTAGCGTGATACTATACCAAAATTACCACACAACATGATACAAACCAATTTTCGTTAAAACAAAGATATACTCAATGGAGTATATTTTCAATTTTATTCAAATACGTGTATTATGTGCTGTAATTTTTTGTCCCCAGTATACTAATTATAAGAATGGTGAGGATTTGAACCCCAAAATGTAAGTCGGGCGCCATATAAAGTTTAAATTGATGCCTCGAACACACTTGTAATGGTCCCACCACTTGATACATTTCCCATAGTCCCTAGCAGGATTAGAACACTTTCTAACACAGTCTAATTTTTTTTAACCTGCCATAGGTTAACTTTTTTATTTGAAGTAGTAGACAGATACCAAATGCAAAGTTGTAGGAAATAACTTGACTAAGGAAAATTTACAAATAGCAACGAGGTTGCCAGATTTCTTTAGTAGCTACAAAAACAATATTTTTTAATTATAACACCAACTTTTTTTATATAACTTGACAAATATTACAATTCCAAAAAAAACCATTCACATTTCACATTTCTTTATTGGAGTAGCCGTGTAATTTTTTTAAAACCTGACATAGGCTAACTTTTTTATTTAAAGTAATAGACCAGTACTAGTCTATCGAAGAGTAGTATTTCCAATGTAAAGTTGTAGGAAATAAGTTGACTAATAAAAATTTACATACAATACTTTACGGTGTTGCCATATTTTTTTAGTAGCTAATAAAACAATATATTTTAATGGCAACACCGGATTTTTTTTAACATAATTTGACAAATCTTTAAATTGCAAATAAAAAATGTTATATTTCTTTATTGGAGTAGCCGTTTTAGAACAATAAACAAAAATAGCAAAATGATCTGCAGTCGGCAGGAATTAAAAAAAAACTTAACATAGTAGGCCTTGGAAATTAAACAAAAATTGTGTTGTTTAAAAGGAGCCGTCATTATTGGACTGCCATTGTGTTATTTGACGGCGGTATTTATCGGTATTAGAATGTGTATAAAAATAACGTTTTAATTCAGTTGCTAAGATGAATCAGTTATTTAATCAAAAAGAGAAAGTTGAATTAATTTTTCTTCATGTTGGTGGCTTAAGCCTACGCGCTTAATCATTAATTAATATTAACTGTATTAATGATATCATTAATTATTATTAATATATTCATTATTTTTATTCGCCCATTCAGGGGTTGAAATTGACACCACCGGGTTTCGAATCAAAAGTTTGTAGTCTACGGGAAAATAATATACAGTGTAATTTTTTTTAAACCAGATAAAGGCTAACTTTTCTATTTGAAGTAATAGACATACTTCCAAATGCAAAGTTGTAGAAAATAACTTGACTAAGAAAAATTTACAAACGATTCTTTCCGGTGTTGCCAGATTTCTTTAGCAGCTACTAAAGCAATATTTTTAAATTGCAACACCGTATTTTTTTAACATAATTTGACAAATTTTAAAATAAAAATTGTTATGTCACATTTCTTTATTGGAGTAGCCATTTTAGAACAATTAACAAAAACAACTAAAATAATCTGCTGTCTATAATCTGGAGGCTGGAACTAAAAGATGCTAACAGAGCAATAGTAGGCCTTGGAAATTAAACAAAAATTGTGTTGTTTAAAAGGAGCCATCATTATTGTCCTGTCATTGTGTTATTTGACAGCTGTTGTATTTAAATGTGTTTAAAAATAACGTTTTAAATAAGATGCTAAGATGAATCAGTTATTTAATCAAAAAAAGAAAGTTGAATTAATTTTTCTTCATCTTGGTGGCTCAAGTATACGCGTTTAATCATTATATTTACTGTATTAATTATGTTATTAATTATTAGTAATATATTAATTTTTTTATTCACCCATTCAGGGGTTGAAATTGACAATGCCGGGTTTGAAACCAAGACACAGTCAAGTAGACTGAAGGAATGACCTCACAATTCTCGTTTTTTCCAAGATAACTGCCTTTTGAGCTACCGCAATGATATTTTCTGACAGTTGAAGTAGTCTGATGTATTTAGGAAATTTGCTCGTGGACTAATCAATTTACAATAATGACGAATGGTAAAATGTTTGTTTATTTTAATTTGTACATTTCTTTTAGTTCAAAGGCTAACTCTTCGTATTTCTGTTTTTCTTCGCATATGCTTTCTCAATGTTTTCATCTAGTGCTGTTATAAAATCAATGATAAGAGCTATTTTATCTTGTTTGTTAAATAGGATCATATCTTGTCGGTAGTGCGTTATTTTACGATCAGTTATGAGGGTTATGTCCCAGTATAACCTAAAACTAGAGTTCCCAAGATTAATTGTGGATTATAGTTATAATTCTGCACTTGATTATTGAGAAGTCCAGTTCGCAATGCTAAATTCTGATGGAAAATTTTGCCCATTTTATCATGCCGTTTAAGATATTGTCGTGATGACATAATAGGACATCCCGCTGTGATCTGTTGGATGCTCTCGATTGTGGACTTGCATTTTCGACATAAATCATCTATACTTTGTTCTTTTAGGATATGTTTCCGATAGTTTAATATCATCCGTTTCAGGGAACAAATATCCCGCCTTGAGGTAAGCGTTTGAGTGTGTTCTATTTACGTTTCTTTTCATCATGTTAGCTTTATATCTGCCATGTAGTGTTTTGCCTTCCCATTCAGTTTCTAATTATGTTACGGATTTAGGTGGTGTTTCGTCCTCATTGGCCAGTTCGAGAAGTGAGAAGTTACTATCTATGCGTTTTAATGAGTGATGAATCGGTAAATTCGTGTTAAAAAAATATCTTCTTAATTTTTGGACATGCATATTATGAGCTATTTCCACATTCACCAGACCCCTTCCACCCCTTGCTTTGGGTATATACAGTCTGCTGATTTCTGCTTTCGGGTGGTGGTATCGATATTTTGTTAGCATCGTTCGAATTTTAATATCTATTCCTCTTAAATGTGTTTTTGTCCATTTAAGGATCTCAAATGAATAGGTCACGCTTAGTATGGCCCACGAATTCAGAACGGTGAAGAGGTTTCTAGATGCTAGTTTAGTGGCCAAGATTAACCTTATTCTCCTGTATAGTTCATCCAACATTATCTTCTTAGTCAATTTTTGTTCACTACCCATTGATTAGTGGAAGCCTATATATTTATAGCCTTCTGGTAATTCTGTATTTTTGATTATACACTCCATTAATAATGTGTTTTGATGTTCTGTAATAATGCCTCTTTTTATATGCAATACTGCACAATTCTCCAGACCCAATTCCATCTCTATATCAGAACTGAATGACTTGACTATTTCCAGTTGACTTTGAAGCCGATCTGAGTTTAAGGTATATATTTTCAAATTATCCACATAACATGGCTTGACTGTATGTTATTTTTTATATCGATTATGTAGCCAGTTCTCGTTTTATTGAGCAAGTAGCTAAGTAGATTTAAAGCCAAACAAAACCATAAAGGGCTGAGAAAATCATCCTGAAAAATTCCTCGCCTTATTTTTATTTCATCAGTAAAATAAGCGTCACTTCCCAAAGCAACCCGAAATGTACTCTTACTCGAATATCATAAGATATTCGAGGCACTTTCTAACCATCCCGTTTATTTGGTATATTTGTAGCACTTTTCGAAGCCATAAATGGGACACCGAGCGAATGCTTTCTTGTAATCAACCCAAGCCATTGAGATATTTCGTTTTCTTTTTCTCGCCTGTTCACAAATGATACTATCAATGATTAATAATTCCTTAGTTTCTCTAGCCCCTTTTTTGTAACCTTTTTGTTCATTAGCTAGTATTCGGTATGTATGGTCATATGTTGTGCGTGAATCGCAGTAAAGAGTTTGTATATTGTTGGTAAGCAGTTTATAGGCCGATATTCACTCGGTTGGGACGTTGATTCATTTTTAGGCATCATAATCGTGAGCGCGTAAGCTTGAGCCACCAACATGAAGAAAAATTAATTCAACTTTCTCTTTTTAATTAAATAACTGATTCATCTTAGCAACTGAATTAAAACGTTATTTTTATAAACATTCTAATATCCATTCTAATATCTTTGTCCGTTACTTTGTGATAGTTCATTTTTTAAAAAGGAATATAACAGTTTTTTACTTTGTTATCTATCACTTTTATTTTTAAACAAAATTTGTGTGACTATAGTTTGGTAAAACGATTTTACATTGTCAAACACTACTAGTAGTGTATGAGAATGTAAAATGTTAAAATCGTCAAATAACACAATGACAGCACAATAATAATGCCTCCTATCAAACAGCAAAATGTTTTCTTTAATTTCCAAGGCCTGATATAATTCCTGCCGACTGCAGATTATTTTACTATTTTTGCTTATTGTTCTAAAACGGCTACTCCAATAAAGAAATATAATAATTTTTATTTGAAATTTTAAGATTTGTCAAATTATGTTATTGTTGCTGATCAAAGAAATCTGGCAACAACGTAAAGCATTGTTTGTAAATTTTTATTAATCAAGTTATTTCTTACAACTTTGCATTGGAAATACTACTCTTGGATAGACTAGTACTAGTTTATCACTTCAAATAAAAAGTTAGCCTATGTCAGGTTTTAAAAAAATTACACTGTATATTATCTTACCGCAGACTACAAACATTTGATCAGCCAATAGTTTGATAGGTAATTAGGTCTTTTAATTACCATGATTAGAAATCAAATAATGAGAGAAAACCTACAGATTGAACCCATAAATGACAAAATAGCAGACGGACAGATAAGGTGGTTTCGGACATGTGTGTCACATGCCTAAAAACATACTCACAAAGAGAGTGTACGCGATAGCAAGGAAGGAACTGTAAAGGAAGAACATGGAACGATGGGATAAGAGAGGAGGCTGAAAAAAGGGGCATAATATGGGATGAAATTAAGGAACTGACACAAGATAGAAAGAAATGGAGAGATATGTTTAGAAGACAACCTCAACTCCACACGCCTGACACCTAATGGAATAAGGATAGGATTAAGTAAGTAAGTAAGGAAAGGCATAGGATTAAATAAGTAAGTAAGTAAGTAATTACGAACAAGACGTATGTGAGTGCACTGAGAAGAATGTTTCATTTCAAAAAAATGCTTAAAACATTTTAGCTCATAGATATCCAATATAATCAAAACATTCAACATAACTCTTATTAGATGACAACTGTTAACATTTTAAACAATATAAGTTAAAAAAAGGAATAAAACAATTTTTCACTTTGTTATCTATCACTTTTATATAAGAACAAAGTAAAAAATTGTTTTATTCCTTTTTAAAAAATGAACTATCACAAAGTAACGGACAAATCAATCAATAATTTCAATATAAGTAAGCTTAACGATCAAGATTAATTAATTATGCACACTCAAAGAGTGCGCGCACTCTCATACCTCTTCATGTTAATTAAAAGACCATCCAACTATGGGCCGATCAAAAGTCTGCAGTGTGCGGCCACCCTAACAGATAAATTACAGACCATTTTTCAATGTTTTTTTCAATTGTAAATATCAAACTATCGACCAATTAAAAGTTTATAGTCTGCGCGGAGTCTTAATTAAAGTAAAAATATTTGTAATAGTATTTGATTTGCAAATAACCCACTTGCAGAAAACATTCGCTAAAAATTCAACGTCCACTGACATGATGTTTAAAGGTTGAATGCTAATAAACGTCATAAAAATGCGAGAAAGTTTAAATCTCGAGATGATGCTAGATCTCCGAGTGACGCTCGTAATTTATTCAGGAAAGGAGCAAACCGGTTCCGGCTCTCACGTCACTCAATTATGGAAAAGCCACTCTGATTCCTTACGATAAAGTTGAAACGGCATTCAAGAGATCGCAGGCGACTGACGACTTTTATCGGAAACGAGGCGTTCTGGAGATCGAAGACAAAATGGAGCCCGTCTAGCCGGCTCGCGGAGCCACTTAAACTTCTGTATAAATTTTGCTGTCGAATACAGAACACATTAAATTTTTATTACTTAGGTTTTACTGACTCTTTGCCTAAATCTTTTATTGTCTAGTTTAAATCATACGAAGGGATTTTTAGATATGTTACTCTTGAAGCGCGGAGGCATAAAACTTTTATCGTAATAAGTGCAGAAATTATTTTGATACTTGTTTTCGATAATTGAAATAATAATTATTATGTCGGTTATTCGACGCCTTACCTCTCTCTTTTTCTGCCTTCCTAGTGCAGCTCTTATAGATTTCTGGCACTCTTAATAAACTTTCCAGTTTATTTTCGGTCTTCCTCTTTTTTTATAATAAGAGACGCATCAGCTACTAAGGTTATTAACGACTGGACCTACAGCTTAACATGGGCCCCGAACCACGGTCATCAGCTACATATTAACCACGGACAACACCCCGATCGCACTATCAATCGTTGGTTTGTGCTTAATCTGAAGTTTTTCGAAAAGTCTACCAACTTTCAAGTGATCAACTTAGAAAACGAGACTAAGGAACGATTCCTTGTCGAATGTGTTACTCTTATCTGTTGAAATATACTACGCAAGCCTCGTCTTTCCTCGGTGGGTTACCCATCCAAGTATTAATCGCAACAAGCGACTGGACGTTGCACTTTACCACTGAGTCGCCGCATTACAGGAGATGCCAACCTCATGGTCGGCCTTCCAGTTCTTCGATGTTCTGCCATTTAATTATTTGCTTAGGGAGTCTTATTTTTGAAATACGCTAAGGGTGTCCATACCATATTAACTGTTTTGTTGCTTTGTCATCCATTTCAACAGGTTTTTTTATGTTTATCTTTTTTTATATTATTTTGTGAATCTCTAATTTTCAGTTACACATAGTAAGCTGCTTTTTACTAATGTCTCATATACATTAAATTAAATTTCCATTCTTATGTTTTTATTCCATAAGAGTCCATTGATACATGATAACATCTTGTGCGCTATAATTATTCACTTTTCTTTTTTTTTGTTATATGATCTATGGATGTTAATTAAATATTACTCCCAAATAGTTTTAGTCTTTTTTCAATCTTTTTAGTAGAGTGGTATTATCCTTATTCAACAAAAAGTCACTGGGTGCTCCACTGATGCAAAGATATTAGTTTTAAAACACTTGGTAATATATTCGAGAAATTCTCTGATATGTTTCGGCCTCGTGACCATTCTCATCCAATGGAGGTCGGTTTTTATTAAACTGTCTCCTAAAATTTCTGGCGCTTTCAATAATTAGGGTATTCTCGAAGTATACCTGGATGTTTGTTAGATTTTTATCGTTTTATATAGCTTTTTAATTTCGGATATTTCGAAAATAAAAAAAAATTAAAGTCATATACGCATAATAAAAAAAAAGACTTAGTTTGGTTTAGTGGATACATAACCCTCTTTGAAAATATATTATGAAACAAATATCAAGAGTTATCATTATCAAAGATATTAACATTAAAATCACATATTCGGCACTTTTCTGAGAAGAATGTGACTATCTGAGAAGATATAACATAAATCATACGGCGAATGCTCGTAGCAGTCAGGACTGCCCGTAACATTCTGCCTGTAACTTCTGGTATAGTACCAGGTATACCTACAAGATAGCGTAATGGGACCGTGAAGGGAAATATTATAGAAATCTTTCACCCTTTCTCCACGTGGTACCACCGCTCGTCTCTGCCCAACTGCCACCATACGCCATCACGTAGCTCTCGGGATCGGTTTCTAGCCTTTCAGTCGTCATCAGCAGGGCTGCAGATGAACGCAAGGAAAGCAGCTGGGAGAAACGATCGGGACGAGGCCATGTCAACAGGCCCAACTGACCACTTGACATACTCGGGTATATATACATGTGGGTATACCTGGTACTATATCCGGGGTTACAGGCAGAATGTTACGGGCAGTCCTGCTGTTACGAGCATTCGCCGTATGATGGCGCGAGTTGTATGCTATTATGAACCGATATATATATATATATATATATATATATATATATATATATATATATATATATATATATATATATATATATATATATTATATATATTATATATATATATGGTTGATATCTACTCGTTCCGGAATGCAATGAAACCGTGGTCTGTGGCACATCGCGTGTTTATTTACAACACTTTTATTGAAACTGGTCGTTCTAGTGTGCTTTCACAGCGACGATTTCAAAATCATCGTCTGGAAGTAGATAGAAGAACCATAAAATTCAAATTTCAACCTTTTTAGGACATCGAGAGGAAGACGCAGACACCTAACTGTAAGAGTTGAGATGGGGTACCTAACAAGTGTTATGCAGCTAAAACATAACAGCGACTACCGTTTTGCTGATTTGTTTATTAACACTTCCGATGGGATGAAAGTTTACTTCAACGCTTATCGTGATTATTGCGTTATAATTTTCTTCAAAATTCAAATTTTGAGCATATTTTCATAAAAGGCACTGCGTAAAATTCGCTTTACAATAGACTCACTCATATGCAATGCCAGAGCCTGTTTTCAAGATGTGCATCCAGGTTTTCTAATAATTGCTTTCGTGACTCGATCAACCTTTTCTAGTAATCAAATACTTCAATCTCTTCCGAAGTTTCATTGAAAGCAACACTGAACTCAATAAGAGAATTTCCACTAGTTTAATAACCGCAAATGAACACACGATAGTCTATTACAATGGTATGGTATGGTACTAAATAACAAACCCTTATGATTCAACAACTTCCCACCTGTATACGGCGTATACTAACTTATTTAATGATACGTTTTTTCTTGCACTCATTATGTTTCCAGTTAAAAGATATAGATTGAATGTCTAAAATATGGTCTACATGTCTATATCATTTTAATTCAACATTTTTTATCATTTACTGTCTCATATATGCATATCATTCAATCTAAGAGCTGGTTGGCAGCCGATTTCATGCTTGGAAACCTTTTAACTTTCCCAGTGGACCTTGCCTGTACGATAATATGAAACCGATTAATTATCGATGAAATGGTGATCTGAGCACATTAAATTAAATGCATTATTAACCACCAACAGTTTAGTTGTTCGATAACTTTTAGATCGCAATAAGCTTTTACGTAAATGCCTTACTTCGATTTTTAATTTTTAATTTGTTACTGTTTTGAAAATTTAATGTCTCATTGTTTTTTTAAAGGTACTTTAAACTGTAGTAAGAGAAATAATCCATTTATCCAGTCTGCAATGTCTTTTATCGTCTTTGTTTAGTATTAACAATATTTAGGAAACATAAAATATCTAGTACGAGGGTAGATTGAAAAATGATATACTTTTAAATTGAAATATTTTTTTTATCAAAAATCGATTTATTGTTTTAGCTCGATGCACTTCGAACTCAGCAAAACAGTCCTCTATTTCAGCGATAATCTCTTCTTTCCAGCTAGCAATATCTTCATGTCTTTAAAGAGAAACAAGTAGCAGTCTTTCCCATTTTCAAATAGTCAATGAAGATAATGTAAATCCCAGAAAATAGTGGCCATGACCGCTCCGGCCGACGGAAGCGTCTTCGCCTTCTTTTGGTGGCATTCGCCGGGCAAATCCACTCTCTTGACTGTTCCCTCGTTTCTAATGTGTATTAAGGAATCGAAGTTTCACTAGGAATAATTCCAAGTTTTACTCCTCGAGTTGCGTCATATATAAGTAGTACTTTCTCCCGTCTGGTGGTTTCCAATGATTCGCTTGGTGATAGATATCAGTCACTCGTTTTTGATAATACCTTGTATGCAGAGTTCGCAGCGTTACTCCTCGATAATTTTCGGTGTTTAAGAGATCTTCTTCTTTATAGACCTGGTATACGAACCCATCGTTTCAGCCGTTAGGCATACATTCCTCATTCCATATATTCATTACTGACTCATGTAACAGATGTAGTCAATTTTCTCCTCCATCTTTCAAGAGTTCGGCAGGTGTTTTTTTGCTTGCTTTTATTGCTATATTCTGTTCATCTCCAGTAAATAACTTCTGGAAATGATCAGCCTATCGCTGGCGTAAATCATGAACACACAATCACAAACCTATATTATGCGCATCTTATACTAAACGTTCGTGAAGAAATAGATCAAAAAAAGATGGAACACATTTTGATTTGATTCATTGTGTGATTCAAATTGTGATTCATTCGCTATATAAGTATTTTTTAGTCCCAAAACTTAAAGAACATCTACAGAGTAGTAATCTTTTTGATGAAGATGTAGTCGCTGTTGTAAATGGGATATGCTTATGTTGAAAAATTAAATTACCTCAATGATGTCAAATGTTACCTTTTCAATTAGAGACAATAATTCATAACCTTTCTTGCTATATTATCAAAATAACCAGCAAATTTTAAAAGTATCTTGTCACAGTTTGTTGGTGGAAAGATTTTATAACGAAACATTCAGATAGTAACAATCCGATCATGCTAAAAAAAAAGAAACTAATAAAATCATATCAACTTAAATCTCTAGGAATATCTACAGAAAGAAAAGTTTCAGTAGAGTATTAATTTAGTTGCCTAGTCTACACGTTAAATATTCAGTTCAGTACATCAAAACATAAATCTTTACATTTTGTAAACATGCATACATAAGCATATACCAGCTCTCCGTTTAAAATATATATTTTTTACAAACATCGTCTTGAACTGAGAATAGATTATATATAAATGTATGCTCTACATTTATTTCGAATTAGTTAAGGACACAAAGAAAGACACTCTATGCATTCATAGTTCTGTTTAATATGCATTCAATGTTCTAGTTTCGATGGTTTTCATTTAAAATGTCATAACATTGAGCAATACACAAGGAACAATTAATTGCATGCGACTGGTTGTTTCATGGAGATAGAGATGATATTCTTCTGGAAAAACAATTGCACAAATCTACGTTTTTTATATATAACTGTCATAACAGTCTCAACTTTTATTATATACACTACAAATTATTTTCAAGCTGTGTATTTGCATTATTTAAATACCTTCTGTGATCTACATAAATGTATAGTGATATTATCTAAAATCTATTTTTAAAAAGTGTTAAACTATATTTTTTATTGGTTATAGTCAAACAACGTGACTTGTGCAAAAGCCTCCTAATTTTCTTTTCAGCTATAAGAACTGGCAATATGCTAAGTATACTTAGAAAAAGGTTTGGTTTAGAATAGAAGTATTCAGAAGCCCCATTGTTTCAAAATATACACCTGAGAAACATTGGAATATACAGGAAGTTTTACACGAACTCCCTCTATGGGTGAATATATTTACGAGCTTATTTCCTTTTTATTGTTGGAAATTATATTAGTAAAAATAAAAGTAGTCTATATCTCTTATCAAAATCGAAAAAACGAGACACGAGTTGAAGAAACCTGACAAAAAACATCAATCATATTTTCTAGTTTCGACACACACCATGTGACTCACTTGTTTAGCTATTAGTAGAGTTCTTTTAAGGCAATATCATTGAGTGATTTAGGTTTGTTACAATTCTACATTGACAACCCTCAAACCCATATTTATACTCTACATGGGAAAGGACAAGGATGTGGCACCTCCTGTAATCCTGTTGCAGTTATTACTTGGGTGGGTGAAAGTTTTATGAAACTCTTGTGTAATGCATGTTGATAGGTAAGAGTGTTAAATTTGATAAGGAATTTTCCCTCAGTTACGTCCAGACTGGGTAGCTGGATGCCCTCTGAGAGGTTTTCTATTTGGTCACTCGAAATTATTAGTAGACTTTTCGACAGACTGAGAGGTTAAGCACAAACTAAAGGTTGGGAGTGCGAAGGGTTGGCTAATCGAAGTTAGTCGGTAACAATGGTTCGGATCCCACGTTAGTTGTACGTATTATCGCTAAAGAGTTGCTGATTTTTTTATCTTTACATGGAAAAGTTTCAAACTTCCTGTATAATCAAAGAATATTATTAATTTGATAATAAAACGGTGAGTGTAAGCTTTATTTTAAAACAAATAAGGCTTGAAAGTTAGGAGATACATTAATAACAAAGGGTAGGCAACAATAAATTCTTTACTCTACTGACCTGTTCATTGTCTAATATGACACTGACTGAAGCAGACTGAAAAGAAATAAAATAAATGATTTAATATATGAGCATTTTATTTATATGAAAACAAATATAATGAGAAATAAAATTTATGGAAGAAAAAGGTTCTATTTTATTTATATAGTAATTATATATTATATGTTGATGTATACAATTTATATTGAACTATATTGAAATATATATATATATATATATATATATATATATATATATATATATATATATATATATATATATAAATATATATATATATATATATATATATATATATATATATATATATATATATATATATATATATATATATATATATATATATATATATATATATATATATATATATATATATATATATATGTTACATCTTATATTTTCACGGAAGGTAGATAATGTTCCTAAATCATTCCGGATATTGATATCAGTTCGTTCATTCTGTGAAGAGTCAATCACGACGTTTCGCCAAAATGTCATTTGATTGAGCACTAATTTCGCACACCGTAACACGTTTTAAACAATTAGCGCCACATTAATAATGCTTTAATAATATTAATAACAATGCTCTATTGTCTAACAGGCTAACCAAATAACAAAACAGTTTTAATATATACGAAACATATGAAATATATACAGAAGAGTCAATTCTTCAATAAACTTATAATAAAATTAAAACTCAAAAAAACCACAAATAAATAAGCCGTGTCAAAAGACGTAACAACAATGCCCCTAACATAAATTAAAGGATAAACCCAACACACCACTTCAATCTGTCTCAAACAGCATCACACAACATCAAACAGCATCAATCCACCTCAAATAGTATTAAGAAACACATAATTAATTGTTTTATTAAATTAACTGTTCAAAATGTTCACCATCCTATTCCTGGTGAAAGAAGCTTCGTCGGTTGATAATTTATTGAACAAAAAAATTGGATCCCTCTGGTGTTGACCACTAAACCAATCATAATATTTTAACCTGTGTGAAAAATCAGCGGGTAAGAGGCTTTTACTCTATTTACATCATAGCTCATATACATCACTCTGTGTAGAATAACTGTTCTTTTAACATTCTATGCACAATCCAAGGAAACTTTAACTCGTCGCGCAACTCTTCTAGTACTTCTGGTAGAATCCTCTTCAATTTGTCTATCGACTTCAGGATCGATTTCTTGCTTGCTGGCTACTCGTATCCAAAATTCTTTGAGAAACTTGGACAAATGTTTGCCGAGCTGAAAGCGGCCTTCCTGGATATTGTTGCCCGTAAATACGCCTGCCTCTTACGTAGAAAAAACTTCTACGTAAATCGGGATATTCGTGAACAGAAAATATTTTTGGTTTTAAAACAAAAACTAAGAGAGTCAAAAAAACAAAACTGAGGAGTTAAATACCTGCACTGACATTTATTGTAACATCTTTTGTCGCTAATATATTTATACATATATATATATATATATATATATATATATATATATATATATATATATATATATATATATATATATATATGGTTGTTATGTTGTAATTCAACAGCTTTTATTGCAGCTATGCATTAATTTGGCATTATTGGGGTTAAAAAGGTGGTTGTGATCTATACAATGTTGACAAAGCCCATCTTTCTTTAATTATGTATAATTGAGTATTTATGTTTCTCGATCAAAACAATCAAGCAAACAATAGAACTAACAACAAAATTAAAATATATACAGATACACCTCCCAATGCAAAGTTAGTTTTGTTCGATATAAAACCATTTTTTCTTCGATTCCGATACAAGATCTTAAAAATAACCTCTATGAAAGAATTCATGAATGTAATTTGAAATCTTACACAAACATGATCTCATAGAAGCTATTAATGTATATACCGAACAAAATTATTTTCTGTTCAATTCAAAAATTTACCAACAAACGAACGGATTACCAATGAAAGGCCCCATTCTGGCAAAAATTTACATTGTTAATTTTGAAAACAATTTATTAAGACGATTTTTATACAACAGTAATTATGCAAGACACGTTCATTTTTGGGCCAGGTATGTCGATGATATTATTATATATATATATATATATATATATATATATATATATATATATATATATATATATATATATATATATATATATATATATATATATATATATATATATATATAAACCCACAGTTCGTTTGACAGCGATTCCTAAAGGAAGTCTATATTTCTCTATTGTACCTATTTTTTTTTTAATATACTAAGCTATACTTAAATTCAAAATTTTAACTTCCTAGGTTAATGTTAACCCATGCCGACAGGTCCTCAAAGATTATGTAAACTGCTGTTTTTGAACACTTATTTACGTATCTGTAGGTTATCGCAAGTATGCATATCTTCAGTAACTATTAATGAAAAGACAAGTTTAAGTAATGGATTTAATCATATTAACAAACAAAATAATACAACTATTCAGGATACTTCCTTTTTAAGGTCACTTTGCAGTCTGGATACATTTTTATATGTTGTTGCACAAAGGAACTGTTTTTGTTCTTCTTCTGCAGTAATCAAACCGTGGATGTCTTGTATTAGCTTAACAGCTTTTTCAGCTGTATCATTTACTACTTTTAAGCTAGAAATCTTCTTTTTAGCTTCCACATAGGCTGAATTTTCTTCCCAATTCAATCGCGAAAACAAATTTTTGTTCTTGATGTAGGCAAAATCGCTCAGGGATTTCCCTAAAACTAGTAATTAATAGTAATTAAAAATTAGTATCATAATTAAATTGATAACTTAATTAAAATAACAGTGAAATTACAATAATAGATCAAACAAAACTCTCACCATATAACAAAACAGGCATGTCTTCTTTCGATGGAACATATCTCTTCCCAAAATCATATGTACTTCCTCTTTGTAACTCGGCTACAATATTGACCTTAGTTTGTTCATCAACTTCATTGTCAAAAAGTGATAATACGACTATTTCCTCTGATAAATACCATTAATGTTGGCTGAACTCGTTCAGAACCACTTTAGAAATCGATTTGTCAGTTGTTTCATATTCTTTAAACGCTTTTAAAAAACGTAAATCTTCATTCGGCGCCTATACTGTCAAACTACATCCAAGCAAAGGCTTTGCATAAACTTCCACAATGAATAAACAAACATCTTGCAGCGCCTGTTTGCTCCTTCTCTTGAAATGGAATAAGGATCGGCAGACGGCAAACTTCTCACATCCAGGCCAGGTAATAATTTTCCATTCCAATCAACGGTAACTAATTCGGGTATATTATTCTTAAAATCGGCTTTTATTGATTCCGCTCTATGTTTTCTCATTTGTGTTCGAACGCATTGAATAGAAAATGTTGATTGGGTAGTCATCGCAACTAAGACCTAGTACTTCTACTGTAACCTGAAATATATAAACAGAATCCCTTGCGCTTAGTTGACATCTATCTAAACATACAACTAACTGATGAAATCTTTCCTTGCTCTTTTCGTAGTAGAAACAGAACTTACAGTTCGTGATGTTGAAGGTAAAGGTTCTTCAGGACTTTTTTCAGAGATGGTATTTATCTTGAGACAGTATACAGTCATGTAAAGTAAAAGATGACAATAAGCTTTCTGCAGACATTTGCGTGGCTCTCTTTTTTTCTTCGTCTAGTTTTCTCTACCTCGCTATTTTTTCTTTCTCAGCGAACTTTTTGTCTACGCTCGCCAAAACAACCTGGACGTACTGACTCTCTTTGTTTTTGTAAGAAAATTTTATATTCATCTATATTCATTCTATCCAGAGCATCAGCGTTTGCGATATCAAATTAATTATCCAAACCCTTTTGAAAATCCTCCTCGCGGCGTCTGTAAACATCCTGTGTTTTTTTGCAGCTCTCGCAAGAATTGATAGAGATCCACAAGCTTCTTTACGCAGTTAGGTACAGCTTTGGTTGGTATTCTAGCCTTTTCCCAGAATATAATACACTTCCGCATGACAAGATTTGCACTGTCACTTACAGTCAATTGAACTTCGCGAATGTAATAAAACCGCGAGAACTTGCCGATTAGAAGGTAATTTTGCACCCGTAATTTGGTGATTTACATCACCAATCAAGAAAATACTTTTTTTAATGCTTATTAATTCCACTTACATTTTCAAAACATACAATAATACGCGTTAACTACCCGACAGAGAATGAATGACAAATGGATAGAGCGCGCGATTCCTGCAGCGCAGCTTGTATGAATATGTTTTCCTTCGTCGGCATAGGTTGTAGTGCTCCAAAATAGGTAAAAAAATTGAGTGTTTTAGGGCCAAATAAACAAAACTAGAACCTATGCGTTAGAAAATAAAACTTTGATAAATTATTAAGGATATATATATATATATATATATATATATATATATATATATATATATATATATATATATATATATATATATATATATATATATATATATATATATATATATATATATATATATATATATATATATATATATATATATATATATATATATATATATATATATATATATATATATATATATATATATATATATATATATATATATATATATATATATATATATATATATATATATATATATATATATATATATATATATATATATATATATATATATATATATATATATATATATATATATATATATATATATATATATATATATATATTTTTATATATATATATATATATATATATATATATATATATATATATATATATATATATATATATATATATATATCAAGTATCAAGAAACAACTCATCCCCAGAGAAAAGTAAAGCAGATGATAATAGTCTAGCATATATATATATATATATATATATATATATATATATATATATATATATATATATATATATGTATATGTATATATATATATGTATATGTATATATATATATATATATATATATATATATATATATATATATATATATATATATATATATATATTAAAAAAACCGACCTCCATTAGACAGAACTATGAAACTTTAGTTTAGTTAATACATAAGTCTCTTTGAGAATGGTTACGAGGCCAAACATGTCACAGAATATCTTGAATATATTGTGAAACAAATACATACAATATAACTAAAGTGTTTTAATATTTATAATTGTTACTATGTTTCACCGAGAATCACCCGCGCAATCGATCGAAAGTATTAATTGATTTTATTTCATTATAAAAAGTGTCTAAAATCAAAACAGTTACTTTCTAATAGTCTACCCTGTATTCTTAATATGATCAAATAATATATTTAATTATCCATAATAAAAACTCCAGATAACTCCAAGAACTATTCGATATTTCGATTGTTTCATTACATTTGAGGCAAATCGTGACTTTCCGCCCTGACCTTTAACGTGCTGCCGGGCAAAATTCTGACTTGCCGTTTGTATTCTATAAATAAAATCAATGTTTGCATGTTTGGTCAAATTTCGATTTCTACATCTAGCCCAAATGACATTTTCGTAATGATAAAACGCCGGTAAATACGCGTTAAGGCCTACCTTGACCTAGATGATAAAGTGCATTATTGATTCGAATATTTGTTTTCTTTTATCGTTAATATTTAAGTAATTTAATGGACTTCTCTAATGGATGCCATTAACATGGTCAATGCTGCCGAATTGTGAAATGCGTTAATAACAGGAATAGGTCCTATAATCGGCAAATCGATAAATAGAATTAAAATGACTGAGAAGTGCAATAATCGCATTTTTTAACTTGTTCCCATATTTCTGGGAATAGTTTTATTTTACTTAGTAATTCAAATTTTAGTAATTCTCCATGGATTTCAAATTGATATGACAATTATTTTTGTTTTGATGATCTTCAATACTTTTTGGACAGAACACCCCATTTACACTTCGCATTTCATAGTGCATAAGTAGTTTATTGAGTTTCAATGTGGTCAAGACAGCACTAGCTACGCCCCACACTCAAGATACCCCATTGAGGTGTCTGCTAAAGGAAATGGCTACAAAATTCACGATATCGAGTGGGCCGATCGCAAAATAAAGGTTAAAGGGATTGTACTATACTACGGGACATACATCAGTTTTTGGAATGAAAAAACTCGTAACACCAGATTTGCTCACTGAGAAGCAACAAGAGAATCGAGTGACACTGCGTAACGGTGTTTAGGCATGCACAAGTGCAATCCGAAGCACTGTCTGTGGCGATTCGCGACTATTATTAAAACTTGTATTCATCACTATACACCAGAAATAAAGGAATAGTTAAAGCAGCGAGTATTACCAGCCGAACGTGCTCCGAAAAAGATGAAGACATCCTATTCTCCGGACTAGGCTCCCTCCAACTTCTTTCTCTGTCCAATCTTAAAAAAATTGTTGGGTGGAAAGAAAAGAACATTGAAAAATACATCGATTTTCCATTAAAAAAATGATATTTTATTTAGAAAGTATATGGTTTTTTACTTTATCCTCAAATTATAATTTGGTTTTTGAATAAAATATAAATATCGATTTTTTGCTTTATTTTAAAACATTATCATAAATAATATTGATAATCGATGCAAAAAACTTAAAAAAAAATGTTTACAATCAATTATGAATGAATTAACATTTGTAAAATTAAAAAAAAATCGCGTGCCTACGAAGGTGCCGCGATTGGCTGCCATATTTGTGATGTCATTATGGTAAAGTGTTTTCACGTCAATATTGTCACCTATTTCTACCTGTATATATACTGTTAAAATTATTGTTGGTTAAGTGCAAAATAAAATATTGTTGGTTACTAATTTAGTTCAGTCATGTGTGACAGAGGTTAATAAAGGGTAATTCTGATAATATATCTGCTGTAGATATTTTTATGGTCACATATTTATAATATTAAATTATATTTTTATTATAATAACTTGATGTTAGCTTATAAAAAGAACATTAAATAAATTTGTTTTTTTAATGTAATTAGTTATTATTTTTTTTAAATGAATATTAATAAATTTATTTTGACATTATAACTGATTGTATAACCACTTATGCTATAGCAATAATAACAATAGTCTGTAAAAGGCAACATATTATGATTAATAACTGAGAAATTTAAACTCTCGTATTCTTCCAATGACCCATTCTATATGAATACGTAGAGTAGCAATTCCTTTGCCTTCTAAAACCTTAGATTGTGATAATTTTTTACCAGGACTAACCGAAGGCGGTTTAATTAATCCTATATTTTTATAGTCAGTGAAACAATGGTTTTGAATACACTGTTAAATATAGATAATAAAACGTTCCCCAACGAGGATAATATGGCTAATATATGATAGTAGATTATAATATGTAAACTATATTAATAATCAATTCAGAATAAAAACAGTCACTACACAAAATTATACACATATTTGTTTTTGTAATAGTTTGATTACTTTCATTGAAGTTTGCAATACTTTTAAAACCACACCGATTCTTCAAACCACCACACTAAACTCTATTAACAATATTTTACAAAAAAAAATCCACCCATACTACAATATTACTTTAATTAAGGTTTTCAATATTTTTAAATTATGGCGATTTTTCGTCTTACACGTTTTACAAACCACCACATTAGACTCTTAATTTAATAATATTTGCAAATATAAATACATCCAGCTGCTCACTATCTATAATGTATGACCAACTAGACATTTCCCAAATAAAAGAAGGCACCTAACTATTTTTTTTTTGAATGGAAAGCTTTTAGTCACTCAAATTTCTGTAGTTTTCGACAATCTACAAATGAGATTATCCTGTAAAACTTTCATAAGTATAAGACTTTTCATATACATATTACCTTCCAAATTAGTAGTAAAATTTTGTTCTTGTCTATTCGCGCTTTCTTGAATATTATTATTGGTATCCTACAAAATAGACGATCCTGTAGGGCTTTATCATTGTTACTACCCTCGGTTGTGTTGCTACATGTAGATTATTTGCGATCACACAAAAATATTCCTTGTTATAAATTTGGCATGTTGATTTGTTTTCCCAGCATGAATTAAATAATATAAATAAAAGTTATAAAACCAATGCAAAAAACAAAAGAAACCCTAATCTAATTTCAATATTTCATTCTGAAGTTACGTTTGAGTCTCCATATCTTATGTAAAGATATAAAAATATAACGTCGAAAACAGTACCGAAAGCCAAAATAACAATTTAGCTAATAAACAATAAATTCAGTCAAAGATATAGGTTAAATCTATAGACCAATGACTAAGATCGATAAATTGTTTGATTTGCCCGGGTCTCCGATTCTTTCAGAACGTCTTTTTGGAAAGGGAGAGAAAGGAAATTTCGGTATAACTTCCAAATTGTTCCGAGCCGACCCGATATTGGCGTTCACGTTTACGTTTCTTACCATTGTGAGGTCACATGCGCTCGGGTTTTTTTCGGAAACTGTTGGCGCGTCATCGGTACTAGGTTTAAAAATGTATATTCAATTTGATATAATTTTTTAATCATAAGGAAAAAATAAAATTAAAAATAGTTTTGTTATAAAACTTATATAAGATATTTCCATTTATGACAAAAAAAATTGTTCAAAAGCCCTATAATGACTGTAGATTAATAACTTTTATGATTCGCTCATTGATAATTTTATTAAAACTAATTAAAAACCGAACGACTGAACGAAACATATATTCGATATCTTGGTAGCATGAGAACTAGGGAAGTATTGTTCTAACTGACTTCAAAACGGACTATCTTTCAAAAATGCCAATAATACTTCAAAACTGTAGATGTGTGCTCTCGTTGATGTTCAAGAAGTTTTTGACAGCGCACAACATACAAATCAAATTGAAGAACTAATTAATATAATTCTACTTAACAATTCTAATCAATTCATCAAAAATATATATTCTGTAATCAGTCGGCAGTAGTAAAGGTTAATGATGTAGACAAACAGTGGCGGATGGCTCATTAGGGCACATGGGCCCACCTAAAAAAATTAAAAATGAAATGATAATTTGATGTCTGACAGTTACACTGATATTTCTATACAGCAAAGTATGTGTATGATAATAAGAAATGTAAAAATTTTTGTTTGCGACGCATTTCCCTATCCCCATTCCAAAATTTGGTTATACGTGCCCCATCTATTTTTTCGTTCGTGCCCCCATGAACCGCCTCTGTAGACAAAGTCAAATTCAGATATGGCTGTGTACTTCCGCCAGCACTTTTTATCGTCTACTATCAAGTCATCTTTAGAAAAGCTTTATGGGATAGAAAATAGAGTGTAAGGATTGGAGGTAAAGTAATAAACACAAAAAAATCGCTGACGATTCGGTAATTTTGGCAGATACTATAGAAGACCTACTAACATTGATGAATTCTGTATATAAAGAATTCTTACAAATGAGCTAAATGGACATCGACAAAGGTAAAACTAAACGGTAAGTAGATGAACTACAAATAGAAAGGATTCCAAAATACCAATACTTAGGAGCATTTATCTGAAAATCTGAAATTACACAAAAAACAATGAAATTCATGTTAGAATTAAATTGACGAGTTCTATGTTTTGTTAAATTTAAATCACTACTCTGTAATAAAACCTTGAATTTGCCAGTTAAGCTAAACTTGAAGAGATTTACCAGTAAACACCAAATAACTTTTTTTAACTTCTCGACGCTCGACGTTAACTTCGCTAACCATGTTAGCATCATCAAGAGATGATTTAATAGCAGATGGATAAAATGTCGAGACCTTTGCTTATATAGATTTATATGAAAAATACTGTAGAATATCGATGGAAGAACGGATCGATAAAGAAAGCTGTTAGGAATGATTAAACAACATCTTATGTTGTCCATATATTGAATATCTTGTCAACAAAAGTGTGTTACATCAAATGGAAAAAGGAAAAGATTGTAGTCCAACGGCATTAAGTCAGAATAATAGGTTGAGTGTGAGAGAGCTTCTCATTCAAATTGCAGTGCTTCTACAACAAATGTTACACTGGTGAGGGTTTTATGATCTTATTAAATAAATAAAAATACCTTATCAATCCAAATATTCCTCTTTTTGTAATCCTCTTCTATTTGTAATCCTCATCGGATTATCTCACCAGTAGAATATTTTGAATAAATTAAATTTAAAATATTAAATAAAAATACACATATACATTTAAACATACTGTGTATAACAGTTCAAAACTGAAACAGTTGAGGTATAAATTTGCGATACAACAAAGGTTTTTTTTTGGGCCAGGTAGTTGGAAATCGTATAAGCAAAGGTTAAAGGTGAAAAAGTTTTGATTTTATCGATATAATTTTTCATGAAATTTGGTTTCGGGTGGTTATTGCAGAATGTTAGTCCAATAAAGTTAATTCAGCACGTTTTACACGTAATTAATACTATATTATGATGTAAATATAAACATAAAAAGTGTTGCATATATCAACAATCATCTAATGATGGTTTAAGTGTTCAAATATTTTGCGAAACAAAAAGTCAACATTTAGAAAACATATTTGTATCAAAGTGAAAATTTACTCACTATAGAGTTTATCTTCTGGAACGGGGCCCACTTTACGACGTATACCCATAAAACTGGTGTTCAACCACATCATCCTAGATACCTCTATAGGCAACGGTCGTTGGCTTCAGTATTAAATACAGTTCGCTCGAAAGGGGTTTGGATGGACTCCCAGACAGCGATGATAAGGGAACTTATCTAACATGAGAGGCGGAAGGGACTCTTTATGATACTTGCCCTTACAACTGGTTCTCAACCACCTTACCTCTCTCTCTTACCTCCTCTCTTACCAATTCCCACCACCTCCCCTCTTACCAATTTCTCAAAACCCATAGATTTATGTAGTATGTGGGCTTTGCTTTGGCAAATTTTTGAGTAATTTATTTGCATTATTGGTCTTAAAGAAGACAATATTATTTTCAAAAAAATACTACAACATATAATTAAAAATTATGAATCAGGAATTTTATTAATAGTGTTAGTATTGGTGATAATAACTCAGTGCCGAACCGTAAGGGAGAAGAAAAAAAAAGATAAAAAGAGGACGAGAGAGAAAATACAGAACCATATTAGATAATTATGTGGCTTGAGAAATGATGTGTCTCAAATTTTTGATTAAAAATCGAGAATAAAAAAAAAGACACCAGAGTGTTGATAGATGATTGATGACTATAGAACTAGATGAGGATTATCAACGGGATGTTCAAACAATCTTAATAACACTAACACCAACTAGTTAGAAGTAGATCAATTATTGTGTTGTGCGTGTTTATTTTGTCTCACGAAGAAGTACCTATTGCTAAGAGCAATGTAGCTAGTAGAGTAAATGAAGTAGTGGTAGGTATTTTTTTAGTTTGTAATGAAAACCTATGTAACAAACCTTGTCAAAATCTTACCTGTCGGCATTAAGGTTTTTATTTGTTTTGTTGACACGTCTATGGACTTGTTCTGCTGTTTTATAATTCTCACGAAACTCAAACTGTGTTAATTACTTTTTGGTTTTTAATACACCATGCACCATGTTGGAATTCTAGACCGATGCGTGCATAGCGTATAATAATCTAGGTTTTGACTATCCTCTAGATATTTTCAAACCAACAATGAGTAATGTTTTTTCCTTGTTCCCTAATTAGGGCTTTTTTCTAGAATTAATATTCTCTAAAATATACATAATTGGTCTTTTTCCTAAAAAGTAGGTATTTTAATGTATGGGATGGGGTTTTATAATGAATTTTTAAATTAACAATTACCACGAAAACTGTGCTTTTATATATTCACAATATGAATCGTGTGATAATAAAACTTGTAAATTGCAACGTCATTTTGAAGTGCTACATTAACAGAACACCTATTCAAGCGTCATGCGTTTGTATTTTAATAAGTTTCTCTGTTGGTTTTGCAATTTAATTTTGAATATACATCAACAATAAAGGATATAAAAATATAATTTTTAATAAAGGAGAAACAATTTTTAATTAATCATGCATCAAGCTCGTCGCGTGTTAATAAGGAAAATTTGCGATTTATTGTCTATAACATCAAAACTGTTTAAAGCAATTTAATATAATTTCAATTATTCTATTGGAATCTTTGGTGCGGAACACTAAACTCAAAAAGATTTACCATTAAACACCAAATCAATTTTATAAATTTCGATGCGCGTTTCGCTAACATGTTAGCATCATCAGCGAATTATTCAATGAAAACACCAGATCACTTGTTTTTAATTCCTCAACACATGTTTCGCTTAAATCAGGAGATGATGATTTAAAAAAGTCATTTCGCGTTTAGTCTTAAATTTCTTTGAGTTTAGTATAATATAAACTAATAAAATATGAATGCATCTGGTGTATCGATGACCAAGGGTTTAGATACACGGTATGGAAAAGTCCTTTTCTGATCCTGCTAGTAATAAAAATGCAAATTTCAATGCAAAAAATTTCGGAGTAAACGTGATAAGCCAGCTCAAAAGACATTTTCTTTTTCTTTCGTTCTATAAGGTAATTCCATCCAGTAATCACTCTCATTTACTCTCATGTGGTTATTCCAAACATTTTTCCTATTCAGTGTCCACTCGTTTATCTCTTCTATATTGCATGTCCTTAGGTCATCGTTAATTCTATTTGATCCCTCAATATCTCTTTCATTTTTCTTCCCTCCCTCTCTCTCTTTTTCTCTCTCTTGCATATACATACACACACTCTTTAATTTTATCTTTTTTCTGCCTTTATGGTTAGGTACTTGATATGTCTTCAATCACCAACTATATCCCTACTAATAAAAATTGATGATTGATGAATTGATAATTTTTAAAAATATTCAAAAAGCAAGGAAAATTCATCCATTATCTACGTTATAATTGATCATTTCTTCCTCTAACTTTTCATTCATAATTTTTAGTTTTATAAATACTATTTATATTAAAAATTATGTCATATTTAAGATCAATAATGCAAACAATGCACCCAAATATTATTTTTCTTTTTTATTTAAAATAATTGTCATGATACTTTCATGTCTATTTATGAAAGGTACTCAACATTTTTATATGATTTACTATGCAGAAAATGTCGAAGCATTTGAACTAAGTGATTGGTCATATAAGGCAAGATTCGCAAAATATATTTGCTCTGAGAATCCACTCTAAGCGTTGTCCATAAATTTTAACATAGACAACTACGGTTGACACTTTTACGATTCTGGCCAATAGACTGATCTAAATCTTTGAACTGCTATGTTATGCATCAGACGTTATTATTTTTACTCTGTCGCAACAATTCAACCACTTCTTGACCATCAACTACAATATATTTTGCAGACCTGTCTTTTCGACCTTTTGAAATACTTTACTACAGGTAGGCAGGATCTCGGTAGCCAGTTTTAATCTTAATTAATTTAAGAGGAAAACACGTTCAAAAAATTTGGCATGTATAGCATCAAATGCTTCAGCATCTCTGGTTGGTGTAGCGCCCTCCTGCTGAAATTACATACCCCCCAGTTACTTGTATTTGCTCCAATTTCAGTCACAAAAAATTAGTTATGATTTTACGACATTGTGATTCTTTAACGGTAACTGGGTTACCCTCTCTATCTCCAGTCCCCTTCTCCAGTCTCCTCCAGTCTCCTTCTCTAATCTCCTTCTCCAATCTCCTTCTCCAATCTCCTTCACCAGCCTCCTTCTCCAATCTCCTTCTCCAATCTCCTTCTCCAGTCTCCTTCTCCAATTTCCTTCTCCAGTCTGCTTCTCCAGTCTCCTTCTCCAGTTTCCTTCTCCAGTTTCCTTCTCCAGTTTCCTTCTCCAGTCTCCTTCTCCACTCTCTCTCAATCTCCTTCTCTAGTCTCCTTCTTCAGTCTCCTTCTTCAGTCTCCTTTTTCAGTCTCCTTCTTCAGTCTCCTTATTCAGTCTCCTTCTTCAGTCTCCTTCTTCAGTCTCCTTCTTCAGTCTCCTCCTCTAGTTCTAATCACCTTTCTCTGCATATAGGGCAATTTAGGTTATTTACATATCCGCTCAAAGAGTTTTATTTGCAAATGAAATTTTGATTGTATTTTTACGACTTTGTTAATAACGGCTTCATTCGTTAACAATGTTACCTATCTTTAGGTTAATTAAACTTGATATGTTTTTCAGTGTGTTTGATCAAATTAAGATATTAAATCTTCAGCAACTCTCTTACAAATCACATCAATATTTTCTTCTGAATAATAAGGTCCAGCACGAGTTGGATATTTTATGTCCAAAATAGATCTATGAGCTTTAACGTTTTGACTGTGTTGGTTTCTAACTGATGGTAATTTATTACAAATACTTACCGATAAATGTTTCTTCTCTAATTTCCAGTTAATTATATTTATTTACAGAGACTTCATTTAACCGGTGCCTAACAATTTATTTAAATTTAGGAACTTTAATTTCTTATGTTGAAATATTTAAAGGAGGTATCATTTGTCACCAAAATGATTACTAAAATTTCCGTAGATCTGTCAATTTCTTAAATTGAATTAAATAGCATTTTTTTTAATTATAATAAGATGTAATAAAACAACGTGCAAGATCTTTATTAGTTTCTATGGCTTCTGAGCAACCAAAAATATTTTAAAACACATTGTAATATTTAAAAGTAATAATTTTCGATATTTGCATTTCATCAACATTATTAACCATAAAAAAATCTGCGACATGCGAATCTCTTCTTCTTTTTTAGTTAGTTATTTTAACATTTTTTTTTACTTTAGGTTCAAAATAATGTAGAACTGGTCAAATGTTGTTTATTTTCGTTTTTAGTGATAAAATGTGTATATAATAAGAAAAAGAAAAGATTATTTATAAAACCTGAAAAAATCAATAAACGTAAGTCATAGCTGAAGAAAATGAGAATTATTATCGTTACCAGCATATTGTGTTGGTTGTCCACATATTGAGGTGGGTGGGTATTTATAGATGGGATTTGGGATTAAATAAAAACTCTATATTTATATATAAAGCATTCCAATCATAACTGCAGCTTCGTCAGAATGATACTGGCAAAAAGTTTTACCAATAAGAAAAGAATTGATGTGATATGTAAGAGCGGTTCGATATATTATCAAAACTACTTTATCCATAGAAAAGATAAATTAAATGTATACCCTGTATATATACATATACAATCATACAGTATATAACACTGTATGATTTCATATTTATGAATAACGACTATTAAGTTTATCGAACGCCAATATAAATAAAAACAATTGTCAAACATGTAGTAGAACCCTGTTGAAAAAAGTATTTTTTATCTTCTATCTATTTTATAATTATAACCTATTAGTGCACAAAAAAGTGTAGGTAGCATAACAACTACCAAACAAACTAAAATATCTCAATCACCTTGATATACATGCTCCTAAGGTTCGATTGTTTTCTAAAAGGATATTATGAAGTAATATCAAACAGAACGCAGTTCCGCAAACATTCTTACTCACGCTTGCATCTACCGTATTGCCTTACCTAAACAAAAACGTAAGCGAAAAAATAGAAACAGAACAAAAAAATCAGGTCAGTGGGCTAATGAAATTCTAGAGGCATGCATTAAGCAAGAAACAGTGTTATAGGGTGAGAAATGAGAAAGAAAGAATTCTCACTCACCAGAGTTTGTGCGGCGGCTTGGTGCTGGAAACAAGGAAGCATACATTTAGTACATACAAGAGAATTTACAGAGCGGCAGTAGTGTCAGTTTTATATGGAAGAGCTTTTTTAGTATTAGGTGTACAGAAGAAGTCGGTGTATTGATATTTCATGCAAGAAATTTGTGTTTTTATATTATTATATTATTTTTATTATTATTACCATTATTACTTAGAACACGTCAATCGGGTACCAACACATTTAAAGATGACAGGTACATATTTGTTCGTCCCAGAGGTTTTCTTTATAATTTAAGTATACCGATAATACAGAGCCTTCATTTAATTCGAAAAGCTACGTGACCTATAAATGTAGTCAACCAACACAACAAGTTGGTAATGCTTAATAAAAAATCACTAAATATCTCAAACTACTACATTCGTTTATTGTTTTTTTCAGTTATTATTATAGATGCTTCGATTAATAACGTCGATTTTTCGCAAAATTTGAGCGTTTATAAGTATTGGCCATCGTTAGCTATTACAATCAAGCTAGATTTTCACTTCTTCATAAGAATGTAAATGTTGTTCTGAAACTCTATGCTGCATTGATCGAAATAACTGGTAGTCCAAAGGGGCTAAGTTCGGTAGATACGGCGGGTGGAATAGCACGTCAAATTTAATATTTTCCAAATATTTTTTACACATTTTGCAACATGGGGCCGAGCATTATCATGAAAATTAATGTTATCGTGTCTTTAGGCGTATTCCTGTCATTTTTGCTTCAATGCTCAGTTCAATGTTATCAATTGTTGTCGGTATCGATTGCCAGTAATCGTTTCACCAGCTTTCAGTAGTTCCTTATACACAGCTCCCCTACTACCCCATCCAATGCACAACAAAGCCTTATTTCCATATTATATTGCACACTGGTTGTGATGTTGAAGACTGGCCTGGGTCTACTCATGATTTTTTGCGCTTTGGGTTGTCAAAATAGATCACTTTTCATCATATGTCACAACTCGATGCAAAAATGCACATTTTGCAATATGTTGCAAAGCACTGTCAGCAAATGACTTTTTCATGTCTTTGGGCGTATTCTGGTCATTTTTCACCAAATCCACAGCACTCAATGCAAAAAACCTTTTTTTTCCATCTGGCAAGTAAAATTTAACAAGTGGTTTTTCGTCTTTCAATGTCTCTTTCATTCAATTCATATGGAACCCATTTTCCTTCCTTCTGGATCTTTTCCAATGCGTGTAGACTTTCGGTAATGATGGTTGGGGCAACATTTAATGCTTCTGCCAATTCTTATCCAACTTTATCCAATAATGCTTGCAAATTTACATCTTCAAACTTTTTCGGCTGTCCTAGACGCTCCTTGTCTTTTATATCAAAATTACCACTTTTAAAGCGTTCAAACCATCGTTCACAGGTTTTTTGAGTTAGAGCATGTTCACCATAAGCTTCAATAAACAATCGATAACTTTCAGCAGCCGTTTTCTTCAAATGAAAGAAGGTTATGAAACTTCCCTGCAAAACATTTTTTTTCTGGTACCTAATTCGACATATTCAAAGCTATGAAAAACTATATTGTTTGCACAATGACAATTAATAACAAACTTTTGATTGCATACGTTTATCCTCCAAAACGCCATAGTCGTCATTAGTCTATACCAACAAATGTATTAATAACACTATCTCTTATCAAAATCGACATTATTAACCGAAACCCGAATAAAGATTTTTTTTCTTTGAGTTATATACACAATTTCGCAGTAATAATGAAAATACACACCACATTTCACAATTATTTAGAATCTAAAGTTAAAAAAATGTTAAAATAATTCCATGGGAGCGCAAGCAGATTTTTTACGGAAAATATTATTGATGAAATGCAAACAAAGAAAAATATTCTTGTGTTGTACAGGTGCTTTTAAAATAATAAAAATAATAATAAATAAACCAATGAATTGAAACAGATATATGGGAAATTTTAGTAATATTTTTGGTGACAAATGCTACCACCTTTAAATAATTCAACATAAGCCATAAAAGTTCCTAAGTCTAAACAAATTATAAATCAGGTGGGTTCCAGGATTAAACGAAGGCTTTTGCCGTATACATATAGTTGTTTTTACATTTACACTTTAATGAAATCTGATTAGTAAGTTTTTTGGTTAGAAATGTTTTAAGAGACGCATCTTGACTAAAAAGTTCACACGCGAACGTACTTTTCACTGAATTTTGTAACTAGACTTTAGACCGATGGCATTTACGGTTGAGTACATTTCACAGCGTAAACATAACGTTACACAGGACCTTATTTTAGAATTTTAGCGGAATTTCCAGATTGGAAGTACTTGCTGTGTCCCAGAGTTGTGTTTCGTAGGTGCATATTGGTTTTAAGATTGTTTTGTATACTAAGAGATTATTTTCTATTGTTGCAAGTTATTTTCATTTAGTGAACATATGCCTTCAGCAAGTCAAACACTAGTCCAGGTGCAGACCAAGGTATTTAATATTATTTGCTTGTAGTACTTATTGGGTTGATACAAAAGATCGTTCCATTCTTATGAGAAAAATTGAAAAAGAATGTACTTACAATTACATTTAATCAATTTAGTATGTGTCGTTCTGTTTGTTGATCTTTTTTCATCATTGTAGTAGCTGTATAATCCTACGCTCATAAAAGTTAAGGAACTGATTCAGATGATTTTTCAAGTCTTCCAAGGAAGTAAGGTTTCTACCATCTAAGATATTTTGAAACGATTTGAATAAATGATAGTCGGAGGAATAAGGTGGATGAACCAAAACATTCCAGTTAAGTTGTTGAATTTTTGACACGTTTTGTTTAGCATTATCTCGAATTCAGATCGCTGCTGGTCCATTGCTCGCTTTAATTCACTTGATTGTGACGTTTCTCCAAATTAATGGTCTGGTTTTTAGGTCATAGTTCATAATAAACGATTCCCTTCCAGTCCCATTAAATGCACAGCATAGCTTTCTTCGGATGTTTCTTTTCTTCTGCGCTGAATGAAGGGGCATCTCCACGTTTACACAATCATCTCTTACGCTTAACATTATTATAAAGAATTCATTTTTTATCACCTGTAACCATTCGCTTTAAAAATGTATCGATTTTGTTGCGCTTCGATAAAGAATTACAAGCAAAAATTGAATCTAATTTTTTCATACCAATTACGGCACGTAGAATCGTTAACGGCACTCTCACCGTACAAAATACGTATCTTCTTTTGCATCTGCGAATCATTCTTGCCTTTTCGGAAATAAAAAGACATAATATGCCATAAATGCTCCTTATTTTCCACCATGTTTAATGCTTTTTAACAAAATTTTAAAATATTCGAAAACAAGAAAATTTCTTTCGTGCTACACACAAAAATTTGCTCATTCCTTCAGTCGTCATCAAACGTTGGCAAACATTGTGACTGTTGTTAGTAAATACTAAATAAGAAATATAGAATCGGACTTTGAGGAACTTTGAAACGTGATACTATGGGTTTGACGAATCATCTGTTAATCTAGTGAAATCGTTTCTACATTGTAGAACACAATATATTTCCGTTAATCATGTAAACACGTCTAAAGTGACTAGTTTTTCTGGCGTGCTTCAGGGATCAGTGTTGGGTCCATTATTCTTTATTGTATATACATCGGATATTTTGCGTTCTGTTCAGAATATGGCAGTTCAGGCTTATATATTTCAGTTTTCCTCCACGTGAATACTCTAGAATCAATAATATAATGAATAATCAGTTAAACAAGCTTAACAGACTCTCAGTAGCACATAATTTAAACTTAAACTCTTCTAAAGCTAAAGTTATGTTATTTTGAACTAAATCTAATTATATTTTTTAAAGACGAATCTTTCAATACCTGTTGACAGAGAGAAGCTTGGTTTTGTAGATTGTGCACAAAACTTGTTGGATTCGAAGTTACGTTTAAAGATCATGTATCCTTGTTAGTTCGTAAATCATGTATGCGCCTTACATTACAATAGAGAGTCACAAGCAGAAATCCTAATTTTTCTTCGTTAACTCATTCAATCGGTTTTGTTAACCATTGCAAGTTGATGTAATTGCCTTAACACTATTGACTAGTTGATTCCAATAATTTCTGCGGACTCTCGAGTTGTTCTATCTCGATTACTTTTAATTAGCGCCAATATTTCATTATCATCAGCCTCGGACCGTCGTTCAGAACGTGGTTCATCGCTAAGATTAAAATTGTTTTAACGAAACTTTGTGAATCAATTCCGGCACGTAAAATCGTCAGCGGCATCCTCACTGTACACAACACATACGAGGATTGCTATTTATGTATCCGAAATTATAAAAAAAAACAAATATTTATCATTGAAAATGGTTTTATTGGTTTTCAAAATATTCTCCGCACTTTTGCATACGTTTCAACCAATTTTCATAGCTCTTTTTCAATTCCGGTTGAAGTATCTCCAAAACATGCAAAAACAAAAATAAATCACTGGGTGCCAAATCAGGACTGTACGGTGGATGACCCATCGATTCGATGTTTTGACTGGTCAGATCTTAAGTTGTTTTTCGGTGGTTGTTTTTACTTACTTCTTCAAAGACTTCTGGCAAACAAGTGATTGTGTACCATTCAAAATTGACCATTCTACGATTTTTTTGTGGCACTGTAGCCACATGCCCATTTATATAAAAAAAAAACAAGCGACCAATTGCTTCAAAGTGCTTCATACACGAATAACTCTTGTTGAATTTGGCTCATTTTTAAAGACCCGTACACTTGATTGCTGTTTACTTTCGGGCTCATACGTATAGGATCTAAGATTCGTCAACTATATAGATGTTATACACGGCTTTTGACGCACCACGACTGTATTTTTTAAGCCTTTCTGCACGTGCACCAATCGACTCCAGCCTTTTTTTAAGCGATCGTCAAATTATGCACAGCTAAATGTTCATGTAAAATCATATGTATAATTGTCATACTAATGCCTAAGAATGCTTCAATCTAACGGTGTGTCACATGACGATCTTACTATAGTAGTTCGCGCACACTATCGATGTTTTCTGGCACAACAACCGATTTTGGACGACCTGCTTTAAATTCGTCCGTGAGCGAACGATGGCCACGATTGAATCATTAAACCTGTTAAATACAGTGGAGCTTCATCGCCAAAAATCGAAGTGAGTTGATCGATGCACTGTTGTTGATATAATCGATGTCGAAAATCGAAATAAATCATTACACGAAAATTCTCACGTGTAAATTCCATTTTTTGATTGAAATGAAATGTTCCAGTTATTAAACAACACAAATAGCGTCCGAATGACAAAACGTTTTGAGTACGTTCACAGTCAACAATGTCAAACTTTGCCATGTATATGTCAGATGGCTCCTAGCAACACCATTGTTGCCAATTCCAGATACATAAACAGTAACCCTCGTATCTTCTTTTGCGGCTGCGAAGCATTCTTGCCTTTTCGGAAATTAAGAAGCATAATATGTCATTAATGCTCCTTATTTTCCACTATGATTAATCATTTTTAACAAAATTTAAAATATTCAAAAGCAAGAAAATTTTTTCTGTGCTCCACATAAAAAATTGCTTATTCCTTCAGTCGCCATCAAACGTCTCCCTAGACCAGATTCAGGCCTTAAACCATTAAGCAATTTTAGTTTATTCGTAAATTTCTCTCGATTCAGGATGAGAGGCTGTGCATCTACGAACATTGCGACTGTTGTTAGTCTGATTACCGATAAATACTAAATAAGAAATATAGAATCGGACCTTGAGAAGGCTACTTTGAGGAACTTTGAAGCGGATAAAATAGGGATTAGTATATTCTTCTGCACCAAGAACATTATATCTGTTAAGTTTGATTTTAGTAGTTCAAAAAAGTGAAGAGGTAATGTTGCTTTAATAGTCAAGTGTGCCATCTTCATCGAACGCCTGACTGATATTGGAATATATTGTAATGCGGTATCTTTTTTTATAAAACAATTGATTTGGAAATATTGCATGGCCTTCGAAATTGACACCAAGTTTTTTTTTGAACTATCGACTTAGAAGTTTACAATATTTAAATTGTAATTTTGAATTGAAGCATAGTATATGACATTTCTCTTGCAGAATCACCATCTCTTGCAGAATCACAGACGTCCACTCTTTTGTCAACATTTTGATTTATATTTCGGCATAACCGTGGCTCTATCTCACCAATGAGTCGAATAATTTCATCCTTTAGTACAGGAATCAGTTGTGGATTGTTCTTATAGACCTGGCTTTTCAACCTCAAAGAAAATAGTCCAACGATGTCAAATCACATGATCTTGGTGGCCAATTAACATCACCGTTTCTTGCAATAACTCGTCCAGAAAATGTTTCTCTTAATAAATCAATTGTTTCATTAGCAGAGTGAGGTGTAGCACCATCCTGTTGGAACCACATGTCCTCCAAATCAATATTATTCAATTCAGCCCACAAAAATCCAGTTATCATCTTACGATATCGCACACCGTTCACAGTTACAGTTTCACCAGCAGCATTCTGAAAGAAATACGGTCCAATTACACCTTCTGACCATAATGCACACCAAACAGTGGCTCGTTTAGGATGTAAAGGTTTTTCATGAATCAATCATGGATTTTCCTCACCCCAAATGAACCCGAATTTTGTTTATTAACATAACCACCAATTTCAAAATATACTTTATCTAAAAAGATATTTTTTTGGGGAAAATCACGTTTTGAATGAGCTAGGCTTTATCCTTTCGTAAAATTCTCATGTTGTAAACACAGAGTCCAAATTGTTGTGAACGTCGACTAATGGAAATTTCTGGGTCATCAGCAGCACTTTCACTTACTAAATCAATATGCTCTTGCGAACCACCACTACGACTATATATTGCTCTTCTTTCACTAAACCAGTTTCTTCAATTTTTTTAACAATTCGATAAATAGCGCTTTCAGGTAGATGATTGAGCAAACCCTAAATATCACGTAATTTTCTAAAAACATTTTTCACTAAACGCCCATTTTCATAAAATAATTTAACAATTTTGTATGACTTCATTTTTACAAATGTCATTATCACTTCTGAAATGAAACTAGACCTAGGAAAATTCACAACGTAATCTATATTTTATTCAAGAATTATAAAAACCGCTCAATTTGAAAGCCTGGTTATATCGATCATGTCGTATGTAAGCTGTAATTACATGTAGCTCAAGCCATCTTGTGGTCCGCAACAGTACTACTGTGCGAAACAGTTCGTGACCCGCCCAGGCCCCATTTAGGTACCAGGTATGTATGAAAAGTTGTATATTGGGGAATATTAAAAATATCAAAAATCAAGGAAATTATAGATTTTTTTATCAAACCAAACCAAATTAGATGATATATATCTTCTTGTAGCAAGATATCGCATTCTACACATGCTTCAAAATTTTTTAAATACAGTTCCACCAATGTCATCCCATATACAGGGTGACTCACGGTCAATGGTACATTAGATGTTTACAGAGAACCATTTAAAGAAAAATTTTAAATTTTAGATACTTATGGAAATTAACATGAGCAGTCCATTTAGAATATTTTCTGCACTGCGGTGTTGCCAAATCTACTCGCAGCCAATACCAAACTTGTTTTATTTAATGGAATACCCTATATAATATTACATTTGTAGATTCTCTGAGGCATTTTCAAACTTTTCTATATAACATATGCTATATCTACCTTGAGCCGTTTCGGAAATAAATTTTTTTTTTAATTTTGTAAGACATCGCTAAATATAAAAATATTTTTTTACAGCCTTGCTTAATGAAAACTTGATATGATAAATAATTTATCGCATACAGAGCGTAATAGTGTGCATAAAAGTGTGATTTTGATAGAACTTAAAAATTCATGTTATGTAGGAATTTTAAATGGTTTGCGGAACACTGCATTAGATGTTTACGGAGAACTACTTGAGGTAATGATTTTAAATTTTTTGTACGAATGTTATGTAGGAATTTTAAATGGAATACCCTATATTTTATAGTGAAACACAAAAGAGCAATACATTCTGTATTTAAAAGTATTAAGTGATGATATACCTATTTTTAGCGGTTTTGGACTTATAAGCAAAAAACCAAAATAATGCAATTAATGCAAAGATATTAGTTTATTTTATTAGTGGGCCACGGCCAGCTAGAGTGACATTACTTCTAAACAAATATTATGAAAATATATATAGTTGTCATTATTACTTTGGTAATTCATTATTAACTTATTTAAGTAAGTAATTGTCTTAGTGAAGAATGGAAGGATTAACTATTCGAATACAATGATCATGAATTTATTTATTTTTATACGGAGAGTATGGCAAAATTATCGACCTCACATGCAAACAGTTTTACGCAATGTATCCTAATTTAGCACGAATGGACAAAAGAAAATTTAGTCGGATTAAAACAATTTTTATAACTTTTGGTTTTTCGAAAGAATCCCGCAATTTGATCCAACCAGTAACATCTGATGAGGATAATGAACATTCTGGCTTATTTCCAGGCGTATCCACAAGCTTCTATTAGAAGAGCTGAAAACGAGCTGCATATAACATTCTCCGCAGTAGAAAGAAGATTGAAAACACACGGCATGCGTCCTTACAAATTTTCTAAAGCTCAGTTTCTCAAGCCAGACGACTGCCATCAAAGAGTGTAATTTTGTGAAAATTTATTAGTTCGTCTCTGGGCCAATAAAAATCCTTATTTTATCAGGCATTCCGCACATCAAGAGAAATTAAGTTTTAATATTTTTTGTTTAATCATGGACAAAGAAATTCGATACTTTATTTACGATGTACAGTTAACTTCACAAAAATATCTAGAAAAAGTAACAACAGTAGTAGAGGAGTTGACAGGAAAATTTCCACTGGCATGTGTTATCGAAGCAACTGGTGCCAGCTTGATGGTGCTCCCGTACACTGTACTGAAGAAGTAAGCCGGCAATTCTATGAACTATTCCAAGACGTTTCGTGGAAATGGCGCAGAGATCACCTGATTTAACTTCTCTTGATTTGTATCTTTGGGATACTGTAAAAGATATTATCTTCAAAAGGTCAGTAAACACTAGAGATGAGTTATAACATCGAGTGAATCAAGCATTCGCGACCTTAGATCCTATTGAGATAAGAAGAGCCGTCGCGAAAGGGGTCCATATTAGAATGTTAAAGTGTTTGGAGGTAAACGGTCAGCGATTAGAACATTTGTTATAAAAATTGGTTTTTACATAGTATTATGCTTCTAATTTTAATGTTGTTTTATTATTTACTAAAATAAAATAAACCGTTATCTTTGCTTTAATTACATTATTTTGGTTTTTGTTTATAAGTCAAAAAACATTAAAAATAGGTATATCATCACTTAATACTTTAGATAAAGAATTCACTGCTCTTTTGTCCCTACATAACATTCGTATACAATATTTAAGATCATTACCCCAAGTAGTTCTCCGTAAACGTCTAATGAAGTGATCCGCAAACTTTTTGTGTTCAAGGTACATCTACCAAATCAAGAAATTTTAGAGGTACACCAAAGAAAAAAACCAATGTTTATTTAATATTTATTTATTATTAAAATCAATATAATATGAAAAGATGTTTAATGAGAAATGTGAGCCTGCTTAACTGAGCACAGACGATCAAAATTTGGAGCAATCGTTGATAAGGCTGCTCTCATCTCTTCGTCGATCGTCCTCAGGAGTTCCCTTTTTTTTATTTAATCATAGTGAGAGTTGAAAACCCCAATTCGCATAAGTAGGTCATGGCAAATGGTAAGAGAATTGCAACAGCACGCTATGAAAGCAGTAGATACTCATTTTTTATATGCAGCCCAAAATGTGCGAGATCTGGTTCGGAAAATTTTAGTTTTAATGTCCGATCAGTTTTTAGATCCATGAATTCTTCCTGCTCGTTTATCGGTAAGTGTCCAAGGGATATGCTATCTGAGAATGGATTTCGTACCCAGTCCATAGATTGCAGGTTACACTTAGCAAAATCAGAGATAATTTTTTCTGCTAATAGCTCCAAGTGTTTCACTATCAAAAGCTCCATTTTTTTCCTGAATCGGTTGCCATGACATTTGGGAACATTTCATTACTACCATTGGTAGCGTGGCTGACCCATAACACCAACTTAGCGCGAAAGCTTTCAATTTTGCCCGATAACGTTAAAATATTAGAATTCCCGCCTTGCATTTTTTGTGGATTTCATGTAAAAGAGAAAATATGTTCGCCAAATATGCAAGTATTGCTACCCATTCTTCTTTGTTAAACGGAGAAGCAAAATCTGAACCCTGGGCCTGTAAAAACGCCTGGGTCTCATTTTTTAGCTCGTAAATCCGAAATAGCACTTTTCCGCGAGAAAGCCATCATACTTCTTTATGAAACAGAAGTTACTGATGATCTGCTCCCATTTCCTGACACACTGCATTAAACAGACGAGAGTTCAGCTGTCATAACTTGATGTAATTGGCAATTTTGACGACTTCTTATAGGATAGACAACAATTCATCGGGCAGAAACTTCGTCATCAGTGCTTCCTTGAGTAAAAAGCAATGTAAATTTTTAATATTAGGGTTTTTTTTTCAAAATCCCTGGTGATAAATCCCCTAATTTTTCCCGTCATAGCTGCTAGAAATATCATTAATACGACGTGAGATCGTATCTGCCAGCGCAGGTATTTTTTCGATTTCCTTGGTGGCTTCCTGGTTAATCATAATCTTGACAACTTCTTTGTTGAAAAAAGGCTTTGTTTTTTTGTGCCACCGATGGGTGTTTAGTAGTTAAATGTCGTAAAAGTTTAGTGGGTACCATCGTATTATTACCCAAAGTTTCTCCACAAACAAGACAATTTGGGATTGCGCATGATTCATCTGAGAAATATATAAAGCTATAACTTACATAGTTTTCATCATATTTTCGATTAACAAGCTTAGGTTTTTTCTTCGTTGACTATGCTTCTTCTTGAGAATCATTAGTTTCATTTGACAAAGTTGCGGTTCTTTTAATGATTTTATCCATTATATTCAAGTCTATTTTCTATTACTGTATTCATTTGCAATTAAAAACAGTCAATTACATTCGCGATGACACAATTACGAACTAGCGACTAGATATTGGCGCACTACAACGATAACTAAGCGGGGCGCAGCATCATAATATCAAATCGACGAGCGCATGCGTGTGGCAATAGCGAGACGCGCCAGGCGGGTGAAGCTGTTCCGCTCCTCGCGCAACGAAGCCCCTCGGTCGCATAACACTCAGCTATGTGTATGTGTATTATCTTCATAAGTTTCTGACAAAACTTGACATTTTTCCGCGGCACACCAACTAATGATCACGCTACACCAGTGTACCGCAGCACACAGTTTGCGGCACACTGGTTTAATGAACCATCCACCGTGAATCACTCTGTATTTTTTAAACTGGTGATCTCACCGGTTACTGAAGTGTCGCTGTCCCAAATTGTTCGAAACAATGCAATGTTTGATGAGCTCTATGTGGTCTGTTTTCTAATAGAACAGTTTGTTTCGTATGGTCTTGTTGTTGTTTATTTTGAAACTTCTTGCGAATTATTTAGTTGCCTGTCCCAGATTTCGTGAGGCAGTCCTTTTTGGAGAAGTCAAATTAATTATAAGTTACCACGGTTTAAGGGTTTCACGTATGTTCAATCATGTAGGTTGTTTTCTATAATTACCCTTTGGAGGCCATAATCCTCCCCCAGTGAATGGAGAGACGGTAGGGACATGAGAGGATAGAGGGCTGTGAGTAACATTGCAGGTTACGATTTATTTTCCCTCGTAGAAGAAAGGCTCACGTCAGCAGGATGGCTTCTCCGAAGTAGGTCTGTTCTGTTCTGGAATCGTGGAGAACATCTTGCCCACTACAAAAGTAAAAAGGTCGAAAATTTTCCAAAAATATGAAATAAAAATAATGGCTATCAAGATATTCTTGTAGCATGCCCTAGTAAAGTGGTGCTTTGAAACGTCCACGCGTTTAGGTATTAATTATTCATCAAATTTGGACTGTTTTGAATAAAAAAAAGTATAAGTGACTTTCATTAGTCATTTTCCTTTCTTACAAATAAAACTCTAAAGAATTCCATGTCTTTTTTATATCATCTTCTTTCGTGATAATTTCTGCGAAAGATAAAGCAATGAGGGTTCTGATATTTTTTAATATATGCGAAGGAACCGAGCGAAGAGGAGAAGCGATTGGGTGACGTTTCCTAAATAAATTAGATCCTTTTGTGGACGGCAAAAAAATAACTTAATTTATTTCACATAATCTGTAGTCGTTATGTGTCGGTTGTTAGATGTGTTATCCAGATAACCTTTTTTCTTCTCATCAGAAAATGCGGTAAAGCAAACCGTGGAATTGTTCAAGAAATATCTTGCTTTAAAGAATTTCCTGCTTGTGACCGACTTATAATTAATAGATTATTTAAGCACGCAAGTCATGGAAAAACTTTCACCCAACAACCAGCTTAAACACAAATTAATGAATACAAATGGCTTTACTGATTTTCAAAATATTCCCCTTTTGTATCACTATTCTTTTGCATTTTGTTGAACCAGTTTTTAAAACATTTTTGCCACTCCAAATTGTATATTGTAATATTTTTATATTCGTCAATGAAAACAATGTGGATGACAACAATTCGATTTTTGTATCACAAATTATTTTTCGAGAGTGAATCAAATATAAACCTGAATTATCTCCTCCACACTCTATACATTTTCCCAGCGGTTTGGAAGCTTTTGAATTCCTTGCTCGTAGAAACTTTGAGTTTAGGTCACCAGCCAATTGCGCACGAAGTCCTTAACATATTGACCGTTGTTGAATCATACCCCTCCAAGTGCATCTTTCAAGGGCGCAAACAAAAAAATAATCACAGGGTGACAAATCTGGGCTGTATGGAGGGTGTTCAAGGGTTTCCCAATGCATATGTTCTAGTTTTTCCTTTGACAAAACACTGTGTGTGGCTGGGCGTTGTCATGGAGAAGGAGGACGTATCTGGCGGTGACACCGCGTCTTTTGCTCTTGTAAGCGTATATTGTTGCCTCCAACAACTGACAGTAGTGGGCAGAATCAACCGTATGTCGATCATGTAGAAAATCATTCAGCAAAACTTCCTTCCAGTCGAAAAAAACAGTCGCGAATACCTTACCGGCTGAGATACGGGTTTTGGCTTTTACTGGGCAGGTTTCGTCTTGCCTTCACCATTCCTTACTCGCCATTTTTGATTATGGAGTACCATTATGCACCCCAGGTTTCATTATATGCCACGACACGATTCAAGAAAGCCTCTCCTTCCCGCCGAAATCGATTCAGAAGTCTCTCACTGATTTGTAATCGGATGTTTTTTTTTTAACTTCGGAACCCATCGGGCACATATTTTATTGGAGCTAAGATGGTTTCTGATGATTGTTTAAGCACTTTTAAAGCTAAGACCCACCTTTAAAACGATTTTGTTGAATAGTGAGCCGCCGGTCACCTTCGATAATGCCGCGAACTGCACCAAAGTTGGCAGCAATGACACTTGACCTGGGACGTCAGTTATTACTTACATTTACCATACTTTCTTGTCTACTCTTAAATTTCTTGGCCCAACCAAACACTTGAGTCGTAGATCAATTTTTCTGATGGAACCTTCGGTGTGAAACACTAAACTCAAAGAGATTTACCACTATACACCGAATCGCTTTTTTTAAGATCGACATGAAAAGTCGGGGATTTACGAAATTACCTGTCAAAATTGTGATCGAAAGTATACTGGGCAAACAAAAAGAAACAAAAGATGATTAACGAGATTTAAAGAACACATTGCCCACATTAGATATGGGAGAAATGAAAAATATTGTGTTGCCCAGCATTCAATCGAACATGACCACATTATAGACATTAGTAATTTAAGACTGGTTAGTAAGTGTAAGTGACAATAGGGCTTTGAATGTATATGAAAGCATTCAAATAGAAAAAAAGCAAGAAAATCATGAACCGGGATAAAGGATCAGTTCCAGTTCAGTTCCGTTCAACATTTTCAATGTAAGGGTTAGTAAGCTTCTTGGTTCATTTTTTCCTTTGTTTTGTTCTCTTTTTCCGCTTTTTTTTTTCTTTTTTCTGGTATCCTTTTTTTTACACACTTCATTAAGTAGGTAGTACGCTTTCTAGGTAGTAGGTTAGCAGTTAGGGTTCTCATGTAAATAGAACATAGTTTAGTTTTAGAATTAGATTAAATTATCTCCTGATAATGCTAAAATGGTTAGCGAAACGTGCGTCGAGAACTTTATAAAAAGTGATTCGGTGTATAGTGGTAAATCTCTTTGAGTTTACTTGGGTCTTAGACAGAGTATCCTCCCCATACTGAATCTTCAATCGAGTTAATATTTCGGATGGTTTAACATCTTCCTTGGTTAAAAACCTTATTATAACCCGTTGCGCAACGGACGGTGAAACCTGTTGCTCACTCATGGCTGTACTGACAAAAGAACTGAGTGAAAAAGTTCACCGTGCGTTTCCCCCACTTCTAATAAATTGCACTGCAACGACCTACACTGACAGCCCCTTCGTGATTGGCTCAGAAAAATAATTGTAAAATTCCGCTTAATATTTGATTCACCCTAGTATATCAATCAACACCTATTCAACCACAGAATAAAAAAATATATAAACTTAAACACTGTTGTGGTCTCTCGGGCTCGTATAAATAAATGGTCATTTTTTAGTGTGTTCGAACTTCCGATGGGTGTCGCTGTTAACGAACTATGAGTTTATGCGCAAGTCTGTAAATCTATGCCTTAACAGTCTGGCAAATAATCATGGAATGTTTGGCATCAGATCAACGCTTGCAAATTGTCGAAATTTATTATCAAAATCAGTGTTCTGAGCGTCAAACTTATAGAGCACTTCGTGAATTTGAACTTCGCCGAATTATCGACAAATTCCGACTACATTTCACGCTGTTCGATATTCGATAAAACAAAAACTGAGCTTTCCGTAGAAAAAAATCGCCGCTCTTGGTGGCAGTGTTGATGAAGATCCAAATGTATCAATTCGTCGCCAATCGCAGGAAGTTGTACTTTGTTATTCGACTACGTATTGATCTGGAGGAGATGCTGTTCCAATAGGACGGCTCCACATATAATACAGTTAAAGCAACAATCACTTTATTGCGGGAAAAATTCGGTGAGAAAATCAAGAAACGGACCTGTTAATTGGCCACCAAGGTCATGTATTTTAACGCCTTTAGATTATCTTCTTTGGAGTTATGTTAAATATTTGCTTTAATAATTTATGTTAAATATGCCGATAAACCAGCAACTATTGACGCCTTTTAAGCCAACATAACTTCCCACATAATTTGATTGACGGAATGCGCTTTGTCAGAAGTAACCCCGGCGGACATTTGCCCAAAATTGTTTTCAAACATTAATTCCACTCAATATTATTTCACATAAAATAAATAGTTTCAAGGCATCTAATTTGGTTGTTTTGTTTGTCCTCTCACCCTAGATATACAAGGGTCGTTACTTGACGTTATCGTACTCTAAACGTGTATCTTATCTGTGATGAGATTATTTTTATGGAACCCATTGACAACAATGTTGTTTTATGTGGTATCGTTTGTATTTGCTTCTCCTTAATTCCTAGGAATCTTTACATCTCATTGCATGTACAACTATGATCAAAAAGCAAAGTGACTTTTGTTCTAAAAATTCGCGCGCTGTAGAGTAAAGGAGCCTAATATGGGACCCTATCCTAATATGAGACCCAAGGGTAATAGAAAAACTACAATACTTTTACCAAAAATTTGAATTGGAACGTACGTCGGCCATGTTGGCAACACTGCATTGTTGATTTAAAAGTTCACTCGGCGCGTAAGTGCATCGCATGCATTCTTCTGCTTTGCTGGTTTACAAGTTTTTATCAAGTCCGGCAATTTAAGTATTTCACAAAAAAGGTAATTCTAATTCTACACACTTATGCATTTTATAGAATGGTGTTATAACTATGAATGATATTTTGACAATAAATCTGTATAGATTTTTATAGACATCTAACCTCGAAAACTATTTTTTTAAGTTCCCCTAGAATTTTAGCTATCAAGATATGTTAAGCTATTTTTTTTTCCACAATTATTCGAGATTTTTTTTTAATTTTTGCAGATGACCTCATTACCGAAACGACAAAAGTGGAATAAAAATACAATCAGAAACACAAAGTACAAACATGCAGTAAAATCGTTCGATGTTCCGAAAGGAACTTTGAAACGATATGTAAAGCATACAGATCAGTCTCCCGAAGATCTTATATCTATCAGTCTTGGACGCAAACCTGTAACTAACCAAATCAGTTGTTTAGTTATTGACCTTCCATGGGTGATCTCGCAATTGGCAATTCGTAATGGCAAATGAGGAAACTTTTCTATTAATAAAGGTACTGCTGAAAAAAATGGCTTCACAGCTTCTTACGTATACATCCAAATTTATCAGTAAGATTTCCGCAGGGCATATCGTCTGTAAGGGTAAACGGATTGAAATGTTTCAACATTTTTTGAACTCTATGAACCTAACTTTGATAGAATTCAGCGCCGTTCACATAGATTGAATAATGTTGATGAGACAAATTTAACTATTGTTAAGCATAAACACAGATAATATCCTCAAAATAATCAGTCAGGGGAAAGAGGTTCTCTGATTACTGTAATCACTTCTTTGAATGCAGCTGGTAATTATGTTCCACCTATGATTATTTGGCTGCGCAAGAACATGAAGCAGGAATTAATGGACGATGCCCCAAACGAATGGATGGGTCCAAAGGCACACATTAGGCCAACAAAAGTTTTAGATGGGCATTATAGTCACACGCGGAATTTAGAAATAATTAATAACCGTCTCATTCAACCCACAAAATGCAGCATTTAGAGATTGGTTTTATGGGGCCACTAAAAACTTTTTATGCACAGGAGATTGAGAATTGGTTGCGAAACCATCCTACTAGATCTATTACGGCATATAACGTTGCGAGCCTTTTCTGCAGTGCTTACAATCGAGCTGCCACAATGGAAGGGTCTACAAATGCATTTCGAAAAACGGGATTGTGTCCTTACAACAAAAATATTTTCAAAAAGCACGATTTTGCCATTCACAACATAAAGACAACACTAGATGTTATTTTATCAGCAAACCAAGAACAATTCCGGCTACACCGTGTGAACCAATTCCTACGATACCAGACAGAGATGAAGAGACGCCAAAGCAAAATTTGCATGTTGTAGCTGTTGACGGATCTTTTAGCCAGTTTATTACACCAACTGATATAAGTCCACATCCAAATATGACCAATGACAAGACAATGAATAGGGGTAGAAAATCAGGGAGCACGAATATTATCACATCATCACCTTATAGAGCTGATTTAAAGGCAAGTTTTTCAAAAATTGACAAAGGATAGAAAAAAAACCTGTGTTAAAAGCACTGCGGTTTAAAAAAAACTAAAACATCAAACGAATGGTCACCATCCATCAAGTCATCATCATCTGGCCTTTCTAATGAAGAAATTGAATTTTAGGACGACAGACTCGATGATGACAGTGACGCTAATGGTGAATGCCTATTTTGTGGTGACTACTATTTGACTAAAAAGCATGGTGAGCAATGGATCCAGTTCACCAAGTGTTATAGTGGGGCTCATGAAGACTGCGAAGTAGATGACGCGAATTTAATTTGTCCATCGTGTAATAAACGATAAAAACATTATAGTGGTTTAGTGCCTTATGTTAGGAATTCATTTAAAATGAGCGTAATTTTTCATTTGTAATATTGTTATTGGTTAATACAAATAAAAATTAACAAATTTGTGTAATTTTCAAATAATTTTGTTAAATAAATATATAATTTATAATTCAGTTAAGTTTTATTTACTTTTAATGTATGTTCTCTAATTGTCTAATCTAATTTATTTTCTATTCTTTATTAAATGCATCTCATATTAGGCTCCTTTACCTTATATATCGATAACACGGTTTGTTTTTTAAGTTGGTATGACTGTCCTTGACATTTGACGGAAGTTTCATCTCATTTCGCTTGTTATGTTAGAAATTATAGCACCTTTTGTAATTGTTAAAAAAAATTGTCGGCGATTTTTTAAAATGGTAATTTTATCGACTAAAAAATGTACATTAAATTCCGTATAAAAAAAGAAATCACTTATGCTGATAAATTAAAAATGTTAAGAAAATATAACGATAATGAAGCTATGCAAAAAAACGTTTACAAATGGTATAAGGAGTTTAGTGATGGTAGAGAAGCAGTTGAAGTTGAAACTTGTTCATGAAGAGCTTCCACGTCAAACAGTGAACAAAATTTTCTGAAAAATGAAGGATTTTGTACTGAGTAATAGCCGTTCAGATATGTGGCAAAACAATTCATGATTTTTACATCACAATAACTCTCACACCGCTATAATTATTCGTCAATGTTTCGCTAAAAATCAAATAAATACCGTTACACAAGCAGCACATTCGCCAAATATGACACAGTGTGACTTTCCTGTTCTCTCCATTGAATAAACCACGTCCTGGACGACATTTTGATCTACATAAGTCATTCAGCAGTTCGCTTGCTGCTTTGAAAGAAATACCGTAGTCCGGAATAAAAACTATTTTGAAGATTAGAAAAAAAAACACCGGAATATTGTATAGAGATAGGATTATTTTGAAGGGGACTATTTGAATGAAAAAATATTTGTTAAGCCAGTGTTACACAGGGGCCACACGATATGGCAAGCCTCACTTGGCCAATGTGTAGATAGTAAAGTCGGCTCTTGTGAAGGCCCTGGCGCAGGTTGGCATTTGCGTTGGCCGCTTGAAACTGGCATACGCTGGTACATATTCCAAGTCATCATCCACACATTGACCACATCGTGTACTACGAGGATTGTTATTTATGCATCCGGAATTGACAACAATGGTATTGCTAGGCACCATCTGACATATACATTGTAAAGTTTGACATTGTTGACTCTATACGTATTCAGAACGTTTTGTCATACGCACACTATTTGTATTGTTTATTGGCTTGAAAATTTCATATCAGTCAAAAAATGGAATTCACTCGTTCACTCGTCTTTCGACGTGCTATCATCTCAACAACAGAGCATCGATCAATTCACTTCGACTATTGGTGATGAAACACCATCTAAAACCACTGTATGTATATTACTGGTTTAGTGAATTCAATCGTGACCGTCGTTCACTCACGGAGGAATTTAAAGAACGTCGTTCAAAATCGTTTGTGCCAGAAAACATCGATTCTGTGCGCGAACTAATAAAGCAAGATCGTCGTGTGAACTAATAAAGCAAGATCCCTGGGCATTAGTACAACAAGCATACGCAAGATTTTACATGAAAATTTAGCCATGAAAAAGATTTGTGCGCGTTGGGTTCCACAAAATTTAACAAACACTCAAAAAAAGGCTCGTGTCGATTGGTGCAAAGAAATGCTCAAAAAATACAATCGAGGTGCGTAAAAAGTCGAGTACAATATCTACACAAATGATAAATTTTGAAATGTTGACATTGGTTCAGTTTCTTGTAAACTGATCATGTGGCAAGTATAGCCAATGTGTGGATGCCCACTTGTGATATGTAAAACAATAGTCAACGTTGGATCAAACATTGGCCTGGCCATATATGGAGCCGACATTGCAAGAACAGATGTTGATTAGACGACCCTGAAGAAATGTGTCAGTGACAATTGTACGTTTACACTTAAATTTTACTATAATTAATGCATTGCATTTTTCCCATTTTCATCTTCTTTTCAAATTAAAAAAATGAGTTAACGAAGATTTATATCAACACAGAAAAGTGAGAACAAACAAGCATTTCTACCCAGCAATTTGTATTTATATTTAAAGTGTATAGAAAATTTTGCTCTGACATATGTATAAAAGGATACGGAATGTTTTCCTTTCCAAGTAATTAATTACATGCAGATTTGAATAAACGTTAAAATTTAATTTTTTGTATTTCTATAAATTTCATGGCATTTCTTTTATGACTTTTTACGTTGCTTTCATTTCAGTGCTTTATTATTGCTAGTAGAGAGTTTTAAGAAGTGAGTTATACATAAATTAGAATTAAAGCTGAAATTTTGAATGTACATGGTTATATATTCTTTGTATATATCTCTTATTCGGATTGCACGAAAAATTCGTAAGAATTTTTTAGAGAGGAAGGGGAACGCAAATATATTTGAAGCAAAATCCAAGTTATGCGTAGTTCTAAAGCATTTTAAGTTACTGTATGAACAAAAAAATGTTTACTAAACCATAGATTATACCTTTATCTCAAATGTAGTGCCAATATTTTTTTTATATTGGCCACACTGACTGCGAACACCGTCATTTTTGAGTATTTGAGTAAAGTTATTGACAAATATTGATTAAATTATTGAGTTGAGTATTTTTTGCTTTAATAGTGTATTCTAACGTATTTCGTAATATAAAAAAGATTCTATATGGTTTTAAAGTAACTTTTTAGGTTACCAGTGGCCTAACCTTTTGTTCTAATTTTTAGAAATGCGTAGATCCAAAGATATTTCCCCGACCAAAATTGGAGTTATTAAGGATCTTTTGGCCATGGGAACCATGTCCCAAACAGAAATTGCCAAGAGAGCAACATATCCAAGACATCGGTTGCCAATATAGCCCGCAAAACCTTGACTCCTAAATGTCGGGGTAAATGTGGCAGAAAACCATTAGTAACTCTTCCCGGGTTTCATATTTTGGCCAAGGTGGTCAAATATGATAAACAGTCCACAAATGCAACCATAAAATATAAATGGCCGAGGCTGGAATCGATGTATCCATTCGTACAGTGCGACGAAGTTTGGTTGATTTGGTCAGTTACAGTTAACAGTCGCCGACCAGTTAAAAAATCCAAAACTTACGGGCCAGATGAAGAAATAACATTTAGAATGAGCTAAAAAATATCAAGGTTTTACTGGGAACGATTGCGAAAAGGTAGGTGATAATATTTAGCAGGGTAAAAGACTTTTTATTCTTCTAAAAATTTTGATAAATTATCTTATTTAACAGGTTTGCTTTAGTGATGAGAGCACCATTCAACTCTTAATGAACAAAACTCGATACGTTCGAGAGAAACCTTCCGAAAAATATCATTCCGACTGTATGATAAAACATGTTAAACACTCAAGATCGGTTATGATTTGGTCGGTGATTAGCAGCAAAAGCCTTGAGACACTTTACATTGTTCAAGGGATCATGAGAGAGTACATTTCGGTCCTAGAAAACAGATTCATACCTCAATTGAGAGAATGGTACCCTAATAATAAAAATATGATTATCATGCAAGATGGAGCACCATGTCACGACGAAATCGGTGAAAAAAATAATTAACGAACAGAATAGTCAGTTGTTGGACTGGCCAGGAAACTTGCCAGACATGAATCCCATAGAAAATGTCTGAGAGCTTTTGAAACGTAAGATTGCCAAGGAAAATGTCACAAATAAGACACAATTAATGGAGAGAATAATTTTCCATTGAAATCATAATGAACACCTCAAAGAAATGTGTCTTAATTGCATTTGAAGTATGCCTCGACGAGTACGCCCAGTCATAGAGGCTTAAGGCGGTAATACAAAATATTAAATAAAATATAGATTTGTTTGCCGATGAGTATTATTGTACTAAGTGATCAGTGTAATAAAGAAGTCTTTAACATATTGAGTAACTTTTATCATCCAAACACACACATTTTTCTAAAAATCAAGCAAAAAAAGTGATTTTACTTAATTATTTCAAATGATCACATTAATATGAACGGGGACTGTAGTTTATGTAAATATTTATTTATTCTATTAAGGAATTCTCATCATTATTATTTACAAATTTTTCCCGACGTAGTAGTAGATCCATAATGCGCTTTTCCCAAAAATTGTCCATTTTTATTGTCCAAAAATATCTGCAGGTTTTAAAATATCTTCTATTTTAAAATATATTCCATTTAAACAATTTTGAAGGGAGCCGACTAGATGGTAGTCCAAGGGAGCGATATCTAATTGGTATGGTGGATGGGGTAAAACATCGTAATTGAATTCAATCCAGAAAATTTCGCTCACTGAGTTCGTAATAGACCCATATATCGTATCGGCATACGTACTCATTTTTTTCAGATGATTGAAAAAAGATCGATTTACAAATATTTAACTTATCTGCTATCTCACAGACCGTGGTGCCCGGATCTTTGGTTATTATGGTCTTTATTTCCTCGACATCGGTACTTGAAGCAGGTCCAGAGCGATGTTGGTCTTCCAAATCAAATTCTCCGCCCCTGAGCGGACCAAACCACTTTTGCACCGTGGTCTTCCCAACAGAACTCTCTCCGTAAACGGTACAAAGCTTGTTTTTTATTTGGACACCGTTCTTGTCCTATTTGGAATTAAAAAGCATAATGTGGCGTAAATGCAGATCAGTAACCGACATTTAATTTGAATCGACTTGACTAACTGAAAGTAAATCAAAACGAATCTAAACATAAACAACGTAAGTACCACAGGAATTAATAATATGAAAATTAACATTACTAATCTAACACAGATGTTTGTTTATAAGCGTTAAAAGAGAAACCAATGGAAAATTCCAACAAACTTTCCTGACAAGCACATATAAGTTTCTGATTTTATTTCATTGTTAAATAACTAAAAGGTTTTTTCTTGTATTTTCAAAACAACATGTAATTAGAATAAATGTATCAATAAATGCATCAAATTTAATTGTTTTTAAGAATATCTTGTTCTTTTCAAGAAGTTGATTATATCAAATCAGAATTATGACAGATGTTAAAAGTACATAGTTTAATATTTTTGATCTGTTTGATTCGATTTGGTAATGATGATTTAAATAAAACTCTAAGTAGTTCAATATAAATTATACTTTGGCAAGGGAAGAGGAAGGAAACAACGAAATCATCAATGATTTTTTACCAGTTAGATCGTTTTTTCCGGATGAATAAAAACTTACCGTAGGCATTAGTTGATCGGTTGATCTTACCCTGGTGACTTTGTTTTTGTAGACTACTTTCTTTACCAGCCTTTCCATCGGTTGGTTCCATTTCATAAAGCTGACATAGGCGATGTAGAAGCTGAAGAGGACTAAAGCCTCGTACCATTGGATTCGATTATCTCTAAAGAAAATAATGAGCGCTATCAAGCTGACTGAATAAAAAAAGCAGTCTCTGAAGAGCGGCCACCAGGTGAGCGTTAGAACAGTTTTGGAAAAGATTGCGCACATTCCGATGACGAAGAGGATGTTGAATACCGCAGACCCGACGATGGTGCCGATGCCGACGTCGTCAAACGATACAAAAACACCGATGACGCTGGTGAAAAGCTCCGGAGCGGATCCGCCGGCTGCCATAAAGGTTGCACCCGCTACATCGTCCTGGATATCCAGCTTTTCGATGATGACGTCCAGCGATGGTACAAAGAACTCATCGCAGACGATCGCTAGAGCTACGAACATGTAGATGACGCCGAGGATGTGCAAGATGATGGCCCCAGATTTGAGCTGATCATCGGTGAACAGATCCTTGGGAAAGAGAGGATCCTCTTTTATCTCGACGGTGTTGAGAGATAGAGACGGCAACGGCGATGATACGAAATAGGGAATGGTCTCGATCGTGGCGTTTTCGTCCAAGAGGCTGCCGTCGTCGTCGTCCTGTGCGGCCGCCAGCAGCGCCAGCAGCACGCAGCAGAGCACGGGCACGCGGAAGGTCATAGCGCGAGCAGATGGTCGGTCATGGCCGCAGCGAAGCCGGGCGCGGACTGCCTCCATGGTTCGCTCGATACGAACGCGCAGGCTGCGCCAGTGCAGAGGGCGCGCGCGCCACTACTCGCTTCCGGCGCGGCGAAAAGCGTTGGGACGCCGCTGCTGCAGGCCGGGCCCAAAGGCCAACGATCGGGGCAGTTTCGGAGACGGATTCCTGAACGACAGACGCAGCTATCACCATCGATGACCCACCACCACCTTTGACTCTGATTGGGTCAATAGGGGATTTATCAACATCTTCGTTTTTCATTTTGTCATCAATATCTAAACCAATGACAGCACAAGCCAAATAAGCCCCATTTACTAAATTGACACCCCCAAATAAGACAACGGATGATAAATAAAGAAAATGAAACAAACAATTTATTATATATGGTCTTTCAACAACGTTTTTTCATGAGAAGTATTGTAGTATATACTTAATAGTTGTGTAAAGTATTTTTTTGTCTTAATATTTGAGAAAAGAAAAAGTTTTAGATTATTTGGTAACCTGTTAAGTTTTATATGGATTTGTTGCTGATTGAAATTGAATCTGATCTCAAACAAACGATACAGGAATTAGCTACAATGTTTAAAAATGTATGGTCCACAATATGCTATGGTGGTGACTGAAGCAAACAGGAAGACCATCCACGTGGAATAAGAAAAAAACTCTGTTATGAATCTCTCTTGACGAGCCCAATATACCGGTTTTTGATGTTAAGCTGTCAACAGTGTGGCTCGAGATGAAGGATATATTTGTGCGGTAAAGTATTGGCAAGCAAAAAAAGAAAACAGTTTGACAGCTGCTAGTTTAGGGTAAGTAAAAATGGAGCACTACACGAAAGAACAACACGTTTTCATTGTTGAACAATATTTCAAAAATAATGAAAGTTTGGCTACTACAGTTCGCAAATTTCGTACAAAATATGGTCGGAATATTGATTTAACTTCGTCAACTGAAGAGAGTTATTAAAAAAAATCAAAGAGACTAGATCAATTGGGGACGCTAAACACACTGGCCGTTCAATAACAAGCCGTTCAAATGATAATATTGAAGCAGTGCGTGAGAGTGTTGGTGGAAGTGTAGGAACATCGATTCGGCGTTGTGGATTCGGAATTGCAAATTTCAAGAAGTTCTCAACAGCGTATACGCGCTAAAGATCTGCGTCTCCATGCTTACAAAGTTCAGTTGATAGAAGAACTGCAGCCTAATGACCATGCGCAGCAAAGAGAGTTTGTTGAATGGATTATTGAACAAATGAATGCAGATTTTTCGAACCAGATCATCCTAACCGATGAATCCCATTTTCACCTTGATGGCTTCGTTAATCGTCAAAATTGCTGCATTTGGGGTTCAGAGAACCCACATGTTATTGTCGAAAAACAAATGCATCCACAACGTGGCACTGTTTGGTGCGGATTTTGGATACTTTTTCAAAAATGAGGCTGGTCAAGCAGTTACTGTTACTGGCGCTCGATATCGCGACATGATAACCGAGTTCTTTCTATCTAAATTGGATTATATTAATGTGGACAACATGTGGTTTCAACAAGACGGTGCGACATGCCATACAGCCCGTGAAATAATCCAATTACCGCATGCGATATTTCCTGGTCGTGAACTCTCTCGTTTCGGTGATCATAATTGACCCCCTAGATCATATATTTAACACCATTGGATTTCTTTCTATGGGGTTATTTAAAGTCAAAGGTCTATGTCGACTAGCCCACACCCGTGCATTGAAGGAGGAGATTCAACGCTGCATCAACGAAATTCAGCTACATTTATGCAAAATGATCATGGAAAATGTCAACAAAAGAATGCGTATGTGCCAGCAAAGCCGTGGAGGTCATTTGCCCGAAGTGCTATTCCATAAATAACACTATTCTATATACTTTATATTTCAATAAAAAAAAGTACAGCAAAAATCTGTGTTTTCTATTTAATTTAAATCTGGCGTAAATTTTAGATATCCTTTGTATATACAGGATGTTTTGAAAGTTGAGTCATCTATTTTATCAGGTTGTAGAACTCGTAAAAATAAGTAATTTTACCAGAAATCATTTATATAAAAGTTGCAAAATAAAGAAGTTATAAACAGTTGCAACATTTTAAAACAGACCTGACTTTTTAATATTCTCGATCACCGGGATGTAGAACTCGCAAAGAGAAGGCGATTTAGCAAAAATAATTTATGTAAAAATTGCAGAATAACAAAAACAAAAATGTTCAAAAATGTTACATGTTATAAAAATTGTTCAAAATTGTCACCATTCGTTCGGTTAGCACAAAATCTTGCTCGGTGTGCCCATGTGTCACTACACGTGTCAAAAATAAAATCCCGGTGTCCACGAATCACAAGCGTGTTCGATGCGCTGTTGTAGTTCTTCCACAGTATTTACTTCTCCATCGTGATAAACTATTTTTTTAAATAGCCCCACAAGAAAAAATCGCAGGGTGTTAAATTCGGGGAGCGTGTAGACCAAGAAATGATCCATTGCGTCCTATCCATCTGTTAGGAAATTCATTATTTAAATGTTCGTGAACTTCTCGTCTAAAATGTGGCGGAGTCCCATCATGTAGAAACCACATATTCTGCATAACATTTAAAGGAACATCTTGTAATAATTATAGCAGATAGTTTTGAAGAAAGTCTAAAAAACTTTCACTTGTCAGTCAACCTGGAAGAAAAAAAGGCCCAATGAGCATGCCATTTACTACGCCAGCCCAAACATTTACTAAAAATCTCTGCTGGAAATGGGTTCTTTTCACAGAATGTGGATTTTCTACTGCCCAAACAAGGTTGTTGTGGAAATTATATACTCAATTTCTTGTAAATGTGACCTCATCGGTGGCCAAAATAAATTTGGTAAAATTTTCATTTCTGTTATACTAATGTAAGAGCCACTCACAATATTCAACTCTTCTAGGATAATCCTTGGGTTGTAACGCTTGTACCCGTTGATAATTATATGGATAAAAGTGTTCTTGTGGAATAATCTTCCACACTTTACTATGGCAACTTCAACTTGACCTGCTATAGACCTCGTATATTGCTTGTTGTTGGGTCGTTTTCGACAGTTTCTAAAATTTCTTCCTCAATCTCTACCATTTCGCGTGGAGGAGGTCTTCCAGCGTGACCTTCTCATTGTGCATTTAAGTACCTCTTATCGCAAAGTCTTGTAACTAAATTTAAAAACATCCGCGGAGCCGGATGATTTATTATAGGAAACCTTTCCGCGTACAAACGACATGCTGCGGCTGCATTTTGTTGGCACCCCCATAAGTTTATATTATGTCCACTAGTTCACTGTTTCCATAAACCTGTGACATTTTAATCGTAGAAAGTACCCACAAATTAAACTCGCACTATTAAGAAATTATTACCACTGGTCAAATCGAACATCGCACTCGAAAGAAATATCGTACAGGAATACAAAAAACTAGTCATACCCAGTATCAGCAGTAAACAAATACTTGTGTTTACAACGCAGTGGTCGAGAATATCAAAAAGTCAGGTCTGTTTTCAAATGTTATAACTGTTAATAACCCCTTTATTTTGCAACTTTTATATAAATGATTTTTAGTAAGTACTTATTTTTATGAGTTGTACAACCTGTTAAAAAATAAATTACTCAACTTTGAAAACACCCTGTATATATATATATATATATATATATATATATATATATATATATATATATATATATATATATATATATATATATATATATATATATATATATATATATATATGAGCATTGGTTAGTTGCTTGATCGGGAGGAAGCTCCACCCATCCCTTACATTGGAGGACACATGTTTCGTCTGTTGATGGTTAAACTCATCAAGAATAGGGAGTCCCTCTTCACAATCAAACAACCCATATTTTCACCGACTTCTCGCCGGATGGCTTATACATCGCTTATTCAGTGCATACATGATTTTTCATATCCTCTTAAAGAAAAAACAATTGTACATTGTTAAAACAAATTAAAAAAATTAAGAATGATGCCATACATCAACTAACATCGATGGACAACGTCGCAAACCAAGGTAAACAATGTTCTTTTAACATTGTAACAAAAATTATTTCAGTGTATGTCAATGAAGATGCTTTAAAAATGTAATGTCAAAGTTACATTAAGTAAATGTATTCTGTACGCGAATATCACGATATGCTTCTTATTTACAGATAAGCTCATATTAAGAACAATGTATTTTTACTGCTGACGAGAAGATTAGAAGTATGTCGGGACTTTTTCAGTGTGTCCGGAAAGGTTTTGTTAAAAGGGGTGCCAGAGGGGTGCATCGTCCAGTGTGCAGAGGGCCAGAGGGGTGCATCGTCTAGTTCGTCGGTTCAAGCGAAACAACCGGCAACTAGTGCTGCTTCTTCATCCTCCGGACAAAAGAAAAGAAACACTTCAGCAGGAGCGGCGGCGACCAAAGGGGGCAGCAAGAAGAGTCCGGCGAAAAGATCGACAGCGGCGGTGGCAGCAGCAGTGACGACGACGACTGAAAAAAAGACAACCAAAAAGGCAGCAGGAAAATCGAAGAAAGCTGCGGTTGTCGTAGCCGAGAAGAAGGCTTCGGTAAAGAAAGCCATCTAAAAAAAAGAAAACGGGCAAATTGGCTAGTTCGGGATCTTCGGCAATAACAGTTACTACGGTGTCATCGAAGACGAAATCTTCATCGAAAGCAATCAATCGAAAGAAATCAAACAAAGTCGGCCCTACCAAGAAACCCAAGGCTCCTAAACCGAAAAGCGCTAGATCTCCAGCAGCCGCCGGGGGCAAAGCGAAGAAAGCAGCTTCCCCAAAAAAGAAAAAATAGGGTGAAAAAAGATCTGAAAAAATAGTACTAGTAATTTCAACTTTACTATTAAACGACAATAATGTGTAAGCTTTCCTTTTCTTTGTAACAAAACCAGTGACGGCTCGTGATGGAGGGCGTTGAGGTGTCGCTCCTCCAGCATTTATCACAACAATTTTTCAGAGCAAAACACCACAGGTTCACCTCCTGTATAGGGTTTCAATAGCACGAAAAGTAAAAAGGAGGAAGGGGAAAGCAATAAAAAATCTTCGGCACCACTATTTTCTTCTACGCCCTCTCACTTTAAAAACCCACTAGCCGCCACTGAACAAAATAAACTAAATTTATGCTGAAACGTATGGAATGGATGGCTATAAAAATATTTCATATTATTTTGAAATAATATCTTATGAAGCCAATGAATCCAAAAACTAAATTCCATTTATTCCATTCAAAATAAACATGACGATGCAACGTTGCCAATTGTTTAAAAGAATCAAAAAATTCTTACCTGTTTTCGACGGAAATGGCTGCATTTTGAATATATGTTTGAAGGAAATTTTTGGTTAAAGGTGTCGATAAAAAAGCCAATTCAATCAATACCCTAGATTAATATAGCACTTGATATAATTCATAGAAGAATAACAGTATTTGCGTTTACTAATATATGAGTTTGGACTCCACCTTTGGATGCCATATGGGGTTGAAGACAAGTTATGTAAATTAATGCTTTACGATAATATAGGGCGTAAAACTGGGGCCTTGATTACATAAACAAAACTCCACAAACAATCAAAGGTCGGATTCCATTCGCTGGAAATCATACTCTCCACATGGCGATATTATAAAGGAATTTCTGGTTTTCTAGATTCTCATCGTGTAGTATTATAAACTACCTACCAATCAATCACCAGGAACTGCTAGATCAATTGAAGAGTGTTGTTCAAAAGGGTGCTAGACTAAACGTTTACATCTAGCTCTTTAGAAACAACTCTTTCACAGTCTCAGATTGTTGCTGAAAAACTCTGTGACCTAGTGCAAGTGCAAGGAACCCCAACGATTGCATCCTCTTCTCAAACCTGAAAAAATGTCCCACTAGGCGAAGTTTCACTAAATAATCATTTTAAGTAAAACTTCACAAGCAGGTCAAAGCTGAAGCCCAGGAGTTGGGCAAATCGCATTATACCAAGAGTATTAAAACGCTAGCATGTCGCTGTTCTTAACGTATCGAATTAAAAAGTGACTACGTAGATTTGTTTTAATCTCAAAAAGCTTTTTGAGTCAGGCAGAAAACTGTTCAAAGGACCCTCGTATATATCATTATAAATTCACCAATGTTAAGGATATATGTACCCCTGCATTAATAAAAGAAGAAGAATAGATAATGTTATCAAATAATGCAACGTAAAAGTTATGAAAGAAATACCTGATCAGTTTGGTTCGATATATTAAGTTAGAGCCTACAGTATGTGTGTCTAAATGGTAAAAAAAGAGTAGCCAGAAAAACAACATCAACAATCAAAAGTTTAATTTGATTGGATAATTTTGATTTTGCAACTTGGCGTTAAGAATGTGATAATGAGTCTTTCATTAAGATAGTTAAAAACGAGTCATTTTAATATGATTTCGTATGAGCAGAAAATCATTAGGAATTGTTCAGTGAAATTGACCTAAAACATATTAAGTTTAAATAGTTTAAGAACGTAACAAAGTTAAAATTTCTGTAAATTCTGACCAGTCCAGTATGTTTTGTTATCGATGATAAAAACTTTACTTAAACCCCTTTATATCAGCCAGTTGCCTGTCACTTTAGGATGGTATACAGTTTCCCATTTCCGTATAAGCATAAAAGAAGTTATATCCCTATAAAATAAACGCTACAACTTTTATGACACAATCACTTTGAAATTTTTCGAATTATATTACACATCTTATGATAATTCATGTAGCAGGCAGCCGACATTAAGCAAATCGATTATTATAGGGTAATAGTCAAGATTTTTAAATATTTAAAAAATTGAAACTACAAATCTTTCGAGATGTATATCTAGTCACCTATCTTAAATATTATATCATATCATATTCATTTATTTGTAAATATTATTTATATACACGTTACACACTTAAATTGTTCTATATTGATAAATTGACCAAAGCCTAAGAAACACGTGCATAGTATTTTTTTTAACTGATATTGTACGCATGTGGTGACATTCAAATTCTATGTAGTTTATTTCTTTTCATTTTACTGTATCAGACGAAGAAGAGATGAGGGGTGGAAAATTAGAGATCCATTCAATCACAACCAAGGGCACAAAAGATACACGACCATGTACCAATGACAATGTTTCAGAATAAGTAGTCTAGACCAGCATCTCTAACGCGCACAGCATAAAAATGTACCTGTTAATTAAATAAACGTGACAATAATAACAGTTAAAATAACGGTTTCAATAATTTGCATACTTTCGCTTTTGTAATATATCATTAAAGATAAAGAGACTACATAAAGCCCAAAACAATAAAAATAAATGAAGATGAGTTTCACTCTCAACTATAATTGAATTAAAAATTTGACATATAATAGCAAGAATATGGATATAGAATCTACAAATACAAGTAGATCTGAAAAATAAACAATGGTATTTTTCCAGTTAAAAATCAAATAAAAATTAAATGTATTAATCGAGCAGTAATTATGGCATTAATAAAATGTTGTTTTGATACCTCAGAGGTATTGGATATAATCGATAATGTTTATCCGAACTGCACTGACCCTGGTTGTAAGTAAACTTATTCATAATTTCTTCGAAAATTAAACTAAAAATAATTAAAAAGTTATATATACAATTTCCAAGATTGTTATTATAATTACTAAGACATTATGCAACCAATAATAACAATAATACCCAGATGTCTGTATGTCATGTAATCATCTGTCACTGTTTTTAACAACTACTGGTATTCGTAGGGTTCTGATAGTATATTCTATGATATTTGCAAATTTGTTTAAATATATTACATAATGTGCAATGGTAATTAAAATCTACTTGAAAACACTTTTTATCTCCATATCTATTAAGTTTTTTTATGTGTTGATATCATAATTATATTAAACAATAGATATCAATTAATTATGAGTATTTTAAATTTCACTCTTGTATGTATTTCAGGTTGTTGTGGATGTTGTAGTGCCTTTAGGCCACGATATAAACGTTTGGTTGATAACATATTCCCTGTTTACCCTCAAGATGGGCTTGTCAAAAGTAATATGGAGAAACTTACCTTTTATTCTCTCAGCTCACCTGAAAAACTTGATAGAATTGGGGAATATCTCTATCAAAGAGCGGCCAGAGATATTTATAGGAAAAGAAATGGGTAATTATAAAACAAGTGCACAACAAACTCCAAATACAATTACTACTATTTCCAGGTTTGTTATAATTGCTATGGAAGCCATGGACTCGCTATTATTGGCTTGCCATGCCCCAACTTTGAATTTATTTGTAGAAAGTTTTTTAAAAATGGTTCAGAAATTATTAGAATCCACAGACCCAGAACTTCAAATACTTGCAACACAATCAGTATTAATATTATCAGTATAAATCAAAGAGAAATATCTTGAATGTGTACATTTTAGTTTGTAAAATTTGCAAATATTGAAGAAGATACTCCATCTTACCATAGACGTTATGATTTCTTTGTCAGTAAGTTTTCTGCAATGTGTCATAGTGGAGACAGTAAGGAAATCAGAGATAAAATCAGAATTGCTGGTATTAAAGGATTACAAGCGGTAGTTAGGAAAACAGTATCAGATGATTTAGTAGAAAACATTTGGGAACCAGTCCATATGGATAAAATAGTACCGAGTCTTTTATTCAATATGCAGGTAAGGATTTGACACTTGGATTTATGTTTTAACTTGTAAAGTGTTTTAATAAACAAACTAAGATTTATAGCTAAATTTCCACTATATTGAAAACTTGTATGTATTATGATTGATTCAACATACAGTGCCTTTTTCATGAACAACTTAGAAAATAAGATAAATCAATATCAGCTGTTTAAATTGTCAGTTTACTGGTACAGATATATTGATGACATTTTAATTCTCTTTACAGGTACTGATAGACAATTAAATAAATTCTTAACTTGCATAAATTATTTACATAAAAACTTGTATGTGTTATATTTTTTTGACACAGACTGCCTTTTTCATGGATAACTTAAAAATAAGATGAATCAACATCAACTGTTTAAATGAATTACAAATATATTGATGACATTTTAAATTGCTTTAAAGATACTGGACAATTAAATCAATTCTTAAGTTATATAAAATCTTTTCATAAGAACATTAAATTCACAGTTGAAGAACAACAAAATAATAGTATTAACTTTTTAGATTTAACAATTACTACAAAAAAAGATAATAAACAGGATTTTGCCATTTTTCTTGTCTATAAGCTATTCTTGTCTTGGCGTAAGTCTTGTCATCCTTATTCATAAAAGATGATATCATTTAATTAATTTACCCAAATTATTAAATATTCCAATGTCAATAGATAATTGTAACCAAGAATTGAATGTCATCAAATAGATCACAATAAATAATGGATACGACCGAAATATAAATAAAATGGTTAATAAAAAATGTTATAATAAACACTTACATATCAGGAAAATTTACCAAATTAGTTTCTCTACATTTATCAAAAATAAACATTATAAATATTGCATTCAACACAAATAATAGTCTAGGACGCCTCATTAAAAACACTAAAAGTCAAATGAATAAACTGTATAAATCAGGAGTCTATATAATTTTAAAATCTTACATAAAGAAAATATAAAAAACGAAATCTCTCAGAGAGCCCAGAAGTTAATAAATGAAAAAATTAATGGTTGACCCTTCACACTCCATCATTTATGGTATTAACTCGATGAATAGTTTAGATTGTAACTACTTTTCGTACTTTTTAATATAGTTCTTATTTGAAAAAGGCACTATGTGTCAAAACAATTGTAATATGTACATGCAAGTTTTATATAATAGTAGGAATTTAGATATAAATATTTGTTTATTTAAAGTGAATTTCTATTAAGTATCGACTACCTCAGTTAAATATTATAAAACTGTTTAAATATTTAGGATTCAAGTTTTCACAAAGATCCTCATAATGGTGACACAGTACCTGAAGACACTGTTGATCCACCAATGCTGGCAGAAACTTGTATGAGAGAATTAGTTGGCAGAGCATCATTTGGACATATAAGAGTGGTTTTAAGGCCTGTTTTAAGGTAAATATATTATTTATTTTATATCTGTATTTTTGTATTTTTTTTAATGATTTTAGGCATTTTGATAATCATAAATTATGGGTTCCCAATGAATTTGCCATTCACACTTTTAGAATTATTATGTTCTCTATACAGGTATTATCTTTGTATGTTTTTTTGTTTGTTTATATCAGAATGATATTCTGTAGGCACAATATTCATATACAGTAGTCGAAACACTGATGGCACACTTAGATGAAAATGCTAAATCAAGTCCAACCATTCGAACTAGTATTGCAGAAGTTTTGTCGAAGATTATCGCAATTGCTGCTGGAGAAAGTGTTGGTAATGATAATGTTTGCCATAACAAAAGAAAGATGTAGTCCTGATTAATGTTTTGTTCTTTTAGGTCCATCTGTATTAGAGATAATTAACTCACTTTTGAATCACCTGAGAGACTCAGTGAGACATGGAACAAGCCAATCTGAGGAAAAACAATATCAAGAGGCTCTGATAAATGCTCTTGGTGAATTTACCAATCATCTTCCTGACTATCAGAAAATTGAAATAATGATGTTTATTATGAGCAAGATACCTTTTCCATTGGTGGATAACCAAACACCAGCTGATAATATGTTGCAAAGTATTTTACTTAAAAGTTTACTGAAGGTCAGTTATCAAACTACTTAAAAAGGAGTTTGTCGAGTTTACAGATGGTTTCTAGGTTGGTACAAAATATCAGACAATTCATTTAAACACAACATTCCCGGTATCCTTCTTGGAACCTTTATTACGCATGTCTCTAGCGCCTGATCCAGAAATGAGGCTGCTAGTACAGAAAATATTACACACTCTTATTGATAGACATAGCAATTTGGACAAACTAAATAAACCTGCGTAAGTTTTAAATTCAGATTTTAACCTTTTTTTTACTAAACTTAAATAGATTTACCAAAACCCTTGTTTTTAATTCCTTAAGGCTCGTTTCGTTAACCATCGTGAGGAAATTGAATAGATTAGCGTCGTCAGGAGATTGAATCTTCTGATGATACTAACATGGTTACCGAAACGTGCGTCGAAAAGTGTAAAAAAGTAGTTTGATGTTTAATGGTAAATCTCATTGAGTTTATTATTTTTTATATTGATTTTTTTCCTTTGGAACCTTCACTGTCAAACACTAAACTCAAAGAGATTTACCACTAAACACTAAGTCTTTTGTTTTCAATTTCCCGGTGGGCGTTTCGCTAACCATGTTGGCATCATCAGCAGATGATTAAATTTTCAATCAGAAGGTTGAATAATTATTGAATCATCTCGTGATGATCTCCAAAGTATTTACCACTAAAGCTGGGTCCACATCAATAAAAAATTTGCGTTGTGCGGACTGTATGTGTTATATGAGGTGTGCCTGCGCGGCAATGTAGACATTCTGACACACAAATATTGCCGCCGCACAGCACGCGCACGAACCATCTGTTGCAGTGGCGGCTCATGGACTTTTAAAGCGGGAGGGCGTAGAAGAAAATAGTGCTGCTGAAGATTTTTTTTAATGTCTGATTGATTGTGGCGTGTTCATATATTTTTTCTCTTTTATTTGGGTTTTTCTCGTCTGTCTAAAATTCAAAAAATATCAAAAATACCTGTTCTTATTTAAAGAAAGAATCACTGGGTAAAAACAAAAAACCAAAGGGAGACAAATTTCTCAGTGATTCTTTTTTGTAATAAATTTGCCTAACGAACAATATTTTTAAAGATATAAAAATGTTATAAAAAATGTACAAACTTTTAACGTTAACGTTTCGGAGGGTAATCTCCCCCCGTTTTCAAAACTGAACTAAAAAATTCTTTCTTTAAATAAGAACAGGTATTTTTGATATTTTTTAGTTTTAGACAGTGGCGAAAAACCCAAATAAAAGAGAACAAAGATTTTTTTTGCTTTCCTCTTCCTCCTTTTTACTTTTCATGCTATTGAAACCCTATACAGGAAGGAGGTGATCCAGGAAAATGAGTTAAAGGAAAGAAACTGAATGGAAATAAAATATGGTGTTTTGCTCTGAAAAATTGTTTACTGTGATAAATGGTGGAGGGGCGGCAGTGAGTTAATACTATGCCATACAACTTAAAAAAAAACTAAATAATTCAATGTAGTCACAAAAAATAGTAATCTATTTTTTGTGTGCTTTTGATCTCTAGTGATAAATCTCTTTGAGTGTAGTGTTTAACACCATCGGTTCGAATAGGAGATTTAATCATATTTAATGTTGATTTTTTTCTGTGTTTTTAGGTTGTCTGTGCTGGATTTAGATTTAAATGTTGAGAAATCCTCTCGTCCGGACTTAATATTCATTAATAAACATGGTCCGATTATATATGACGCTTTGTATACAAGTTTGCAAATGGACACAAATACCCCTGATAATATTGAAGCAGTGTACACAACTTTGGCATTATTATGTGTAGAATTAGCAAGTACAGAGACTGTTATTGATTTATTGCAGCTATTACTGGGGTAAGACTTTTCAATATGTTTTCAACGTTATCTAACAAAAAATAAACTTAAACATTTTAGGATTCAAAGCTTGGCAATTAATTCGACTACGCTTTCAAATGCACAGAAATTTAATTTACATGCTATGGTCGGCTGTTTGCTAGTTCTCATTCCAGAAGTTATCAGTATCCAACCACTAGCTGACTATGCATGTAAACTGGTAGAATCCAGGAAAGAAGAAGCTCCTCATTTGCTACCCGATATGTTGTCGCATTATCCATCCAATTGCGAACCAGCCAGCAAGCTACCACATCTTTTAGTAGATCAGGTATTTGTATAATTATTGAATATATAGGGTTGATGCAAAAGTTCGTCCCCTTTTTGGCGTTAGATGACATTGCACCGCAGAACCGAAGTGTTATCTTCTTAAAAAATTGTATTTGGTTTTTTAAATTCCTGGCAATGGCAGAGAATAAGAAGCACTTTCGACATATGCTTTTTTTTATTTCTGAAAAGATAAGAGTTTTCACAGACAAAAAAAAATACGGTGAGGGTGCCGTTAACGATACCACGTGTTGTAAGTGGTTCAGCAAATTCCGTGAAAACAATTTTAATCTTAGTGATGCAGCAAGTTCTGGACAACCGACTGTTGATGGTAACGAAATATTGGCACTAATTGAAAGTAATCGGCGTAGAACAACTCAAGTGACCGGAAAAATATTTGGAATCAACCAGAAAACAGTGCCAAGGCGATTATATTAACAAGAACGGTTAGGACAGCCGATGTATGGGTATCACATGCATTAACAGAGAAAAATGTGTTAGACCAAAATTCTGCTTGCGATTTTCTATTAAAGCGCAACGAAATCGATCCATTTATAAAGCAGATGGTTACAGGGAATGAAAAATTGATTGTGTATATTACTGTTAAGCATAAGAAGTCATGGTGTAAACACGGAGATGTCGTGTTTCAACCAGCACAAAAGCCAGTTTACATTCAAACAAAGTTTTGCTATGTATTTGGTAGGACTAGAAAGGAATCGTGTATTGTGAGCAGTTATCTGAAAACCAGACCATTAATTTGACCAGAAGCGACCTGAATAAGTCGACAGGAAGGGCATTGCGTTCCAATGTGACAATGCTTGACCTTGCACCGTACTCTGCCGACCTTGCGCCCTCAGACTAATATTTATATAGATCGCTTCAAAACAGTTTAGATGATAAAATCTCTACTTCCTTGGAAGACTTGAAAAATCACCTGGATCAGTTCTTTAACTAGAAACCTGAGAACTTCTATGAGCACGCGATTATACAGCTACCAGAAAAATTATTGAAAAGAATGGCCCATACTATATTCATTAAATGTAATTGCATCAACTGGGACATAATTTTGCATTTTTTACAGATGGCTGTTTGTGACTATTTGAAATCATCTGGAATAGATCCATCCAGATTGACACAAACATCACCCTATGGAGCTGGAGGACCGGGTAATATCAAACCTACATCTTTCAAACAATTGTATGCATTGATTATTTACAGGCATTATAGCTGGAAATCAGAGACATAGCTGGATGGAACCCAATCCAAGAGGCAGTATTATTGAAATATCTTCAGTTCATGAAGTGGACAGTGCCGCTAGTTCACCAGGAGTAACAAGGGTATGTTAAAAGACCTTCAACATTTAGTTTTACCTAATGGTATTCTGATTAATACCTAGAAAATGCCTGAGGAGGAACTTACATTTGAAAGTATGAAGAAGGTCTTAACTGAACCTCCAGAAATTCGTAAGGAAGCTGAAGCTGAGCGAAGAAAACAGATCAGTCACACATTCCGAACTGCGACGTTCTCAGAACTTGTCAGAAGAACTCAGCCCAAAGTAAGAACTTTAATATTCCTCTATTTTCCTCGACACAGACACTTATTTCGCATTGCAGCATGATATATTGCAGACGAAATTGAACGAAATATTCAAGTCTCTGAGCGGGAACGAGAACACAAGTCCATCAGAAGAACCAAAGAAAAATAACATGCCAACCTATGAACAAAACTTTCCCGAATTGTACTACTACTAATTATTTGGGTGTTGGTTAAAATTCCTGTAGATTTAGGCACCAATTCAATTTCTGGTTATTGTTTTCCCCCACCATAAGGTGAGTAGGTTAGATAAATTGACTATTGAATGTATTTTAAGGCACCCCACCCATCAAATTCTTTATCTTCTCTAGTTATTCAATCTAATGTTTATTTTTCTAGTTATTATAGGTGAATTGTTGATTAGACATCATGGTTAAAATGTAAAAAAAATACTAAAACTAATAGTTTCGAAGATGTTATAAAAATTTGAAATATATTATGTATAATATTACCCATAAGAGTAAATAGGGTTTTAAAGAGGTAGAATAAGGTTTCTCTATTTTTAAGAGCTTCTACTAAACGCAATCATCTCTTGAAATCCTTTCGAAGCAATTTCTTGTGATATTTATTAGCTTAGATCTTTCCCTTGTCCATCAGTTGGTATATTTATTTTTTTTTAATTAGTTTTAAGTTTAAAATTTATATTCTTATGTTGATTTTTAATATCTTAAATAAATATTGACTTTTGACAAAGTAAATATCACTTATTACCTATAATTATGTATCTAATTATTTATTATATAGCTGCAGCTTGCAAAATTAAGTGTTTTTAACATCAATTATCAACTTTGCATTTGTAATGCTTGTTTCATGGTCATCATGAATAAAATGCGATGGAGCAACGCATCAATATTATATTCCCCGTGAGAGTAAAGAAACACTCGAATGCTGAAATGCCTAAGTTATGTCATAAATGGTGAAGAGGAACTACAATAATATATAAAAATGATAAAAAAATGTACACATTAAAACATTAAGGATGCAAATATATCAGAGGTAAAAGTACTGAAAATCATAAATTCGTTAATATATTTGCTTTACAGAACATAGAAAACGAAAATTAATAAATATGCTAGAAAATAATGTATAATTAAAAAAGGAAAGAGTAAATTTCACTATAATCTAGAATTAAATGAATAATAAATAATACAAAAAAAAAAATAACCAAGTTTGAATATGCCTTAATTTCAACTTTTCGGCAAAAACATTTTTGATTTAATTCTTTAGAACTATGAACATGAAATTTTTAATAATACTTAAATATTAATTAAAACCTCTTAAATATTATTTATTTTTGATAATTATGAATTATAAATATTTTAAAATTTAAGGATGTATTGGAGGTATGTCAAAATACTACAAAACGTTTACAAATTTAACAGAATATTCTTTACTCAATCCTTAAGCCATTGTGAAAATTTCAAATTGACTAAGTCATCCAGAAATTATTGCAATTTAAAATTATCATAATTGTATATGTGAGGTTATGGGGATTCACTAACATAATAATTTAAACATGTTACAAATATAAAAAGAAAATCTATCAAGCATTCCAAACTTTCAGATTATGTAACTTAAACTGTTTGGAACCAGTTTTATACCTTCCAATACATAATTAAGTAAAATATTGAATAAAATATAATGTATTAAATGTGCCAAACGAATGATAAAAACATAATTTAAACAATTACATAAATGAGGGATAAGAAATACTTTCTAAAAATCATAGAAAAAGTGATGCATAACAATGAACCTGTATATTATCTCAGAAAAATGTGACGTAATAGTAAATGTCCATACCTACTTGATTAAGATCTGCGCTGCATAGAAATCCAAGAGATGTCAAAACTTGTGTGAAAATATAAAATTGTAAGTTGTAAAATAAGCTTTTAAAAATAAAAGGACTTCCTTTTATTTTATTTTTAAAAGATTTAGATTTTAAAGGAAACAAAACAGAGCAAGTTTGAACAACTAAAATAATACTTCCCACACTTTATTGCATATCCAAATTTAAAATTATATCAGCAGATTTGAATTTTAGCAAACTGAATCAATACTTCAAAAATGAGTTAAAACAAAAATTCATAAGTAGCCTATCATCTGATCTAACAGTAATTTGTATTGGAAACTTAGATATTAAATTTGTAATAACTGTTTACTTTATTTCAAGTAATTCTACATCAAAAATAAGGGTGGCATTTGGCGGGATGATTCCAGGATGACCTCTGGATCCGTAAGCATAATCAGGAGAACATATTAGCTTTGCCCTCTGACCTACACTCATCTGAAACAAGAATATAAAACTATCATTCCAGTTAAAACACAATTTAAATTGATAATTATTTCTAGAATCAGCAACACCACAACTATCATCATTTCTGTACAAGTACAATAAGAGCGCAAGGATAAAGTTCATCATTAGTCTTAACTATGTCATTTAACCAATGATTCTTCACATCATTTGAAAGAAAAAGTTCCTTACAACGAGGGTCATAAATCTGAAGGTTTCCGCGAAAAAAAAACTGCAAAGTTGTTATATCGCCATTTGAAGAGCTATAAGAATTGTCATTTTAAGCAGATATGTGAAAAGCATATTTGGAAAATAGCAAGTTTAATATTCAACAAATAAACTAATGAACATTGCAAAAACAATTTTTTGAAAATTAAAAATCAGTCATACATTAGGCAAAAAATCAAGGTGGGAATGTAGTATCGTAGTTCTAGTATGCCCTTATTTAAATTCCATTTAAAAGCAAAATTATGGAGAAGCAATAATCAAATTAGAATTATACCAGGGCATTTTCCAAACAGGTTCAAGTCAAACTTAGAAACTGTGCCGTGTTTACATAGACTGAACTGATGGACATTTAGAACATTAAATGTAATCAAACAATGAATCATGTTTCTTAATGTGACGTGAATCCGTGTTAAATTGTGTGAATCTGTGTCCATTAAAACGTGTTATGGTTGAACAAATTAGTGATTTTAGTGAAAATTAGCAATTCAACTTTGACATTAAAGAGCATTAATGTATAAGTTTTCTTTTTTTATGTAAAAGAAACATACCAAATCTATGCCGAAACTTATGGATTAAATGGCTAAATTTCAAATAATACTTTAAAGAACAATGAAAAAAATAAACTAAATCTTCCCAACAATTTGAGATGCTGCCAGTTTTGAAAAGTTGAGTTGAAAAATGAAAATGCGATTTCCGCGAAAATGGTTCCGCATTTCGGACACGTTTTAAGGAAATTTTTGTTCAAAATAACATACAGAATCATTAGTTAAATTTATGAGTTATTTCCCTTACACCCTGTATATATGAAATATGTCAATTACCTGTGCTACACCTTCATCCCAGCCTTTAATGACTTCTCCTTTTCCGATGTGGAACTTAAAAGGCGTTCCACGGTCTCTGGAAGAATCAAATTTGGTTCCATTCTGTAAGGTACCTGTGTAATGAACAACTACGGTTTGTCCAGTTTTAGGGTAGGTGGATCCTGAAAACAATCAACTCCTTTTTATCAAATGGTTTAATTGTAAATGTGTACCCTATATAGTTGCACAGTAAAATAAATCAGTTTTTGTTTACGCCAACGATTTTTCAAGGTCATGCTTAAAGCGTCCATTCAACATTATTGATTTTAAATGTACAATATAAATAAAGACCAAAAATATTTTTCGAAAATATTTGCCATTACAGCTACTTTTTGTAACACACTTAAGAAAAAAACTTTATTTTAAGATCCCTGGTTTTACTGCTATTGAAAAAAACCTTTAACCTATGTACTACCGGTTAGGTTACACTTACCATCTCCATGAGCAATGGTTTGTACTTGAACACCCATTCTATGTATAAAAAAATAAAGTTAGCATATAAAAAACGTACTTCAATAAAATATTACCTGAAAAATTATGTACAAAATTAAATGCAAAGGTGAAAAACCAACGCCTCACAACCTAATGTGGTTGCCAATACCGTTAGCAATGGACGTAAAATGATTGTCACTGATGTCATGCGTCATGTCTATGGCATTTGATATATCCTGTTAAGAAGAAATTCTAATGTCAATTTAATAGCGGCAATTTTAAAAAAGAATATTTTACCTATATATTTCTAGAATACATTGGAACAATTTATAATAACCATGAAATATTTTTCGATACTAACATTTAATTTCTTTATAAAACCTACAATGGTGTCTTAGGCAATGAATGCAGTCTTAAAAATATTAACCTCAATTTGGAAAAAAAGTTATTTGTTTAAGATAAATATTCTTGTGAAATCTTATTTAGGATAGCACTATTATTAGATAGTTAAATGCAGACCGTCTGCAAGATGATTCGCGCTGCTCTTATTCAATCCAGAGTTGGAACGAACAGAAATGAGAATCTTCAAAATGCTGAGAAATTGATAGGTCAAGCCAAAAGCTTAGGTGCGAAACTAATATCATTGCCGGAATGTTTTAATTCACCCTACGGTACCAAATTCTTCAATCAATATGCTGAATCAATACCGAATGGACCAACCAGTGAGATGTTATCAAGAGCAGCCAAACAAAATGGGGTGTACTTGGTAGGAGGGACATATCCAGAAATAGAAGACAATAAGTTTTATAATACGTGCACAGTATGGAATCCAGAGGGGACACTGATAGCTAAGTATCGTAAAATGCATTTGTTTGACATAGATATTCCTAACGGTATCACATTTAAAGAGTCTGATGTGTTAGCTGCTGGTAGTGAATTGGCCTCCTTCGATTTAGATGGTGTTAAAGTAGGATTAGGAATATGTTACGATTTAAGATTTGAAGAACTAGCCAAACTGTACAGACTACAAGATGTAAAGCTTTTGGTATATCCAGGAGCCTTTAATATGACAACTGGACCACTTCATTTTGAACTTTTACAACGTTCTAGGGCCTTAGATAATCAGGTATTTGTGTTAGGAGTTAGTCCAGCCCGAGGAGAACAAGGTTACATTGCCTGGGGTCATTCCCAAATAACAAATCCATGGGGAAAGGTCATTGCACAGGCCAAGGAGGGTGAAGAAATCATTCACGCTGATATTGATTTAAAAGAATGTGAAAATGCCAGACAGCAAATACCAATTTTTGCACAAAGAAGAACCGATATTTATAATACAGTTCTGAAACAATAATCTGTAACAATTCTTCTATATATTTTCTTATTTTTTAATATATTTTATTGATATTAAGTTTGTGATAAACAGAAATTAAAATGTAATTTGGTTTTGTTCATTTATTATTAGAAGTTGTAATAAAATGTTTTAAATTTTATTTCTTTGATTTAATGGTAAAAAGGAATTTTTGATTCTTGAATTGATATAGCATTTTCGTGTAAAAATTTATATTTTGCTAAGTGAGTCAATATATCTCTATGATCTTCTTCATCTTTTTCCAATGATGTCAACAATGTTACAAGTAAATGTACACTTCCCACAATAGCGCATGTCAACAGAATTGATTCAAATGCTGTTAGTCCCATAATTATAATTTTTTTTTTTTAATCTATTGAATTGATGCTGAAAATATTTATCTGACAATTTTAATTAGGACTGATCATTTACTTACTCATGTCTGATTAAAGGAATGAAACTGAAATATTTCTCTGATAATTTTTGCATTTTTTTAAATAAATTGCTAGCGACGTATTGTCATTTCTACCTGACTTTTTTGACAATTGCATTTTTTTATAAATGTAATCTAGCTTTCAGTAAATAAAGTTAGTGTAAACTCAGCATAAGCATAGAGGCCATGAGAGAAAACTGTCAGGATAGTTGTATCGAGCCTTCCTTTAATCCCGAAAACGACATGAGGCATAAATGTGGACAACCAACAATAAATTGGTAATGATTAACAAGGAATCACTATTTTTTTTAAACTACGACATATCTTTCTTTGAATTATATACATAGTTTATAACTAACAGCGAATATAAACATAACATTTGACCAGTTCCACAAGATTTTGAAGTTGAAGTAAAAATACATGTTAAAACAACTCAATCGGAGTAGATACTACGGTAGGAAAAAAAGAAGAGAAGGGCATGTATATTTTTATGGAAAATATTGTTGATAATATGCAAAGAATGAAAATTATTTCTTTTAAATAATTAAGTCTGTTTAAGAGGTGTTTTTAAATTATTTTTTTGTTGCTCAGGAAGCATACAAGCTAACAAAAATCTTACACGTTCTTTTATTACACCACATTATAACCGGCGTAGAAATCTCGACCACAGATTTCGGTAATATTTTTCGTGACTAATAATAACACCTTTAAATAATTCAACATACAAAAATGATACCTCCTAAGTTTAAATAAGTCACTAGTCGTCACTTGAGTTACATGATTAAAAGAAGGTTCTGTATAAGAAGAGCTTAGTAGTTAAGAGCTTTTTTTTCAGTTTTCCTAAAACATACGTAGAAAATAACTATCATTAAAAATTCTACCAATGAAGTAACATTGATAAACAGTAATAGTGTAACCTTGAATATGGTAAATACAACTGTTTTATGCCCTCCGTTTTTAGACAAATTTTTTACATGGTAAACTTAAAAATAATGGGTATATGAATGTTCTATAAGGTTTAAAAATAGTAATAGCACATCTAGATATAAAGTCTAGTACACCGTGATATACAATTTTGAACGGTATTTTATCAATCAGACTCAATGTAATAATGTGGCGCAAAATGAAACGTTTGTTTCCTGACTATAACGCTCATTGACTTCTACGTGAAATTTCAGAAAAATCTATTCGAAATGTTCAAATTGCATTTTAAAGTGACATTAATACATTCTCAGTGATTCTCAATAGATTAACCATAAACGATGTGGAGAGATTTACGTACTTGGACATTCTTCTCACAAAGACTGGAGGTGCAGACCATAATGTCAGATGCAGAAAACGAAAAACTTAACGAGTATTTGGAGCGCTGGCAGCTTTGTGGAGATCAACACACAAAATGTGGCAAAAATTTTTGATGAGCGATAGGTCTGGAGACTGGGCCGGCCATTCCCACACACGTACCCTAATATTACGGAACTAACGCATTGTTGCTTGAGCCCGCGTTATCATGCTGATAATAGCCTCCAAGGAGTCACTGCAAATTTGAAGTATGGACGATTCCAAGACTTCTTCGAGCCTTGCGTCACAAAGCCGGCTATTCATGCGCCCCTTGCACAAAAAAAATCACCCGTCCCTACTGCTAACATGCACGCCCAAGCCATAATGTTTTCGCCCCCATGTTAGACGGTAGGTATCAAGCACTCCGTGAGAAATGCTTCGCCGCGCCTTCACCTGATGTACTGAGCCCCAGATCGCCCAAAAATTTGCCAAAATGTAAAAAATATAGAAATTAGTTTTCATTTGAACTTGATTTTTTAACGTATTTTTTTATAAAAAATGCATTTAAAAACAAAAATTAAAAAAAAAGTCTCAATAGGTCAATTTTTGAAAAAAAGAGCCATTTTTTTCAAAAAACCCATAACTTTACTTGGGTTGGGAAAAAAATGTTGAAACATTCTGAGAAACGTCTTTAGGGGAAGAAGAGGACACAAAAGTTTTAGTGAAATCGAAAGGGGTCGAAAGTGGGGTGAAAGGGCTCAAAAGTGGTCGACTTGGCATGGAATGTCCTATATATAGCAGACTCCCACTTTGCCCTGAAATGAAAAGTTTTTGATTAGTGCATCACACCCGTTATGACATACGGAAGTGAAACCTGGACACTCACATCGCAATCAATTCAAAAACTTCGGGTAGCACAGAGAGAAATAGAAAGATGATGCTTGGCATAACAGACGAGAGAGAAAGTCTTGCGCATGGACCAGGGAACAAACGAATGTGTGTGACATCATTGGAAGAGTAAAGCAATTGAAATGGAGAAGGGCAGGCCGTACAGCGTGGCGATGGGACGACAGATGGACCAAGGCAATCCTGGAGTGGATACCACTTGATCTCAAACTACAAGGATATTTTATTATCATCATCAGCCTATGTCGACCCACTGCAGGATGAAGGCCTCTGCAGCATGCTTCCAACTTTCATATATATATATATATATATATATATATATATATATATATATATATATATATATATATATATATATATATATATATATATATATATATATATATATATATATATATATATATATATATATATATATATATATATATATATATATATATATATATATATATATATATATACATATAATATATCTACAAGGCTATTTTCACCACCACTTGTAATAATGTAATATCGTGCTCAAGAAACTTGAACGTTGCTGTGTAAGACTGCTACAATTTGTCTTGACTTGAAAATGTATCATCATCCCTAAGGATCCACTTTATTCATTCAATCTAGCTCTTTGTGATTATTTTCCCATTTCAGAATGTAAAATTACATTAAAAGGGACTTTAGAACACATATATTACAAATAATTCTGTTTTAAAACCATTTTTATTGCATCATTTTGATATCATTCTCTTCAGCTTTCTAATAAACATACACAACGCTAATTTCGGAGCATTTTTTTCGTAATAAATACGCAACAATGATGCAAACGTAGCTTTTATACAAACAACTGCTCCCTGTACTGTTAGACGTAAAATATCTAAATCCCAACAGCAAACATAATAACGCGATAAATTACATTACGAAGTAACAAAATTAAAATCGCCTTGCTAATTATTCAGTCTTATAAATCAACGTCCTAGCCTATTGTGCTGCGAGGTTCACCAACCACGTCCACAAATAGAAGATCATAACGACTGATCAGATATTTGCACTAAAAGTCGTTGCTATAACTCGGTCTTCCATATGTCTCTCTAATTAAAGTATAAATTCGAACCTTCCGGCCATATTTAACCGGTTTAGCGAATCTTTAACAGAAGCTTATTTGCCGTTACCGATATGAGGCTGGCAAAAAACATCCGTTACAGGTCCTTAGAAACGTTCCGCAAAATTATGAAAAAGCTGATGACTAGCAGTCACAAGCTGACGTTCCCAAAGATCTGTCAAATTAAAAATTCCAGAACTGGTTTGTTGACATGCCTCAAAAGTTGACAATTATTCTTCTTCTTAATATAATTTGCGGCCTCAATCAATGCACGGATAACTTGTTCAGTACATAGAAGGATTAAATTTATAATTTACTGACTTAATGATTTGAATTAAATATTAGGTACCAAACTTAGTCTAGTATGTGAGCATATGTACAAAAATTCTTTGGAAATATAGGCTTTATTGAATGATATTTTCTGAGTTGCTGGAGTTAAATAATGCATTTTGTCCAAATTTTACAATTTACTTAGAGAAGAAGAAATATATTAGTTATAGGTTATTTTAATTCGTTTTATTGGCTTCTGTCCATTTTTAAGGGCAATTGGGCCAGCTCATTAGGATTATACAAAGCCGTCATTTAATCTAGTATTTCACCTGACTAGCGATTTATTTAACCCTTAATTAGTCACCTAAAGAAAGTTACATTCATAGTCACGTCGGGTCATAGTGACCCAAAAATATATTTTTTTTTTAGTCACTTTTAGGGCTGATAAAAACAAATAAAACGAGATATTCTTTTAAATTTACATTTATTTGTTACAAAGAAGTAAAAATATAAGATATAAACTAGCTTCTTATATATATAAAAAAAAAAACAAAAGTTATTGATTTTAGTCGGGTCATTATGACCCGAATTATTTAAACACATAGGGCGACTATTGCAGTCAATATTTTTCAACTTTTTAAATTTTTCTTTTCTTTTCAACATTTTTTTAAGTAGAATATAATATATTTGGACGTATTAACTTGATTATTTTGCTCATTTATGCATCTTCAAGTTATGTATAAAAAAAATTTATATTTTTTGAAAACTTCGAGAAAAAAATTTAAAATTGGGAAAAATTTGTATAACAAAAGAATATTTTTTAAAACAAACATATTTTTGAAGTATTCTGAAACAATTTAAATTAAAAATAAAAACTAAAATTCAAAATATATAAGCGAAATTAGGTACAATTTTGACAAATAATATTGGAATGTTTTTTACAAACTGCACTTTTACAATTCTTACAAAATGTTGAATACTTATTATCCTTGGTGCTTGGACAAACAATGCACCTTTTTTCTCTTTTTGGATTGCTCAGTCGAGTTTATTGTATCAACAGGGTCAGGAAGAACAACACCCTGACCTTCCAAATAAGTTTTGATGCGAATTTTCAAACTTCTAAAAATGTAGCATTTTCAACTCTTTTGATAAGATATGGCCGTAATAATTGATGTCCCAGATTGCAAAGAAATACTCGTCTTGAATAGTTTTTATCAACTGTAGAGGCGTTGTTTGTCTTAAATGCTATATATGAATTTATTCCCGCTACATTTAACATGTGATAGAACAAGCAAAGCGGCCACCTTTTGGTCCTTCTACCAACTCCATAATTTCCACACAATTGATCATTCGAATCAACCCCTCCTTTTGTTTCATTATAGAAAGTTATTATTTCGGGTTTTTGCTTGTCTTCTGTTGATTCATCTATATTCGAATCATCGTGTAGCGTGGAGAGCAATACAACTGCCTGTCGTTGTTTTTGCACATACGAAACAAGGGTCATAATATTGTTAAATCCAAACAGGCTACTATACAATTGACGACTTTTGTGAGGTTGAAACTCTAGAGGAATTGCAGCTTTATTTTTTCTTAAAGTTCCTACAAGTGTCAGTTTATTTTGTAACAGAGACTTTGCAAGAGGTGCACTTGTATACCAATTATCTGTTGTAATGTTTCGCCCTGAACCTTTAATGGGTTCAATGAGTCGCAGGACTATTGACTCAGCAGAATTTGATTGACTATATGGACCCTCCGGTTGTTTGCCTGTATATACTTCAAATTTTATTAAATAAAAGGTTCTAGCGTCCACCGTAGCAAATATTTTTATACCATACTTATTAGGTTTATTAGGTAAGTATTGCTTGAAAGTGCAACGGCCACGAAATGCTACCAATTGTTCATCAATGGTAACATATTCGTGGGGGGAGTATGCTTTTTCGAAACGTTGCCCCAAAGTTGTTACCAACTCACGCATCGCTGCTAAATTATCTGTTTCTTTCCTTTCGTCTCTTGTAGATTTGTCATCAAATCTCAAACAGCGTAGAAGAAAAAGAAACCTTTGTTTTGACATAGTGAGCGAGAAAACTTGGGGACCATCTGTTCCCCACAAATCATTGTAGTTCAAGTGAGCAGCTTTATAGGCCCCCGAAAGTATCTTGACTTCTTTTGAAATTCTCTTTTAAATTTCTGATGTACATATTTGAGTAGTTGAGTATCATATCAATTATGTCATCGGTAAAAAATAAGTTAAATACACTTACTTCTGTGTCAGAATTTTTAAAGCCTGAGCGAAAACCAGGAAGATGAGTTATTATATTATGCTTTGCAGTTCTACCTGATGATCATACAGCTTCTTTGTTCCATTTTATTGTTTTATCTTTGGACCAATAATAAGCTAAATCCAATTCCAAATATGGGGTATCCTCATCGGACTCATCGGCAGAAATCACTGAATCTGAGTCATGATCACTTTCCTCGCTTCATTTGATTCATTTTGATCCACCGATTCATCTTCCTCATCTTCCTCAGCTGAATCCTCACAATCCTCCGGTTGTTCTAAAACTACTCTATTGAGCTCCGCTAAGAGCTGATCATCAGTTCTGAATCGATCTTCCATTCTGAAAATACAACAAAAATATTTCAATTAGAACACTGGACCTCCAAAATTCATAATAAAGTAAAAAAACAGTAATATTTAGGTACTTACTTTAAAAAAAGCCACAGATCCCAAGTTAAAAATGATAAATAAAAATTTAGGGGAACAAATAAAAAAAAAATTTAAGTCAATAATAAATTTTGAAAACACTATAGTCACCTCGGGTCAAAATAATTTTTTTTTAACAACTTTAATTGACTATTAGGACCTCGGGTCAAAAGATTGTATTTTTATAACGTAAATAGTCACCTCGGGTCAAAAACTCAATTCTATAAAATGAGCACTCAGCACGGCGGTTCTCAGCATACTGGCCTCTAGCTCACTCATTTGTAGGAGATTAGATGGATCGACAAGTTTGTACAGGAAAGTTTTGGTCAAAAAACGTTTGGTTAGGGTAGGAACTTTCATTTTTTATTATGTTGAATTATTTAAAAATGGTATCATTTGTTACCCAAAATATTATTAAAAATTTCCCTTAGGTCTGTCATCGAAATTTATTTGCCTTCAGTTTTCAATTTATTGGTTTTCCTCTTTAAGATTTTTATTAAGTTTCTAGGCTTACTGAGCAACAAAAAATATTTTAAAACCACCTCTTAAACACATTTGATTATTTGATAGAAATAATTTTCGTTGTTTGCCTTTTACACAACAATATTTTTCATGAAAATTTACTTGTGCTTCTTTTCTGCTCCGAGGGAGTTATTTGAACATTTTTTTTAACTTTATGTTCAAAATTCTGTAGGACTGGTCAAATATTATGTTTATTTTTGTTATTAATGCTAAACTGTGTGTATAATTCAAAGAAAATGATTATTTATTGAAACTGAACAAAACCATTAAACGTATGTCGTAGTTTAAGAAAATTAGTGATTTCGTGCTAATCATTGTCAATTGTCGGTTGTCGTGTTGGTTGTTCACATTTATAGGTCACCTGGGTTTTAGGATTAAATTAAGGCTCTGTATGTTATGGGTAGGTAGGTAAGTTGCAAGAAGATTAATCATCCCTCCTTATTGGCTTCTGTCCGTTCACTATTCATTCATTAACTCAGTAGGTTTGACGAAGGTTAGACTGGCTTAAAGCCATAACTTCATCACTGTTTATACACTTCAGAGCTTATTACTGTTATCTAAGTGAGAAGGGTCGACTACCACAAAAATTATGGTTTAAAAAATGTTCGATCACGACTGGAAGCATTCGACTTGATTAGGCCAGGTTACTAGTGCGACAATGGGTCGAAAATTGTTTGACAATATTTAATGTCCGAGATGGTTCGACGACGTGGTTCACAAATGGAATTTTCTCGAAACAGTTAGGGCCGAATTTTAGTGAGTGTGTCTTACTGAAGTGAAGTGACTTACATGTTTCCCAATAAGATTCGAATTGTTCAAGACCTGTTACTTACAGACAACAATAATGTAAACTATAATACCATCATAACCAACTTCCATTCATGTAAACTTAAGAACGAGCGATTAAGTTCATTTTCATCTGGGCAATCAAATGAATAAACAGAATAGCCGTTTCTAGGCAAAAGAGAATCCCTGCCACAGTCACCAAATGTCATTACATCCAGTTATTGGACCGTATTATTTTTAAGGTGGTAGTGGAAATCAGTGGCGGGTCATGAGGGAGGGCGTTGGGGCACCACCCCTCCAGTATTTATCACAGTAAACATTTTTTCAGACCAAAACACCATATTTTATTTCGGTCCAGTTTATAACCTTTAACTCAATTTAAAATATTATTAAAAATTAAAATCTCCAAATGTAGAAGAACGTCTGTCGACCCATCACACCAAATAATGCGGATAAAAAATCCATTCCCCTCGCCACAATTTTTACATTGTTGGTTGGACGTTTACCTCCAGCGACCGTACGCCACCGTCATGTTATCTCGTCGTTGGCGTTGTTTTGTTGATTGTCAAAATTCGGGGGTTTAACTGCTTTCTAAAACATGCAATTTCGTATGTTTTAGTGTTATGCATGGACGTAGATTTCCTGCGAACGAACGTATCGGTAATTAGTTTTAAACGCTGATTTGACGGGTACGGAGTGTTGATAAGTTTCGCGTTGCGTATTTCGTTCGCCTCGCGAATACTTGTTTTGATTTGGGATTTGCTACGTGTGTACACACTGAGTAGTACTTTTTAAAGAAAAATAATCAACTTTTAATTGCAAACATGAAGGTGTCTGATTTAAAATAGTTAATAATGACTAATTTAAGTTTAGAAGGGAAAGATGAATTAAAAATTATCGGTCGTTCCACGCCCGTGTTGAATTTCAGTCAAGTTCAAAAACAATTTAAAAGTAGCAAAAACAAATCTTCACAAGGACTATTTTCTTCTACGCCATCCCACTTTAAAAACCCACGAGTCGTCACTGGTGGAAATGCAACGCTATAGATACGTGATTCAAAACGTTTTGGTGCCTCAATTGGAAGGGCGATATGGTTCCGGCACGATGGTGCCACAGCAGACATCTCATGTAAAACAATCAACATTTTGAAGAGCATTTTCCTAGTCGTTTAGTTTCTCGAAATAGAAATTTAGTGTGCCCACGTAGATTTCCTGATTTGGTTCGGCTTCGGATGATTTTTTATGAAGATTTTTGAAAGAAAGAGTTTACATAAATAAGCTCCTAACCATGCCTCGACTCGAGGACAACATTCGTACTGAAATCGCTGCATTAACACCGCATAAGTTCAATTCTTCTATTGGAACCTTTGGTGTGAAACACTAAATTTGAAAAGATTTACCACTATACACCAAATCACTTTTTGAACTTCTCGACGCACGTTTTGCTAACCATATTAGCATTATCAGGAAATGATTTAATATTAAAGAATTAATTGTCTAGTCTAATATAATTAAAGAGCATCTGCAGGATGGTTAGCGAAACGTGCGTTGAGAAGTTCACAAAAAGTGATTTGGGGTTTAGTGGTAAATCTCTTCAAGTTTACCACATAAGTTGACAAAAGATATGAAAAGTGTGTTAAAACTGGCACAAAGTTACATTAATGGTAATGGCCCACAGTTGATTGACAATATTTTCAAAAATTAATTAGCACAAAATTTAATGACGAAAAACATATATTACCAGGTCTGTAAATATGAAAGCGGAATTTGTTCATAGATGGCCGTAGCTGTCAATGTAGTTACCGCCAAACCGCGTCATTGGCGCCATTTTTTTGTTGACATCTGACTAAGATTTTCAACTCACAACTATACAAGTTTTTTACAACAGCATGGTTTGTAATAGCGTTGAACATGTCGCATTTTGTGCCTGAAAACTACGATTTGCGGACAGCATTAATTTTCTGTTACCATTTGAAGAAAACTGCTGCAGAATCGCATCGAATGCTTATCGAATACTTATTAAAAAATTCAAAAGTGGCGATTTTGATGTGCGAAACGAAGAACGTGGAAGACTACCGAAAAAGTTTGAAGACACGAATTGCAAGCATTGTTTGATGAGGATGACACTTAAACGCAACAACAACGCGGATCTATAAAATGTGACACGATAAGCCGTCTCTATACGTTTGAAAGTCGTGGTAGAGATCCAAAAGATGGGAAAATGGGTTCTACATGAACTGAATGAAAGATAGCAGGAAAACCGAAAAACCACTTGCGTAGTGTTGCTCGCCAGGTACAAAAGAAAGTAATTTTTCCATCGAATTGTGACTGGCAATGAAAAGTGGATGTATTTTGAGAATCTTAAGCGTAAAATAGTATGGGTAACTCCAGGCGAACCGAACGCTACCGACAACAAATGATGGATTTGAATCAAGCTTTGCGTGAAAACCTAACAGAATATCAAAAAATGCAAGACAAAGTGATTTTGCTTCATAATAATGCACCATCACACACAGCAAAACTGGTCAAAGAAACGATTAAGGCATTTAGCTGGGAAATACTTTCGCATGCGGCTTACTCACCAGACTTGGCTCGGTTCGATTACTACGTATTTGCATCGATGGGACCCGCACTTACCGAGCAGCGCTTCACTTCTTACCAAAATGTATGAAACTAGCTCGATTACTGGTTTGCCTCAAAAGAGCAACAGTTTTTTTGGCGTGGCATCCACAAATTGTCAGACAGGGGGGAAAAATGTCTAGCTAGCGATGGGCAATACTTCGAATAAAATATTTTTTATCATTTTCATACAATAAACATGTATTTTATATACAGAAATTGTGGTTTCATATTTACATACCTGGTATATTGAAAAAATCTGTTTTTCCTTTTAAACGACATAAATAATTTAAATGGTAGCGTAACTATGCCCCACCCTGTATTTTTATTAACTAACATATTTTTTTACACATATTAAAATTTTTCTTTTGATTACCTATATAGGAAATGTTTCTGTTTTCGATTTTAAACCATCAACGTAAAATTTTATTGTGCCCTAAAATTTCTATTTACTCTAATCTTAAATTACATATTTCACCGAGGTAAATGAATATTTTTAATAACGTGTATTTATGCACGTTTTACCAGATATAATTTGATATTTTACAATGTGTTTATGAGATCTACGTAAAATCATAGAAATTATGATAGCTAATAAATAAGATTGCTTCAAAGGCAAGTATAAGATGCAATGGCGTGCGCACATCACTTCAATTTACGAAAACATCTATATCGTCAAAATGCTTATAAATTAATTTCAATTATGAAAATTGGTGAAATAAATGTTTAATTAAACATCTTTAGAGTACAAATAGGGCTGAACAGACTGATAAGCAATGACCTTGTCGGAGCTCGGGCACAAATGCGCCCTCTACTTATAACTCTTACTGTTTCAAATATATACGAGGATTCTTTTTAAAGCAAATATTTTTTTATCTGCAATCAATCTATTTTTTTATCGTGGTTTCCTTTTATCTCGATACACTTCGCCCAACGATTTTCCAACTTTTTTTATGTCTTCATTAATTACGATTTGTCGAACACTGAAGTTGTCCTCCGTTTCGACCATGATCTCTTCAATGGATGTTAATTTCTTTTCAATCAACCAATTTCTTCATATTTGAAAAGATAGAACTCAGATGTGGTGAAGTCGTAATATAGAGCATACCATTCTCTTGTACTCGCTTTACCCTTTTCCAAATAGGCGACGAAGATAATGTCTTGTAAATCCCAGAAAACAATGTCCATGACCTTTTCGGCCGATGGAAGTGTCTCAGCTTTCTTCGAGGCACGTTCCCTGGATAAAATTCATTGTTTTAACTGTTCCTTCGTTTCTAGTGTGTAATGATGAATGCAAGTTTCATCGGCAGCCAGGAATCGCCGCAGAAACTCTTTCGGATTGCTCTTTATATGTCTAAAAACCGCTGTGAAATTATGAATCAATTTCGTTTTTGGTCTGCAATGAACAAAGGCGGTACCCATCGGGCTGACAACTTTCTCATGCACAAATGTTCATGTAGGCTGTTCCGTTTGCGTTCGTCCGATATATTAATCATATCAACAATTACTCTAACCTTCACTCTACCATCGTTGACCACTTCTTCAGTAGAGACCTTAAAGTAGTGCGAAATTTATCCAATATTTATAAATCAATTTTTTTATTGAAACCTTCGGTGTGAAAGACTAAATTTGAGGAGATTTACCACTAAACACCGAATCAATTTTTTAACTTCTCGACGCTCGTTTCACTAAACATGTTAGCATCATCAGGAGATGATTTAATATTAAAGAATAAATCGTTTAGCCTAATATAATTAAAGAGCATCATCATGATGTCCTTTAATCTTTAAGATTAATCAGATTTAATCTAATTAAAGATTAAATCTCCTGATCGCCTGATGATGCTAATATGGTTAACGAAACGCAAGTTGAGAAATTTTAAAAAAGTGATTCGGTGTTTAGTTCGTTTTATTCGTTATTCATTTAAATGTTAAATATAGACAAATATGCTCAGTAATTGTTTTATAAAAGAAAAATATTTATCTTAGCATAGAATTTGCATTAAATTTCGTGTAAAAATTAAATGTCTTTCCGCTAATGTATTAAAAATTTTAAGAAGAGTTATGTCAAAAAATATTTACAAGTGGTACAAGGACTTTAGTGATGGTAAAGAAAGAGTTGAAGATTATCCTGGTTGAGGAAGATCTTCCACGTCAACCAACGAAGAAAATATTACCAAAATCAAGGATTTTGTACTGAGTAATCGTCGGTTAACTATCATAAACATTGTAAATATTGCTGGAATGTCATTTGGATCAGTTCAATCAAAATCAACAGAGAACAGCTTAGACTTGTCTCGTGTGTCTTCTCAACATGTTTCGAAAACATTGATTTTTTTGGAAGATATCGCTTTGTTGAAATTTCTGATATGTTTTCAGAAAGAAATATCTAAATATATGCTTTCTTTGAATAAAGGCATATAAGAATGTCATTAGCAGGTTTAACCAGGTTTTCCTCTTGTTAATGGTGACACACGGTGTCAGCAATATAGAGCGACTGCTAACAGTCCTATCAAATGAAAGGATACTGAACAAATTACGTAATGTTTTGTATCAAAGAACGCCCATAATTAAGGAATCGTACAAATATGTTCTATCACGGAATGCTCGACCACATACATCTTATTTCATTTTCCAGAAATTATTCGTTCGAATTTGGTTTTAACGTAATACCACTTACACCAAATGGTCCTGATATTACACCATCATATTTGAAGAAAAATGGAATATACATTTTACTTACTAAAAATTACATTTAATCAACATAGTATGTGCCATTCTGTACGATGACCCTTTTCCATCTCTCCGGTAGCTGCATAATCCCGTTTTTATAGAAGTTCTTAGGTTTCTGGCTAAAGAAATAATGCACTTGATTTTTCAAGTTTCCAAAAAAGTAAAGTTTTTGAGTTCTGAGTAGACACCAGCCGGTGAAAGCCATCCAAATCGACCAAAAACACAACCATCGGCAAGCAAGCTATGACCTCTGTATTTTGGTATGCGCATGGGATATTATTCATCGATTATCTCGAGGAAGGTAAAACCATCAATAGCGAATATCACATAGCGTTATTGGTGCGATTAAAGGACGATATTAGAAGACAGTGAACCGTGTCATGGCTAAATTGCTTCGAATTGCTTCCCCATCCACCGTATTCTCCAGATCTGCCCCCAACGAGTGTTTCCTGTTCTCGGACCTCAAGAAATGCTCTCTGGAAAGAAATTTCGCTCCAATAAAGAGGTAATTGCCGAAACTGAAGGATATTTTGAAAATAAAGAGAAATCGTCCTAAAAAAGGTGTAAAAATGTTAGAAAACTGTTGGGATGATTTATTGCTCTTTAAAGAGAATATATTGATGAATAAAGTCGAAATTGTAGATTTCGGTTTTTCGATGCATTGCAATCTAGCGCTAAAATCACGAATGTTTGCGTCAACTGAATAATTTCTTAATTTTAGTTACTAGATATATGTCATAGATAACAGTAGTAAGACAATTATTTTCTTCTTTTTGTGAGGTCCGTACAATTCGAAAGACACTTTTTCGTTGCCATTAGTTTGAAAACGTTGTGAAGCAGTTAGTTCCACCGCTTTCCAAAGAGTTCTTTGCATATATATATATATATATATATATATATATATATATATATATATATATATATATATATATATATATATATATATATATATATATATATATATATATATGTAAGAATAAAGAAGCAATCTACTACATAATTTACTATACAAATCCATTATATGCTAATAGAAATTGGATAGTCTACTAACATTTCATTTCTGGGCGTTTGCCGAAACTTCCCCATAAATAACAAGAATATGTTGAAGACAGGATACTAATGTCATTAAAATGGATGCGTGCGGCTATTTTATTACGAAAAAAATGTCTATAGTAAGAACTACAAATGGTCTTTGTAGGATGAGTTTCATTTTGAATCAAACTAAATGTATATAAAGTAGTTTTTGAGAATGTAATTCCTTTTTAAAAAGGAGCAATCACAAAGTAACAGACAAATCAATCAGTAATTTACAAGCGAATTAATATGAAACATCTGTCAGATGACAGTTAGCCACCTAATTTTCATATTAGATAAAAACCCAAAATATACATTGATGATTTTCCTGATAATGTTTATCAAGCTATTGTTTTGCTTCACCGGTATTTTTCTTCATCAAAAAGTAATACTTAACCGACACACGAAATTTTTTTTAATGTTTTGAAAATAATAAAAGCAGCGTCATTTATAGCACTACAATTCAAAAACTAGTAGACAGATTGTCATAAAACTTTGACACATTACTTTTGATGGTTGACACAATCGGCCACTGGTAAGGATTTTTCGTAAGTGATGCCATCTATATGTCAGACCGGGGACTTATTGATCGGTATGTTAGAATGAGGGTGCTGTCGACGAAATTGATCGATTGATTGTTAAAGTGGACGATTACAAGTGATGAAAAATGGCTTGTATATAATTATGTATATAACGTAAGGGATCATGATGTAAGCACGGAGATGTCCCTGCAAACATAGCAAGAGCCAGTTTATATTGGAAAAGGTTAAGCTATGCATTTAGTAGGAGTAGAGGGAATCGTTAATTAGACTATTAATTCGGAGAAATATATAATTCACAACTAAGTAAATTCAGTCGAGTAATAAACTAGAAGCCACCTGAATTAGCAAGCAGAAAGAGACAATGAGTTTAAGACAATGTTAGACCACACATGTCTTTGACCACCAACATTTAAACATCTCGGACGAACACGTACGGAACATTCTACAAGAATATTTGGGCATGAGAAAGTTATCAACGTGGTCAAGAAAAAACCGAGATCAAGTGACCACTTCACAGCGGTATTTAGACATGTATAAGAGAATCTGAAGGGATTTTTGCATTTATTTGCGACTGCTGATCAAATTGAATTCATCACTTCATACTAGAAACGAAGGAACAATCAAAACAGTGAGGTTTACTTGGCGAAAGTTCCCTGAAGAAGATGAGGCTGCTTCCATCGGCCGGAATTGTTATGGCCACTCCTTATTAGAGAGTACAGATGGGCAGAACACCCTCATTTGGCGAAGAAAAAAGTGCTCCTTTCTCTGCTGCAATGAATCCGCCCCGTTCGACCGCTGTTTTAATAGAGAAATTAGTCAATTTGTACTACGCATTGATGCTTCCTCCGCCCTATTCTCCGGATCTACCCCCTCAAGCTATTTTCTCTTTCCAAACATGAAGAAATAGCGGGCTGAAAAGAAATTCATATCAAATTAAACGAGCATCGACAATACAGAAGGCTATTTTGTAAATTTTGACAAGTGGTACTTTTTGGAGGGCATAAAAAAGTTGGAAAATCATTTGGGCAAATGTAAAGAAGGCTACGTTGAAAAATAAATCGATTTTGATCGGAAATCGAAAAAAAACAATATTTAATATAAACAGTATCTCATTTTTCACTCTACCCTAGTATATACTAATATACTCAAAGCTAGTTTAGTAGCAGCAGCTGCATGAGTACACATAGCAAATATTTAGAACCAATAGATATGAAATAAACTGAAAATAAAATATCGAAAATAAATACAATTAAATAAATCGATTACAATTAAAAAAAAAACGAGTTCGAAATCGATTTTAATAGAAATATCGAATATTTGTAAAGGATATCGTACGCGTTAAAAGGCCAACAGGATCCCACCATATGTCACTGAAATAAAAAGAAAAACGAAGAAAAAAAAAGAGTTTAATCGCGTCTCGGGGCTCGGGTCGTATCGCCAGACGGCGAATGCAGAGTGCGCCAGCTTCTCGCGCATTTTATTCAGATTCGTTTTGAGGCAACTAACTCGGAGAATCGTTCACCAGACGGGCTCAGTCCGTTTTTTCAGCGACGTTCGTTGTTGTGTGCCGTTCGACTCGTTGATTTCGGCTTCTTGGTCGGCATCGCGTCGTCTTTCCCCCCTCTGGACTCTCCGCATTCCAAACTCTCGACCTTTCGCCGCCGGTCGCTGTTTTGCTTTTGTTAACGCTCGCCCCAAGAGCCGTCCAGCATGCCCGAAGAAACTGAAACGGTCAATGGAAACCCGGCACCAGAACAAAAACCGGACGTTCAAAATGGTACCGAACCCCAATCCAACGGCGAACATGTGCAAACTGAATCTAATCGTCAAGAAGTCGATGTGTGCACGTTGAAAGCGAAAATCGCCTCCGAACCTGAAGCAGTAGAAGTACCGGCATGTCCTTTGATCAAAAAACCAGAAGAAGAACTTCCTTCCATTGAAGTTCAAGAAAGCTTAGACAATAACAGTGAAACCGCAAACGGAATTACTGTAGAAACATCTGAAGAACCTGCTCCTAAAGCTGTAGAAAAACAAGCTGCAACTATCGTTGAAGAGATTTCACAACCTGAAGTTCCTAGCGAGCCAAAAGCGCCTCAATTAGTGGAAGAAAGTGCCAAAACTCCTGAACCAGAAGTTCAGCCAATTGAATCAACTCCAGCACAAAAACCTCAAGCGGAAATCCCTGAACTCCAAGTCGAACAGGTTGAAATCGTACAATTTAATATCCAACCAGCTGAAGTTCAAGTCCAGGAACCTGTTTCAAACGGACAGAGCAATGGTGATGCAGTTGTCGATGCTGAAGATGAATCAGTCCTTAAAGCCAAAGTTTTAAATGGAACCATTGCCAACGAACTTAAGACTGAAGACTATAAATTGCCGGAAGTCGTCGAGGTGAAGAAACATTTCGAACCTGCCGAACAAGCTGTTCAAAATGATGCCCCTCAACTACCCAGAAAGGTGAGTCAGCTACAAAAAAACTTAATTATGTTTAAATAAAGCATCATGTGATTTAGAACATATGGATAGAAAACGCCCATGTTGTGTTCAAGTTCTTAATTCCACGTGATTTAATGTTCGTACTTTATTGGTGTTAAAATTGTTTTTGCCACATTTATTTTTAACTTAACATTGTCGTAATATTATGCGAGGAAATTTATGATTTATTTTTTTAAGCAACCGGTTTATGCCATTTGCGTCTTTTAAACAAGTACAGTATTACCCTGTTATCTTTACTATTTATCAAGATCCTTATTATAAAACCTATATTTGCGTATTTACATTTCACTATATTATTTTCTTAATTCCCCTGTAACTATTTTTTTCCACTGCTACCGTCTTTTTTTTATAAATGTTAAAAAAAAATCTAAAATTGTTGAACAGTACTATAACAAGAACATTTTTACTTTGGGAGTCTAGAGGTCATACGTTAAATCCAATGTTACTTAAACTGTCTACTTTTCTTGTGAAAGGCCTAACTACTTTACACTTTTTTATAAAATCAAGTACGTATTTTACAGAACTGTTTAAAATTCATCGTGGTACTGAATAAATGTTATTGAAAATTTGCCATTAATATACATGGTTATCCATAAAGTATTTTCTTCAGTATCTTTTGAGCAACTTTTTAGAAACTTCTATTTATTTTACCTTTGGCATTTAATTATAAAGAAAATAACGGAAACTCAATCTTCAAAATAATCTACCTTACTTTCTATACATTTTCGCCACCACTTTCTATACTCACTTTCTATACATTTTCATGCAACTGTCGAATCCCATATCGAAAAAAAATTGCTGCTTTTATGTGATGTGATAAAGTTATAGAGGCTTTCTTCTACTTCCTCAAGAGATGTGAAGCAGTTACCGACTCAGTGGTATTGCAGGAATCGCAAGAGGTAAAAATCTGAAAGGGCTAAGTCTGACGAATACGCTGGATGCTATAAAATCATCCAGCCTAACCCGGTGATCATTCCCAGAGTCCTCTTTACTGTATGTGGCCGTGCGTTGTTCTGAGCAGAATGACTTTCCTTCTGCCATTGCAAGAATAAGGCCATATTTCCTTCAGAGTCCTTCAGTTGCTGTTGATAACGATCAGCAGTGGATGTTTGACCAAATTACGGGCAACTCATTATACACGACGTCCAGCTGATCCCAACATACCAATTCTGATGGTTTTTGATAGTACACATTTTATTATACATATATGTTGAATGAGTTGCGTTAAACATGTTCTTAAAGTTCCTATGGTACCTAAAAATGGTTTTTGAAGCAAACAATATATAATTTGAAAGCTGTATATCTCCTCTATATGACGAGACTGCCATCATTAGAATCGATCATCGGACTGTCAAGTTATAGTGCTTAAAGTGACAGTATCTTTTGTTATCCGTCCCAATAACACGATGGAACAAAGAGCTAATATTAAATTTTGTTTCAAGTTTGGTAAAACTTTTACAGAAACATTTGAATTCATGAAAAAAAATTATGATGATGATTGCTTATCCCGTACATATGAGTTCGAGTGGTATAAGCGATTCCAGGATGGTCATGCTGCTGTGGAAGACGACCCAAAGCCAGTCCATCCAAAAAACATAAATCCCAGTGAGTTGGTGGATAAAGTGCGTGAAATGATCACCTACGATGCGAATTCGATTATAACATGGATAGTGGAGGAATTAAATAGACCAACGACATGATTCACGAAATTTTGAGAAATGATTTAAACAAACAGAAAGTCTGTACTTGACTTGTTCATCACCCCTTAAATGAGGATCGTCGTTGTTCCTGAATTTTTGGCGATAAACCAAGTCTGTATGCTTCAACATCCTTCGTATTCGCCTGATTTATCTCCATGTGAGTATTTCCTGTTTGCAAAACTGAAACTGGCCTTAAAAGGAACGTTTTATGACAGTGTTACATAAGTCCAAAAAGCCGTGACGAGGGTCATTGAAGTGATTCCGAACGTGCCCAACGGTCTATTGATGTTGAAAGGATGTATTTGGAATAAAAAGAAATAATTTTGACAAAATAACTATTTTTTTATTTAAAAAGATCCGTTATTTTTCCGACATACTGTGTATAACTTATAAAGAAAAATCATCAGAAGTTTTGGCATTTCATACATAAAGATCCAACAACTTGTAAACTGGATTATTGGAAAAAAATTAAAAGTACATTGTATTACTTAAAGAAAAAATTACCAAAAGAACTAATGATATAAAAAAAGGAAAGTGATCCAGTGAGATAAAATTACGATGATTGAAAATCATCACTGAAATGATTTTCTAATTCAAAACATCAAATGAACAATAATTTTAATTTTTTACAGAATATTTTATTGTAAGTCATATATTTAACAAAATACGATCTCATAAATAAACTTTAATATTGTTACTAGTTTTTTAAAGGTCGTTATTTTTTTTAAATATTTGCAGCAAGAAGATTTTTAATTTCAACTTTTGTTGGGATATTTGTCATGGGAGTTTACTGTTTGAGAATCGCTGATTTAAAGTCATCGGGAATTCCCAAGGCGTCTTCTGCCGTATCGACCTTTTATTAAGGATACTGACCTTGGCCAACAGCGTTTCAGCTATGTACTACGCATTGTCATGTTACATATACCCCGACTGATAAAATATTGATTTTTATATTTACATTACTGGTAGAATGTCAATCAGAAGGGTGTACTGAAAGAAAATATCTCAAATAATAATAACTAACTAATTTTGCTAGGAAAATTCCAAGAAAAACTGGGAATTATGAAGAACCTTCAAATATTTCATAGATGGTGTATATAGGGTTGCCTGGAACATACGGAGTTTTATTGTTCAAACCATAGTATAATTTGTAAAGGATATTCAACAGTTAATAATTTCTCGCAACGGAAGACACTTAATTCAAAAGTTATAAATGAAACTTGGACACAGTTGAATATTTATCGATTTTTTTGATATGAACTAAACAGAACAATGATAATATTTCTTTTGCTACAGCTAACTTTTAGTAATTTATTTCTGATACGTGGATAAACTTAGGGAAAGTGTATTCAGGTTATCACAGTGGCCAGATTTAAACTATATTGATTTATTATGTACCCGGATGTACTCATTAGAAGAGGTACAGGGTGGGGCAAGTTTTACTCTACCATTTTAATTATTTATAACTTTTAAAAGAAACAAGGCAGATTTTTTCCTGCAATATGATTATTTCATCTTAAAATTTTGTGTTAATTAATTTTTGAAAATTATGCCAATCAAACATGAGCCATTAGCAACTTTATGTCCGTTTTAACACATTTTCCATAACTTTTGTCAACATATCTGGTGTTAATGCAACTATTTTAGCACGAATGTTGTCTTCGAATTATTGTATGGTTTAAAGCTTGTTTATATAAACCTATTTATAAAAAAAACTATCAAAACAGTATTTTAATTGCTTATTATTGTGTTTAGGCAACAGATCTTGAACAAGTTGAATGTTATAGGGAAACATGTACAAGTCATTTCTCAAAATTCAGCGTAAATTGCGTGAAGAAATATCCATTTGTGCACCACGTCGTCGAATCAACGTTTCTCGAGACTCTTCCTCCACACTTTACTTCATACGTGCAATATTTTCAGCGCTTCGCACTATTCTTTGGGCCTCTGATTCACATTCCGATCACTGATACAAATTTTTAATTCCGAAATTCTTGAATTTCCCAACTATTCTTGAAATTGTTTGTATACATGATAAATTGGCGTTTTATGAGGCGCCGCTAATTGAGTTATTTTTTTAATGTAAATTATAATTTAACTGCGTTCTTTTGTTATGTATTTATTACAAACTGCTATAAATATCACGAAAAAAAAATGGCACCAAACCAAAATGGCAGCGTGATACTTACCCCGCCTTTCAGAACAATTTTAATACTTCCTATTATCAAGTTCTTACTTTTGGTTGCTTATTTCTAAGACTGAGCAGCTTCTAGAAAAAAAGTACAGAGTAAATGTTTTCATTTGTTATTAAAAGTTTGTTACCGAAAGTCTGTGCTCGATGTGTTTTTCACGCCTTAAATTAGGACCGTCTCTGTTTGTGAAATTTTGGCGAGAAAGCAAGTCTGTGTGCTTCAACATCCTCCGTATTCGACTGATTTATCTTCGTGTGATTATTTCTTGTTTCTGAAACTCAAACTGGCTATGAAAGGAACATTTTATAACAGTGTTACACAAGTTCACGAAACCGTGACAAAGGTCATTGAGACGATTCTAAAAAACGACATTAAAAAATCTATGCATGTATTGGTTGAATGTGCCCAGCGGTGTATTGGTGCGGAAGGGGTGCATTTTGACTAAAAAGAAACTTTATTTAAAAAGTTTCATTATTTTTCCTACATATGTTACTTGTGTATGTAGGGTTTTAGTGCTATATCTTTGTGGGCTTAGGAAGCTCTGGTTCATGATGTCATACAGCTTTCCAGTACTCCAAATACACGTTTATTGTATGAAAATTATAAAAAATATTTTATTCGAAGTATATCGCTACGGCATTGCTAGCTATACATTTTTCCTACCTGTCTGACAATTTATGGATGCCACGCCAAAAAACTGTTGCTCTTTTGAGGCAAACCAGTCATCGAGCTATTATCGTACATTTACGTAAGAAGTGAAGCGCTACTCAGCAAGTGCATGTCCCATCGATGGAAATAAGTAGTAATCGAATGGAGCCAAGTCTGGTGAGTAAGCCGCATGTGAAAGTATTTCCCAACTAAACGCTTCAATCGCTCCTTGACTTATTTTGCTGTGTGACGGTGCATTATCATGAAATAAAATCACTTTGTGTTGCCTTTTTGCCAAAGCTTGATTCAAATCGATCACTTGTTGTCGCTAGTATTCAGTATTAATGGTTTCGCCAGGTTTTAGCAGCTCATTATAGATCAAACCGTTCTGATCCCACCAAACACAGAGCATTGCCTTCCGTTCATAGCGATTTGACCTTGCCGTCGTTGTCAGTGCTTCGCCTGGTATTAGCTATGAGTTTTTTCGTTCAGGATTCTTAAAATATATCCATTTTTCATCGCCAGTCACAATTCGATGGAGAAATGACTTTCTTTTGTACCCGGGAAGCATCATTTCGCAAGTGGTTTTTCGGTTTTCCTACTGTCTTTCATTCAGTTCATGTGGAACCTATTTTCCCATCTTCTGGATCTTTCCCATGGTTTTCAAACGTATAGCGGCGGCTTCTCGTGTCATGTTTAATTGATCCGCGAGTTGTTGTTGCGTTTGAGCGCCATTCTGATCCAACAATGGTGGTCTTCCACGTTCTTCGTTTCTTACGTCAAAATCGCTACTTTTGAGTTTTTTTAAACCGCTTAAAGCACTATGACTTATCAAGAGCATACTCACCGTAAGCTTCAATGCGCATTCGCAAGCATTCAGTGCGATTCTGCAGCAGTTTTCTTCAAATGATAACAGAAAATCAATGCTGTCCGCAAATCGTAGTTTCCAGCCACAAAATTCGACATGTTCAAAGCTATTACAAACTATGCTGTTGTATGAAACTTGTATTGTTGTGAGTTGAAGATCTTTGTCAGATGTCAACGAGCAAATGGCGTCAATGACGCGGTTTAATGGTAACTACATTAACAGCTAGAGTCATCTAAGGGCAAATTCCGGTTTCATATTTACAGACCTGGTAAATGAATTTTCTTCACCTCGTTCAAAAAAGTAAGGCTTTTGACCAATGACGCGGTTTGACGGTAACTACATTAACAACTAGAGCCACCTATGGGCAAATTCCGGTTTCATATTTACAGACCAGGTAAATGAACTTTCTTCAACTCGTTCAAAAAAGTAAGGCTTAATTAATTATGTCCTCAAACCGCGAAGCTCTAACTGGATCATAGAGGATGTATTTTATGAATATCATAACCAGTTTTAAAAACAAAAATTCGACATTTGTTATGTAATTTATTTTTACGCTTTGACGACGAACTCACTATATTGAACTATCTAATGCGTCATGACTAATAAATACCCATGCGAGCTCTCTAAGGTCACTAAACAGATATTTCCGACAAAGTCGGAAAAAGTCTTACAAAGGGGGAATTAATCAAATAGGTTAGTTTTTTTTCATCCACCTTGTAAAACTGTTAAGCTAGCCCCAATCTTTTAAGTAGTGGTGCATATACGACATTTTCAAGAGGTTGTTAATGATGCAGTTCATTGTTTTGAGTTGAATTGGTTAGAAAGGAGAAGTGCATCTTTTTTTTTTTCACTTCATTCATACTAAGAACCTTTGTTTCATAAAGCACAATGAAGCTTTTGTCATTCCTATTCGGGAAATTCATAAAATGCCACCTCTGTTATAATGACCGGTTCATTTTAGTTTATTTTACTCAAAAACTCATATACGCGTTTATGTTATATTTTGTTTTCTAATAACGTAGCTATATTTGATAATTGATATCAGATATAGTTCAAGATTTACAGATTTTTTACTGCAAAATGTTGTTTATAAAGTGATAAGTTCAACCAAGGGAATTGGGAAAAGTTATATGGTACTAGATCAGGCAAAAAGAGAGTTTGTTGTTTTTTTGAAGTTAAAAATTAAAAATTATGTAATTCCCTTATTTGATAGAGTTTTTTTAAACAAGTTCTCTTCGATCTTTTAAACAGTAAGTAAAAATTCTAATTTACAATTTCTACCATTCGAAAAATTGATATATGATAATGATCTTCATGACTGGCTTAATTTTATTAGGTTTTATTTATTGTCTTCTGTCTGTTTAAAATACAATGATATGTTAAACATCTTGTATATTATTATGTGACCGAAAAAGCACATATGTTGAAATGTTTTAATTCTTTAGAGTTGTACTACCACTGGAAAAAGACGGCGGTTACCCATTCTCTTAAGCCAGTAGTTTTTTTGATTCCTGATTATAAGTTATTGTCCTCTTTTATATCGAGATATTGGGGGAAATTTGGGAGAGGGGTAGAGAGAGAGTGAGAGAGAGAGAGACATCGGGCTGTAGCGCCATGGGAGAGATCTATCCTTCTTCGTATTGAGTGCATATAGTACGATATTACTATTATTGCGTTTTAGTATAATAAAACAAAATGTATACATCTAAAAAATATCTCGTTGCCTTGAAGCACATTAAAACCAAAAATTAATCGCTCACAAATGTTTGGGAGTCACTTATGACTTCGTAATAAATGTGAGAGCAATAGTTAATGTCATCAATTTCGAGTATTCAACATTTTCTTTTATAGAAACGTATTTGTTTTAAAATGGACTACTATCGTTTTGGAGATTAATGCACGTGAATATGTCATTTTGAATTTCATACATTCTTCTGGAAATAACTTAAAGTAGACAATAGATTATTTAGTCATTATCGTCACATGATTTCTGTTCGTCATGTTTATTCATATAAAAAGATTAACAGCGGCAGAGATATGCCAGTAATAGCATTGTGAAATAATAAGGCAATTCATCAAATGATAAGCATATATTGTCCTTTTATAGTCATAATTCTTAATTTTATCACAGTTTTGCATAATGTATTTATATTTTAGACATAATTATTTTACAAAGTTTGAATTAAAAAAGGTAAATATTACTAGATCGACCAGTAAATACAAAAATAAAGTTCATCTTTAAAATAGATTAATTTTCAAAAATAGAACATATCATTTTATAGTTCGAAGCCGCCTATTGTCAAGTTTTTCAACTCCGTACAAGTATTAAACGTTGTTCGTTTAATTCGTTCAGATTAAATTAAGAGTTTTGGGGTTAGAGGCGCATCAGTAACTGCGAAGGCTATTTAGCGACTGGATCTGCAGCTTAAAGTTGGTTCCGAACCACGGTCATCAGCTACCGAAAAACCCCGGTCAGCATTCCCCTCGGGCTATCAACCCTTGATTTTGTGCTTAACCGAAAGTATCTCGAGAAGCCTACCGACTGGCGAGTGACCAACGTAGAAAATCTCTCAGAAGGCATCCGGCCTTACCCAGAATCGAAGTGGCGTGACTGAGGGGTGGATTCCTTGTCAGATTTTACACTCTTACCTAGAAACATTCACAAGAATTTTAGAAAAACTTTTTTGCCTAGTACGGGATTCGAACCCGGTCCACATTAACTGCCGTAACGTAAGGCTAACACCACCTTAGACACCACCGCTAATGTGGCTCCTCAGATTAAATTCTTGAGGCTTTTCCTTTGTTTGTCTTGCAGCATGTAGTTTAGCGTTGTGTTTTAATATATTACCCAAAATTTTTTGTCCAAATCGATGTAGTTTATATTTTTACATAAATATGAGTTTTCCAAGAAGTTTTCCACACTGTTTGAAATGTAAATGTCACTAATAGACTATTGTGTCAGACTGTGTTAATTCACCATGGAAACATACACGAATCATGAATTGGGCATTAGAGCAGTTGAAAGGCGGTCCCCACTCTGGCGAAAAAGTAGTTCTGGCTTGATGGGGTTTGTGAACAAACATAACGGTAGGATTTGGACTGATGAGAAGGTCACTGTTTGGTGCGGTACATGGGGTGAAGGAGCGAGTAAGCGAATCATAGGTCCACCACAGAAAATTTGCCACGCGTTATGGTCGAAAGAGTACTGAACAATTGGGTCTACGAAATGTATTCCACTATATGAAGCCGAGGGGGACATTTGAACGACATTATTTTCACACAATTCTGTTATTTTAAAGTTCTGACACTCTTATTGGAATATTATTTATTATTTACAGTGGATTTATCCATTACCAAAAGCACGATCGCTGGATACACAGATGTTATTGTTATGATGATACTAAACACCCATCTGTATAGACGTTTATATAATGATCAACATATACTGATCAAACTCTTATATTTGAAATTCCTGTATAGGAAAAGGTATGCAGTTAGTACTTACATTGGTAACTCTCTGAAGGGAGAACAGTCCTGCATACTGCATTTCAACAGGCAAAAGTGGAAAATCCAAATACATTAGCAAACAATCTTCTTCTTCAACCTAGAAATAGAAGACTGAAAAGATTGCAGCGCTTGAACCTTACTAAATCCAGAATATAGTTTGCTATACCTCAAAGACTTAATTTTTACTTGCTTATATCTATGTAGTTTATTTGAATAGAAAATTGATTACCTAGAATATCGTCCGCATAAGACAGTGGCTTGATAAGGGCTAACCATCCAGATTCGAAAGCAAAGATTCATGGAAAAAAGATTTTATTGTATGTATGGTGGGATTGTCGAGGTATAATTTATCATTTGATGAAGTCAAATTTATCGACTATTGCGGATACATACGTTCAGCAGCTGCATAAAGTAAAAGAGAAACTCCATGAAAAGCGTTCTGCAGTCGACAATCGCAAAACCCTCATTATTTTACACGACAATACAGCAAGGGCGACTCAAGAAAGAATTATTGAGCTTACATGGGCTGTTTTACCACACCCACCTTACTCCCCGGACCTTGCCGCTACAGACAACCACTTTTTCTGTTCTCTACAAAACTTTTTGAATGGAAAAACCTTCAATTCTGAAGAGCAAATCATTCAGGCTGTCAAATTTTTTTTCCAGTCCAAACCAACCACATTTTACAAAGAACTAATTAATAAGCTGCAAGGAAGATGGGAGAAGGTCATACATAACAGTGGTGAATACATAATGAATTAATACAGTTTTGTTATTTAATGAAACCAAAATAAATGACCGATAAAAACGGAAGTTGTTATTTATGACCCGATAATATACAGGGTGTCCCGAAACACAACGTCAAGCGGGTGCCGCGCGAAAGGCAAGGTCATATCAGTACGCTGTTCGACGAAATTAACAATGTTCATTGTTTGACTGCGATTAATAGCATTGTTATTTAGGATCACGTTATAAAAAATATCACTGAAAAATTGGGCAATTTGTGATCACAGTACCTAAAGATATACCCTAAAGATAGATACCTTAGGGGGTGTCGAATTTCAAGATTTTTAAAATATGCCTATAAAAATATCACTTAACACGGTGACATGGATTTTTTTTCTTATTTTTGACAGAACTGGTATAACATGGTCTTTCGCCCGGCACCCGCTTGACGTTGAGTTTCGGGACATATGTATATATATATATATATATATATATATATATATATATATATATATATATATATATATATATATATATATATATATATATATATATATATATATATATTATTATTCACATATGGGCCCTGGTGGACCACGCGAAGTACAATTAGAAGCGTTTATGGTTGTTAGCCTTCCTTTGTGCCCATACTAATTTCATTCTTTCGCTATGAGCTTTTTTCCTTTCGTCAGACCAAGTTGTTCCAGTCTTCCTACATTTTTCTCTCTGGCCAACTTTCCAAACGTTAACCTTGTGTCTGAAACAGCCTCTATCCTGAATTTCACTTTGTGTAATATTTGCTGATCTTAGGTCCTCTATAATTACAGCAATCCATTTAATTATTTCTACTTTAGCTTTACTCCTATTTTCATAAAATTCGACTATTTGTCTAGTTAACCTACTCGGATTCATCCGTTTTATGTGTCCGTAAAACTTAAGTCTTCTTTTTCTCATATCGCCATATATATCTGTGTATTGTTTGATTTCTTGGTTTTCTCGAAGTCGGTATGTTGTGCTATTTATTTGTTTGGGCCCTAGGATTTTTCTTATGATTTTTCTTTCCTTCTTTTCAATGTCCTCGATGTCCCTCTTTCTATTCAAAATGAGCGTTTCCGCAGCATATAGACATTCTGGCTTAATAACTGTGTTGTAATGTCTCAGTTTTGTGTTTTTAGATAGGCATTTTTTGTTGGAAATATTTTGTGTAAGTCTCAATGCCGTTTCCATTTTTTGACATCTACCCTTATTGGCCGCTTTTTCCAACCCATTTTCCATGATTATTTCACCCAAATATTTGAATTGAGAGACTCGTCTGATGTTACCATATTTTGTTTTTAGAAATGGCGTTCTTAGTCTGTTGCAGATCATGAATTGTGTCTTTTCAAAGGAAATTTGGAGTCCTACATTTTCTGCTGTTTCTTTTAGGATTTCAATCTGTTTCTGTGCCATTAATACATCTTGAGCTAAAATTGCTAGATCATCAGCAAATGCCATACAATCGATTTTGATGTTGGTTCTCCCCAGTTTAATGGGCTGGTCAATATTCAGGGCCGACTTTTTTTCACGCCACTCCTGTATTACTTTCTCTAGAACACAGTTAAATAGCGAGATGGCGAGAGTCCATCCCCTTGTCTCACTCCAGTTTTAATTTCGAAGGGCTCTGAGATCTCACCCATGAATTTAACTTTTGACCTTGTGTTAGTTAACGTTGCTTTAATAATTGCCAGCGTTTTCAGATCTAGTCCTTGTTCTTTCAAGATTCGGAATAAAGATTCGCAGTCAATAGAATCATATGCTTTTTTGAAATCCACAAATGTACAGACGAGATTTTTATTGTACAGTTTTTGATGTCTTAGAATCAACTTCAGATTCAGGATCTGTTCAGGGCAGGATCTGCCCGGTCGAAAACCTGCTTGATATTCACCAATGTTAGGTTCTAACTGTCCCTGTGCTCTGTCTAGTAGACATTGAGATAGAATCTTGTAACAAACTGGGAGAAGAGATATCCCTCTATAGTTATTTACATCCGTTCTATCTCCTTTCTTATGTAGTGGATGGATTAGAGCATCTTTCCAATCTTCCGGAATCTGTTCGGTTCGCTAAACTTCTTGTAGAATTTTGGTTATTTCCCTGATTGTACCTGGACCAGCGGATTTCAAAAGTCCCGCAGTGATTCCATCTTCACCAGAAGCCTTGTCATTTTTAGGCCGCTTGATATGCCTAATTATTTCATCTTCATTCGGTGGTAATGAATCTGGGTTTGTTTGTTTAGGTTTTAGTGTTGCTAATTTGTTTAAGGGCTCAGGGCAGTTTAGTATTTGTTCAAAATATTTCGCAAGTTCTTTGCAATTGTCTTGGTTATTTAGAGCTAATTGTCCGTTTTCCTTTTGGAAGCAAAGACTTTGCGGTTGATAGCCTGTTAATTTAGTTTTAAATGTTTTGTAAAAGTTTCGAGTGTTATTTTTTTGGAAATCTTTTTCTATTTCATTAAGTTGATTGTTTTCATATTTTCTTTTAGTTTGTCTAATTAGCTTCGATGTTTCTTTTCTTACTTCCAAAAATATGTTATAGTTTATTGCTGTTTTTTGACTGTTCCAATCTTTGAATGCTTTACTTCGGCTTAATACTGCTTGCTCGCAAACTTCATCCCACCACGGATGTTTTCTACGTTTTTGTAAAGGGACCAACTTTAAGGCTGTTTTAATAATTATTTGTTTCACTTCTTGCCAGTTCTGTGCTGGTTGTTTATCAAGTTGTTCTGATAGGGCTGGTTTTATTTTCGTTGGGTCAAACTTTGGTATTAGCAGCCGCTTTTGAATAAGTTTTCGAGGTTTTAAGCTAAGTTTGATTCTAGTCAAGTAGTGATCCGTGTCTATATTTGCTCCTTTCCTGACTTGAACATTCAAAATCTCTTTATAATTGGGGTACGAAATGGCAACATGGTCAATTTGAAGTTCACCTATGTACGTGTTTGGGCACCTCCAGGTCTTTTGTTTTGATGTTTTCTTCTTAAAATGGGTTGACATTATTTTTAGATTAAACTGCGAACATAGTTCAACCAATCTTCTACCATTATGGTTAGTCCATTTATGAGCGGGAAAACTGCCGACTGTTTTCCTGTACTTTTTTTCCTTCCCTAGCTGGGCGTTCAAATCACCCAATAGAATTTTTACATGGTTAGAGGGAATTTTAGAGATAGTCTTTTCTAGAATTTCCCAGGACTTATTTACTTTTTCAGGATTAGATTTATTTTCTTCGTTAACTGGGAGGTGTCCATTGATTAATGTATAGTTTTTGTTAGCACACTTAAGGGATAGTGTCATAAGTCGATTATTTACTGGCTGGACATTTGTTATAGAACCAAGGATGTTTCTTGAGACAGCGAAAGCAACACCGAGATGTGGTGTATTTTTGAGTATTTTTTTGTCCGTTTTACTTTTAAAAAGTCTGTAGTTGCCGAATTCCAAGGTGTTATCATCTGTCAGTCTAGTTTCTTGCAATGCTAAAATTTGGATTTTTTGCTGATTTAATGTTCGCCCCAATTCGTGTAGTTTTCCTGGACGCAGGAGAGAATTGATATTTACCGTTCCAAAGGAAGTTTTTGTTTTCGGTTTCAAACGTTGGCCAGAGGTCTCCGACTCCCTCTGAAAGGTTTTGCGTTTAAGCCCGGACGCCCCAGAATCCGAAAGTCCGGTTGTACCAGCAAAGCTGGCAGAGGATTGTCTACCTCCTGGGGTAATTTTGTAATTACTAGAACGCTTCATCTTGTACTTTGAATTAAAGGTTTGAACCATGACGGTTCAGAGGTTAAGACTGAAGGGGTTAGTTCCAGAATTTTAACATCAGCCGCACCACTGGTGAACAGACGCTGACCACTCAACGACTTGATACAAGTCAGAAGCTAAGTGGATTTAGTTTTTTTTTTGCCTTGGTTCGGGGCTGCTTATTTTGAGATATTCGCAGCTGTCCATTAATATCTAATGGAACTTTCACTATCCATCACCCGTGACCCGTCCAGTACCTTAGGCGAGGTATACTGGAGCTATACTAGGTGTACTGGAGGTATCTGAGCTCCTGGGTGGCATTTTTTTCAGTTGAAAAGGAAAAAGAAAGTAGAGTCTCAAATGTTGCTTTTCGAACAGTATCATTGATTATGCAGGTTATAGTAGGCTCGTATATTGTGCCTATAAAAGTATCGATTAACACGGGGACGGTTTTTTTTTAAATTTTTGACAAAACTGGTATAAACTGGTCTTTCGCCCGGCACCCGCTTGACGTTGAGTTTCGGGATATATATATATATATATATATATATATATATATATATATATATATATATATATATATATATATATATATATATATATATATATATATGCATATATATATATATATATATATATATATATATATATATATATATATATATATATATATATATAAGCATTATCTCGCAACTAAACTTGAAGAGATTTACCACTAAACACCAAAACGTTTTCGTGGTAAATCGTGGTAAACGTTTAGTGGTAAATCTCTTCAAGTTTAGTATTTCACCCGAAAGGTTCCAACAGAAGAATTGATTATCTCGCAAGCCTTATGGAACTTATTCTGAGCTTCTTGAAAGATGACGTTTTAACTATACGGCGAGAAGAAATTCCGATTCCAAAAAAATTCTGCAATCGATGAAATGTGATCCTTACATTGAATGAATCAATTGAATTGAATTGAAGAATTATTCAATTCAATTATTAATACAATCAATTGAATTGAAGAATTAAATTGAGGACCTAACAGATTGCAACAGAATAAAGGATGTTGAAAAAATCATGGTAAAAAATCGAAAGTATTTCCCAGGCAACTCTACAAATTACAAATAAAAAGAATCAAAATCTATCAGCTGTCATTAAAACCATGGCCAATAAAGTGAGATTTATCCGTTATAGATAATTAACTATACCGCTTTGCTAGGTTCAACGTGGATTTCGTACAACTTTTGCATTATGTATCGAGTATGTATCGATATAAATATTTATCTGCCCGATTCTTGCAACACGTTATGTTTACAACAAAAGCCCTCACGAATTCGGAATTTCGTCTTCGAACGAGCACCCGTTTAAAACTCGTTTAAGACAGCATATTTTCGGCCTTTCGTAAACCGATCGAACACTAATTGACTGAGGAATAACAGAAACCAAAAACCAGAATTTATAATACGAGGCTTCACTGTGCACATGCTGAATTACAAGAAAACTATTCTTTTAAATGTTTTATTTATATTCGGAGTGCCGTGAATCAACGACCTCTTTGATGTAAACTAGTCACACATTCCTAAATCAGGACGATAAGGTGGAATTTTAAGAAATTAAATTTCAAGACTTGGAAAAAAAAAGATTATTGTCATATAAGATTGCACCTCTAATACTTATAGTTTCGACAATTTTAAGGTGGACGAACTGATTAATATTGGTCTTTTCTTTTCAACGGTTATATGTTAAGTTTAAAAAAGTTGGTTTAAAAAATAAATGGGCACGTTAAATAACAAATTTTCTTAACATTGTTCATAACAAAAATAACGCATTTTGTTTGCGAACGAATGAAGTAAAATAAGATACTAACTAAAGAGTTCTCTCGATAATATTATATATTATATCATATTATTACAATATATAATTTAATCATATATATATATATATATATATATATATATATATATATATATATATATATAAATATTTTGGGAGATAACTCTAGGGATTAAAACATAAAGAAAAGCTTCTATAAATATCCCCCAAAAATTGATTTTTAAAGAGGCTAGAACCCCTTAAAGAGGGAACTCTGAAGATGGTTTCTTCGCAATATTTTCGAAATGGTGTATGCTAAAGTTGTGAAATTCGGTATACTTGAATAAGTTGGAATGGAAAAATGTTTTTTTTTGTGCTAGTAATTGAATATTATATTCAGAGCGTCACATACAGAGGCGTCTCCCTGGTAGTGCACTGCCATAACTTTTTTGTTTGTAATATTTTTAGTTTTTTAAATCAAATTATTAAATCGCAAACATTTTTAAGTATAAAAGGTTCTCTTATTTCATCTTGATAACATATATATATATATATATATATATATATATATATATATATATATATATATATATATATATATATATATATATATATATATATATATATATACATATATATATAAACACCCTATTAAAAATTCGTTCTAGCAGTTCCAATTTACGCAAAAAAATATATTTTTCTTTCCGTATATTAACATAGTTCCGATATCATCGGTTTAATTCTAAAATTATAAGAAAAAAAACAAATATTGTTTATATACTATACTATATACTAATTAAGATAATCTTCGAATTTTGTTTATTACAAATAATAAGTGGCAAACTAGTATCGAAGGAACATCTTAAGATGTGTCGTAAATCAAATAAAAAAAACATTAGTTCTGAAAATGGGCTATTTCATTATAAAAGAGGAGAAAAGAACCACACAAATTCCTACCGAAAACTTGGGCAAATGCTTCAGTTAAGTAACAGTACGGATGGAGAGATTCCGAAGAAGCAAACTGGCCGGACGAAATTATTAAATGAAAGAGGCCAACGCTTTATTTTAAAAGAAGTACATAAAAATCCTAAAATTAGTGCACCTAAGGCGATTCCAGTACCTCAGTTTCAGCACTGCTATAAATAATAGACAAACCATCTTCAGCGCTATGTAGCTAGCTTCCCAAGATAACTACCTTGATACTACTTAGAATTGTACCTTCAAATGAATAAAAAAAATTAGTGTCATTACACAATTTTTTATACTTCGTAAGGGCGAGGCCCTTGCAGCAATTATTTTAGAGCGTGGGACTGTTAATCCCTGGCCCAACCCACCTATCCTGGAGGATCCGGGAATTTTCTACAGGAGTTATCATGCTTTAGCTGACGGTTCTGGTTTCTAGGCGCCGGGGGTTCGCCCTTACCCTTTTGGGTTAGCTATGTTTCGTACCTCGTACGTACTGTAACATCGTAATGTGTATCTTTATTGGACTGTGGACTTTGCTCAGAATTTTATTACAGTCCCGATGTCAGCACTCTAGACTATTCCGAGACCCTATCACCAATCATGTTGAGCCCCTCTGATGGCATATGAATTATTTCTAAAATAGTAGTTTCTGATAGATATTTTGATTTTTCTTTAATCATATTTCTGTATTAGGTAATGATTGTCGTAGTCATATGAACTTTAATTATTTAAGTCTTAACTGCTTAAAATTGTCTCGGAGTATTAAAAATTAAAATATAATTTTATCTTGAAATAAAACAAAAGTACAAAAATTTATTTATATTTTAAATTGGTATTTTACATGAGTTATTTTTAGAGGTAATATATTAGTGGAACATACTGCCTATAGTGAACGAATTAAGATTTAAATGTATCAGCTATATCTGATCTTGTACTATATAGAAAAGGCCACACATAAAACAAGTCATATCCATACGTAGGTGGAACTTTAAACAAGGCCCAGATACAAAAAACCTTCGATTCAAATGCATTTTCATTGCTCTTGACAACGCTCTTAAGAAGGTCAAAGAATATATTGGTTTGAACAAGAAGTAGCTCATTATACGATAGCGTATTGAGAACTATTGATTTCTAGCAGATATATATATATATATATATATATATATATATATATATATATATATATATATATATATATATATATATATATATATAATTTTATTTTTTTCGTATTATTTAACCTGTTTTGAATGGCTTCAATGTCGACATAACGCTATGCTTTCATCGGCAAATGAAGTTTTTCGAAAAGATAGAAGTCATAGGTAGCAAAATCAGGTGAGTATGGTGAATGATTGATGGTTAAAATGCCATTTTTTGTTAAAAAAAAACAGCGATGGGATGGCGTATTATCGTGCAACAAACACAAGCTGCCTTGTTGAGGATATTGTGGCCACACACGACGAATACGCGACAACAGACGCTTCATAACACCAAGATAAAACACAGCATTGATCGTTTAACTAGGTGGAACGAATTTCTTGTGCACAATTCCCACCCTGAATCGCAGAAACAAATCAACATTGTTTTGATTTTTGACTTCTCGAGGGGGCTTTTCTTTGGATTTCGCTCACTTGACGCTTGGCTTCTGGATCATGTTGAAAGCACCACGTCTCATCATCAGTAAAAATGCTGTACTTGAAGCTTTTGTCCCTTTTCGACTATTTAATCAAATCCTTGCAATATTGCATTTCCTGCAATTTTTGGTCGTCAGTCAATTTGTGTGGAACAAAGCGTACACAAACCTTCTGAAGTCTCAAATTATCGGTCAAAGTGCGATGATGATTGCTCTTTTGCTTGTACTGCAGCTTGGTTACATAAAACATTACTGTTTTATTTGCGAATGGGACAGGAGAGATAAAAAATCACTATATAAAGAAAGAGTGGCCCAAGCGTAAGTCACTTTCTCTAGGACAGAAGAATGTTAAAAATACACCTCTAGTGAACTTTGAAGATGTACTTTTACACTCAAATCTTTTACGCTCAAATTTTTCAAATTGATGGTTTAGGAGCTTTGGACGAAAGATGCGATTGCTATTAAAAAACCGAAAGTCAGATCAGATCAAGATCAGTCATCAATCAGATTCTCATATCTTTTCTAAGCTTAAATAATCATTAGCATGACTTAAATTTGTAATAAACAGGATATTAATTGATGTGGTTTGTACATAATTAGACTTCTTGTTTCTAAAAGGTTTGAATTATTTTTTAATCGATCTATTAAAAATGTATAGCTGATCGTTGAATTAGTTATTAACCCTTTCTCGTACATTTTCACAACTGATATATGAGATATCTTTTAGAAAACAGTTTTAGTGAATTCACATTTGTGTCTCCAATCGCTTCATAAATTAAAGAGCAACGCGAACTTCACTGTTCATGAATGTTTAAACAACTATGTGGTTTACATTATAATTTGTTGTTAACTATAGGACATCGAGGAAAACGATTTTTTCTTCAAGTGAGTCATAATTCGCAATGATGGTTATTGAATATAAATGACGGTGCTCAGATCGAAACATATCGAAAATTGATACTGATCAAGGGAAAGTTGTGCTTTGTGTTTTGATTCCATTTAATTCGTGGAATCCGTTATATTCTGTTGTGCAAAAATAACAGAATTAAAAGAAAATAAGTAGAATTTTTGCTATGCATAATCTATTCTTCGTATTCTTCTTTTCAGAAGAGTGGTGATCATCTACCGAAACTTATTCTCTTCGTAAATTTAATTTCGCGAGTGGAGAAGCAGCTTTTTAAAAATCGTTCACCAAAGGCTTGAAATCTTTGTTCAAAGCTTTTTAACAAAGGTTAAGAGTTTGACAATGAATAAAAATATCAACAATATTTATTTACAATAATATATATATATATATATATATATATATATATATATATATATATATATATATTATATATATATATATATATATATATATATATATATATATATATATATATATATATATATATATATATATATATATATATATATATATATATTTATATATATATATATATATATATAATATATATATATATATATATATATATATATTTATATATATATATATATATATATATATATATATATTTATATATATATATATATATATATATATTATATATATATAAATATATATATATATATATATATATATATATATATATATATATATATATATATATATATATATATATATATAATATATATATATATATATATATATATATATATATATATATATATATATATATATATATATATATATATATATATATATATATATATATATATATATATATATATATATATATATATATATATATATATATATATATATATATATATATATATATATATATATATATATATATATATATATATATATATATATATATATATATATATATATATATATATATATATATATATATATATATATATATATATATATATCATCATCATCATCATCATCATCACCATCAGCCCGTGTCGATCCACTGCAGGATGAAGGTCTCTTCAGCATGTTTCCAACTTTCACGGTCCTTGGCTTTCCTCTGCCACTCTGGTCCAATATACTTAACGATGTCATCAATTAATCGTGCTTTCGGTCTTCTTCGCGGACGTTTGCTATCAAGCGGTATCCACTCCAGGATTGCCTTGGTCCATCTATCATCCCATCGCCTCGCTATATGGCCTGCCCATCTCCATTTCAATTGCTGTACTCTTCCAATCATGTCACAGACTTTCGCTTGTTCCCTGATCCATGCGCAAGACTTTTAGTCTCGTCTTGTAATGCCAAGCATACATCTTTACATTCCTCTCTGTGCTTAACAGTGGTACTTCACACGTATTTTTAATGAATCTTAGAGAATTAATTTCGCTACACATAAATTCATTAGAAATAATTTGTTCACAATTATTTTAAATAAATGCAAAATTGTTTTCATTTATAATGAAATATTTTCTAGGGATGATAGTGATTCATTAACATTTACAGGAAAGAAGTACAAGTGGTAATAATTGTAACTTCATCATCTTCAACAACAGGTATATCTAGAATGAAAATTGTCTTGTTAACTTCAGTATAGCTGTTTATTTTTATAATTTTTTCAAAGTAAAAAGTTATCCATTTAGTGGTTCGGAATGAAAAATTAAAAAAAAGCACACAAAGAATTGAGATGTCGGTGAGTTTTTTAAATTGTATTGCTTGCTATAACTTTAGCATTAAGTGTGGAATAGATCATTTAAATGATGGTGGTTATCAGGTGATGGACCATGAGCGCTTGCACGACTTAATCCCTTTCAGGTAATTTTCGATTAGTTTTCCGCACATTTCGGTTGGTATCTCGACCATAACTTGACGAATGTTAGTTTTCAACTGCTTAAGAGTTTGAGGATTGTCTACGTAAATACGATCTGTTGCGTAGCCCCACAAAAAAAAATCGAACGGCGTCAAAGTCACGAAATCCCGAAATTATGCGGCCTGGGAACTTCTCGCGCAATAAAGCCAAAATTGGTCGTATTGTGTTGCTCATGGTGCCGTCTTGTTGGAACAAGATCAATCACTTGTGGATTTTCAGAGCCCCATGTGTGGCAATTTTGCTTATTTACGTATCCGTCGAGCGAGAAACGAGCCTCATTCCTGAAGAATATTTTGTTCGAAAAATCAAGTGAATGTTCAAACCCTCAATCGGCGCACCCCATGGTCGGCGGGCTTCAATTCTTACGTGAGTTGAACTTTGTAAGAATGAAGATACAAGTCGAAATGCAAAATACGTGCCATAATGTGCCGTAAGAGAAGCCCACAGACTGTGATCGCCGAGGAATCGATAAATTTAGGTCTTCAGCCACATTTTCACTAACAGCAGCGATATTCTACATTTACCACAGTCGTAACAGATCCAATATTTTCAAATGTCTTGACTGTGTTGGAAATTGTGCGCTCAGAAGGACAATTATAGTGACCACATTCTGCTCGTAAGGTGCGAAACGTGGTTACAGCAGAATCACCATTTTTGTAACAACTTTTAACAATTCTAATGCGTTGTTCGGTGATTAAACGATCCATATTGTAAAATGGCAATCCTTAAACTACACAGATCACACTTGGACGACATTTAAGTTTGACAATTGCCAAAATACAGGGCTGTATTTTCTGAACCACGAAATGGATAACCCTGTATAATTGATTATTTATGGTGGGTTGAAAGAGCAAGTTAGAATTTGTCAGAAAGGGTGGAATAGATTTTATTTCATTTAGTAGTTCTTTCGGTTCGACTATGGTATTATGAAGAATATTTATTTTTGCGAAGGTTAGAGCGATCTGAATTCATTCTAAGATATCATAGATGATTTGAAATTCCGTTATTATCTGTGAAAACGTATTTTACATAAGAAGATAATAACTTATATTTAAGTAATCAGCTTCTACTATGTAAAGGATAATTTCTAACTCGTTAATTTGTTTTTAATAAGGATTTGATGTTGATTTAAGTTTGTTATATTATTCCGAAATGTATTAATTGATTATTCAAGAATTGTTACTGTTTTTACTTTTAGCTCATTGTTTGAGAGTGTTTAATTTAATGGCTTTATTGAATTTCTTTGCTACTTCTTAATCTAGATTTCCAGTGATTGGAATGATTTCTACTTTGTTTCTTTCTAATATCTTATTGATTTCATTGGGTCCCAAAATTTGGTTTTTGATTTATATCTAATAGTAGGGTTTTCCCTACTTAAAGTAGCTTTATTTAAGTAGCCTCAAATGTTCTATTAATGTTGAACGAAACCTTTCAACTATGCTATTTGTTTCGTGATGCATAGAGGTTGTAAAATGTATTTTAGTATTATGCAAATTTATTAGTTCTTTAACTGTTTCATTTTTAAATTCAGCCCCATTGTATGCTATGTTTTTTTCCGGTATTCAGACGAATGAGAAACATTTAATTAGTGCAGTTGCTATATTGATGTCATTTTTCTTGGGATTTTGAAAATACATCTAGCGTGAGGTAGAGACTAGCGTGATAGAATCGTAAAAGCATATATCAATATGTACATATCGAAAAGGTTTAAAAGTGATCTCTGTTATAATCATAGGTGAATATGGTGTTTGTCTGCAATATTTTGCTCGTTGACACGAATTGGAGGCATTGCTTTCTTCACAGAAATGTGCTTGCTACAAAAAAAGATGCCAGATAACTTACAAAATGTTCTGTCAGAAGCCGTAAAAATAATTAATTTTAATAAAAGCCGACCATTGCAAACTAGAATGTTTTCCACATTGTGCGAAGAAATGGGTGCCAAATACGACTCACTGCTTTTCCATACTGAAGTCAAGTGGTTGTCGCGAGGAAAAGTTCTAACGAGGCTTTTTGAATTGCGAGATGAATTTAAAATCTGTTTACAGTTAAAAATTTCCAGAGCTCATTTTCAGAGTTTTTACAAAATGGAGAAACTTTATGAATGTTGGCTTACTTGAGTGATATATTTTCACATTTGAATGACTTAAATACGAGTTTACAAGGCCGTAAAAAAACATTTTACTAATGGCAGACAAAGTCAATGCCTTCATCAAGAAGCTCGGTTTTTGGATTATACGCCTTGAAAAACACAATTTTGATGCATTCACTTTAACTTCGGATTATATTACCAAAAACATGATTTAGAAAATTCTGTTATTAATCGCGTGTTGGAGAGCATGAAAACTCGAATTGAAAATTCAGTTACTGGAATATTCTCCAGATAGCAACGATGATTTGTCGAAAAGATAGGTTCTCAATCCGTTTGATGAAAATATTATTGCAGCTGCTGAATTACCTATTGAGATTCACAACCAACTTATTCAAATATCGCCCGCAAATCTCTACAACTAGAATATTTAACTCAAGATTTAGATAAATTTTGGCTTGCCGACTATGTGAATACGGAATCTTTATAACGGAAGCTTTGAAGCTTTTGCGAAAAAAGCTTCTCGTCTATGGTGGCTTATATATTTAGTTTAAGAATTAAATATAGAAATCGTCTTTATTCTCACTGAAAAATAATTTGCTTATGTGCCTTTGCAATGATGATCCACGAATAGAAAAACTTTTAAGTGAAAAAAATAACAACCATCGTATTAAATTAGTATTTGAAACTTTAGCTACTACTTTATTTATATTTATTTTATTATGTTGTTATTACCCGGTAATATATAATTTTCTGACACTTTTTAAATTAAAAATACTTTAATAAAAGGATTCGTATTCTTATTCTTTGACACACTGCGACCCCCTAGGGGTCGCGACCTCCAGGTTGAGAAACGATGGTTTACATAAACCGTACCATTTGTAGATTCGACCGGAACTTTAACTACCTTTTTTGTTCTCGGTTCAATCAGTTGTATATACACTTTGTTCTGGTTCGTAAATAAATGTATGTTTACTTTAGATGTAATTAATATTTTTTTGTTCATGTCTATAATTACTTTTAGTTGGTTTAATAAGTTTGTGCCTATTATTCCTTCATATTTGTCGCTAAATTTCAAAATATAAAATTTATAATTTTCTTTTTCATTAAATATACAGGTCAACAAATTTAAACTTTTTTAAAGTAATATTGATGAAAGTAGGGATATATTAAGTAGTTTGTAGTCCTAAATCCGAAAATGATATGCTAATTACTGTAACACGTACAGTTTTTTTGGTACAAGGGGTCGGGGGTGGGGAAAAACAAGGAGATGACATATTTTTACAATCTAATATTCCTCTTGTGCTCTGCTATCATCATCTATTTTTAAAAACCAGCAGTAGTATTCCAACATAGATGGGTTCCAGCGTTCCTGGTATCTTGCTTCCATCATCCTGACGTCCTGGTGAAACCTTTGTCCTTGTTCGTCGCTTACTGCACCCAAATTTTCCGGAATAAAATCCAAATGGGAGTGTAAAAATGCATTTTTAAGGACATTAAGTGACAACCTAGTATTTCATAGGGTTTCAAGAGTTCATCTATAAGGTTTTTATAGTTTTTATCTTTCTTGTTGCCCAGAAATTCTTTCACAACACTTGGATTAGAAGCTTCCTTATTTGAGGTTCAATAACTATGCTTTCTTTTAGTTTTTCATCACTTAATTGAGAAAATATTTCTTTTAGGTACTTGATACCATTACATTCTTTGTCCATGGCTTTGACAAAGTTTTTCATTAGTCGAAGCTTAATATGGATAGAAGCACATTTTATCTTGATCTCCAATTTGACACTTGGCATACTATAAAACATATGCTTTTTGTGACTTCCTTGGATATAGATATAGCATGTGACTTTAAAATAAATCATCCGCATATATAACAAACTTTATCCGCTGAATTTTTAGAAAATCGACGTTTAGAACTTGCAATTTTATATAAAATCGACTTAAACACTTGACTATACTGTAAACGAGACAGAAACAAACTAAACTATAAAAAACAATAAAACTGCCCTTAAAGGTTCGTAAAATACTATGGAAATTCTTACATTGTCCAGTCCAAAATCAGTTACAAATAATTTCAATTTTCCCTTGATATAAAGGAGAATCAGGTACTTGAAAATGGTATGTGCTAGGCCATTTCTGTGAAAAGGTGTTTCTGCCTAAATGAAACGCAAAAAGAGCATTCTCATCAATGTTACAAAAATCATAAAAAGTCCATATTTTAAAGATGGGAATGATTGCGACTTGATTATAATAGGATATCATCGTATGAGCAGATTGAATTTGGAATTCTTCATAAAATACAGAATTAGAATAAAATTGATTTACTAGATTGGATGAAATGAGATTTTGGAAGTACATAACTACATACTACATAAATTTGTTTTAAGTTCGGGAATAAAAATGTGTGGCAATTTTTTTGTATCCATTGTATGTATATTTATTATCTAATCTGGTTTGGATGTTGAGCGGAATGTTGAGTGGAAAATTTAATGCCGAATCAGGATCATTCTGCATACTTGAACTTCGGGTAATCTCGTTAAACAATGGATTATTTTCCTGTTTGAAGTTAGGAATGTTGCTGTTGCCGTAATAGTTATAGTAAGAGTCCTGAGTAACAGTTTCCTGAGTCGGGTGATTGTTAATGTCATAATATTGCACGATTTCCTCTACTGAATTATCTGCTGAGTTAATATTTTGGAAAAACAAGGGGTTTAATTTTTGATGTCGAATTGTGGCATTTCGACCTGATATTGTATCCATTGGTTCTATCCTTTAATTATTTTTGTTTTTAATTATATTACTTTACCTGGAAGTATTCGATTAAGGTTGTATTTGAAAGTTATTTTTTTGGAAAATTGAACATTGGTTTAGGAGGGTATGATTGAAAACTGGGTCGACACGGCTATTGTTGGAACTTGAGTCGATATGGCTGTTGCTGGAAATTCGAACTTAGTGATTGTTAAAACATATTTGGCTCAGAAAGATGTGCTTGAAAATTAGATTTGAATTGTCTTGCAAATAATGGTGAATTATATATTCCCGGGAAAAAAATAAAATAGATCTACGTTCAGTAGATTTACATAAATCTAAATTTTGACGCTGATTAAAGTAGATCTCCGCAGATGTACGTAAATCTACTGATATCTGTATATATCTATTGATATCTCCATAGATCTTTTGAGATATACTGAGATTTATTCAGCTATATATATACATATATATATATATATATATATATATATATATATATATATATATATATATATATATATATATATATATATATATATATATATATATATATATATATATATATTATAGTTATTATAAGGTAAACATCGAATTTTATTAAGAATCAAAAGACAGACATATATAATAAAAAAAGTACTTAATAATAATAATTATTATTATTATCATTGTTGTTGTAATACTTATTATCACTTCAACGGCTGCAGGGTCTAAACAATCATATTGTTGTTGCTGGCGCTCTCATATACATTTAATTTTTCTCGATCGGTAAATTTAATTTCGTTGTTTCCGATTATGCGGAGATCTTTGAACATCTTTTGTGATCTGCGTACATCTAGATTGATCTTCATACATCTCATTTGATCTCAAAAAAAAACCAAATCATTTTATCGATGGAGATGTACGTAGATCAATGCTGATCAAAGTAGATGTAACTGCGCCAAAAATACATCTCCGTAGATCTAAGTATATCTGTGTACATGTATTTTATTTTTTCCCGGCTTGGATTACTGCAGAAATTCAGAGGTTTATTTACTGAGAAATTAGGAAAATTTGGAGACTTGTTTATTTGAAAATTTTGTTTATTGTAGGGACAATTCTGAATAACTTTTGATTAAATGGACATTTTTGATTATTCAGCATAATTTGTTATATTATTATATTATTGATATTATTTTATAAATTATTTAAAATATTTTATACTTATATTATTTTGTAATTTGCCGGTTAGACTACGAACTCTTCGTAATTTTTTACTTTAATTTAATGCTCATTGATTTGTAAACCTAACATATTTAATTTGGAAAATATCAAAAACCTAGCATCTTGACATCTCATACTAAAATTATAAGGTATTTCATTTTTATTAGGCTTTAATATAATTAAATCTTGTAGCCGATCACCAAAACTTAACTTATATATATTTAATTCATGAATTCTAGAACAAATTAAAGATAATGGTCTATCAGATAGCTTTCCTATTATCGCTCGCATGATAAAGTTATAAACATCGTCATTTGCTCTATAAAAGTTGATTATGAGGCTTTGACATGTATCTATGAAAATATTGAGCGTGTGTGAATTTCCGTCTTGCCATGTCTATGAGTTGATTAACAATTTGTTGACTTTCTTGTATATTCCTTTCGAACCTTTCTGTCTTTGGTTTTCTAGTTCTTAAGTTTAATGATTTAACCTGTTTTATGATATTATGATCGATTTCAATATCAGAATCAGAGTCAGGCATAAAGTGAATAAAAGATGAAAATTATTTTTTTTACAGTAACAATAAAAAATGACCTATTGACCGCGAATCTTTATTCCGAATCTTGAAAGAACAAGGACTAGATCTGAAAACGCTGGCAATTATTAAAGCAACGTTAACTAACACGAGGTCAAAAGTTAAATTCATGGGTGACATCTCAGAACCCTTCGAAATTAAAACTGGTGTGAGACAAGGGGATGGACTCTCGCCACTCTTATTTAACAGTGTTCTAGAAAAAGTAATACAGGAGTGGCGTGAAAAAAAGTCGGCCCTGAATATTGACCAGCCCATTAAACTGGGGAGAACCAACATCAAAATTGATTGTCTGGCATTTGCTGATGATCTAGCAATTTTAGCTCAAGATGTATTAACGGCTCAAAAACAGATTGAAATCCTAAAAGAAACAGCAGAAAAGGTAGGACTCCAAATATCCTTTGAAAAGACACAATACATGACCTGCAACAGACTAAGAACACCATTTCTAAAAACAAAATATGGTAACATCAGACGAGTCTCTCAATTCAAATATTTGGGTGAAATAATCATGGAAAATGGGTTGGAAAAAGCGGCCAATAAGGGTAGATGTCAAAAAATGGAAACGGCATTGAGACTTACACAAAATATTTACAACAAAAAATGCCTATCTAAAAACACAAAACTGAGACATTACAACACAGTTATTAAACCAGAATGTCTATATGCTGCAGAAACGCTCATTTTGAATAGAAAGAGGGACATCGAGGACATTGAAAAGAAGGAAAGAAAAATCATAAGAAAAATCCTAGGCCCCAAACAAATAAATAGCACAACATACCGACTTCGAGAAAACCAAGAAATCAAACAATACACAGATATACATAGCGATATGAGAAAAAGAAGACTTAAGTTTTACGGACACATAAAACGGATGAATCCGAGTAGGTTAACTAGACAAATAGTCGAATTTTATGAAAATAGGAGTAGAGCTAAAGAAGAAACAATTAAATGGATTGCGGCAATTAAAGAGGACCTAAGATCAGCAAATATTACACAAAGTGAAATTTAGGACAGAGGTTGTTTCAGACACAAGGTTAACGTTTGGAAGGTTGGCCAGAGAGAAAAATGTAGGAAGACTGGAACAACTTGGTCTGACGAAAGGAAAAAAGCTCATAGCGAAAGAATGAAATTAGTATGGGCTCAAAGGAAGGCTAACAACAACAAACGCCTCTAATTGTACTTCGCGTGGTCCACCAGGGCCCATACGTGAATAATAAATAAAAAATGACCTACAGTAAAATACGGACTACGGCTATGTTCATTGATGATGGCGGTGATGGTTTGATGATTCTCGCTGGATGATGACTGGGGTTGTTGCTTTTGTGGTTTTTTGGTTTACATTCTTAATGTTGCCCTCTACCAGTAGAACTTTTTCTGTTTCTTTTCTTCGGTTCTTGTGGCTGACCAATTTATTTCCGGAAATGGAAACCTCTTCGCGATTCTTGTTGACTAGGCTTGATAATCCGCACCACTAGGCCAGTTAAATTTCGGAGGTGGAGAAGCAACTTTTTAAAAATCGTTCACCACAGGCTTGAAATGTTTTTTCAATTTTTTTTAATAAAGGTGTGTTAATAGTTTGACAATGAATAAAAATATGAATAATATTTGTTTTACAATAATACGGACGGGAATATATATATATATATATATATATATATATATATATATATATATATATATATATATATATATATATATATGCTAGTAAAATTGAGGATGCATAAAAATGATAAAAATGAGGATGCAGATGATGTGGAGCTTTCTTTTGGCTAATGCAATGAGAGTTACCGGGATATAACTCGCGTATTTTTTGGACTACTTCTCCCCGGCGTTCTCTATCGGTCGAAGAGATCTTGGCCTCTGTTTCTGAAATTTGCAAGGTATTATCTTCAGAGACTATTTGGAAAAGAGAAATACGATCACAGAAAAATATTGTACTGCATTAATGGTCAAATTTCACGAAGACTGGATAAAAAAGTGTTCATTTGATGAAGAAAAAAGTGCTGTTTCATCACGATAATGCTCCCACGCATTCGTCCACCCATTGCAACAGCGAAATTGGTCAGTTTACTTTACGAATTAATGCTACATCGCCCCTATTCTCCGGACTTGGCCACTTTTGACTTCTTTCTCTTTCCAAACATGAAGAAATGGTTGACTGGAAAGAAATTCATAACAAACGAAGAAATCATCGCCGAAATAGAGAACTATTCGAAAAGTCGGACTTTTTGGAAGACATAAAATTCTTTTGAAAAGTCAGTTGAAAAATCTTTAGACGAATTTTGTCGAGCAAAAAGGTGTTTACATTCGAAAATTTATCGGTTTTCGATCAGAAAAACAATATTTCATAAAAAAATTCGCTGGCTTTTTACTCTACCCTTTTAGTGAGTCTTTCTTATACCTTAAATCTAACTATTACAGAAAAAAAAAGTTTCGCAACCAATAATAAAATAATATACATACACGGTGCGTCTCACGGAAAACGGGACTTAAAAAAAAACACAAATATTTATTTTTTCGGCAAAAATCATAATTTTTATTTAAAATAGCCTCCTTACGCGCCAGTACAACGTTTTGTACGGTCAATTAGGATGACAAATTAATTTTTGTGCTCGACGAAAGGTATATCCTTCAGGATGGCGGTTGACGCCTTTTGAATGGCTTCAATGTCGGCATAAGGCTGTTCTTTCATCGGCAAATGAAGTTTTTCGAAGAGATAGAAGACACAAGGAGCCAAATCAGGCGAGTATGGTGAATGATTGATGATTAAAAGCCATTTTTGGTCAAAAATCAGTGATGAGCGTCTGGCGATGGGACGGCGCATTATCGTGCAACAAATGCCAGTTGCCTTATTGAAGGTATTGTGGACGCAACAGATGCTTCGTAACACCAAGATTAAACACAGCATTGGTCGTTTGTCTAGGTGGAACGAACTCCTTGTACACAATTCTCTCCGAATCGTAGAAACAAATCAACATTGTTTTGATTTTTGACTTCTCGAGACGGCTTTTCTTCGGATTTGGCTCGTTCGGGTACTTCCATTCGACCATTGGTTTCTGGATCATATTGAAAACACTACGTCTCCCATCAGTAACAATGCTGTACTTGAATCAAGCCCTTGCAATGGGCAACAAACCTTCTGAAGTCCCAAATGATCGGTCAAAATTCGATGAATTGAGTCTTTGGACATGTTCAATTCCATTTCCGTGTATCGCAACGAAGATTTAGGCTGATTTTTTATAAATTCACGTACAATTTCAATATTACCTTGAGTAAGCACGGAATTGTTCGAGGATGTTTGTCGTCATTGATGCTTGTCGTCATTGATATCCTCACGACCTTCTTTAAATCATTTAAACAACTCGGTTACTCTGCCACGAGATAAACAATCCTCATCATGCACTTGTTTCATTAATTGAATGTTTTACCAAGTTTAAAACAAAACTTAATATTCGATGTTTATTTCGACACACTGACACTTTAAGTTCAATAAATTGACTTCTAATGAGCCGAATGTCATGAAATTTTCTTAGAACGTCCGTGAAGGATGCACTTTTCCAACGCTTAGCGCTGTCAAAAGATGGCGCCACTAGAAATAGCTCTTTTTAAGCAGTTTCTTTTCCGTGAGACACACCTTGTCTTTCATTTAAAAGTTATCTGACTTTTTACTCTATCCTGACAATCAGTCATTCTTATACCTCGAATAGATTCTTCAAAAACTTAATAACGTTCATAAAGAAAATGTAATATTGAAGTTATTTGATGTAGACATTTTCCTGATTTAATCTCATCTTTCATGGTTGAAGATATTTCATTATATCATTAATTATAATGATTTTACTAGATCAATTATTGTCATTTAGATGAAAGTAATGGAAGATAAGAACAAGACAAAATCGTTTTATAATAAATCATTATTTAGTTACTTTCATTTCATTAATTGATTTGATTAGCGATTTGTTTTTTCCATGGTACCATTCACTCTAATAGAACGGCCGATTAGACATTTTCAACCTAACGAGAATAGTTCGTTCATGTTGTTTTTGTCATATAAATAGAAGATCATATGAGCATTCATATTTTATTTCGATTTTCTAATTGTAGGTAATATAGTAGAGATGAAATTGGTTTTAATGGATACTATCTATAAGGGGCATTCAAATATTTTAAAGATGTTTTTATCCATTAATTAAATAAGCTACACAAAAAGTTTTGGGATTAGAGGCGTATTAGCAAGTGAAACCTGACCTACAGATGATCACTACACCTACAGGCTAATAACCATTGGTATGCTTAATCTGTTAGTATCTTTGACTGAAGAAAATAATGAATAATGCTCCCAATGTGGTTGAGATCATCATCATCATCATCATCATCATCCTATTTATTCATCCAGGTATCTCCGAATGTAGGTCTCTTCCAGTTCGCTCCATCTTTGTCTGTCCTATGCTGTTTTTTTCTATGCCAATCCTCCGTGTCTCTTTATGTCATCCACCCATCCCATGTGTGGTCGTCATCTGTTCCTTTGACCTTCATATGGGTGCCAATTTTAGATGCCATGGTTCCATCTATTATCTGAGAGCCTTTGATTGTGTCCTGCCAATTTCCATTTAAGTCTAGCAGCATATTCTACTATGCTCCATAGCTCTCTGTGTCTTCGTCGGTTTATCAAGATTGGACTTAGTGAATGTCCAAGACTGTGCTCCATACGTCAGCACAGGGAGTATGCATGAGTTGAATATTTTGGTTTTATATTCGACTGAAACCTTCTTGTCCTTCAGGATAAAAGAGAGTCTGCCTAATGATGCCCAACCCATTCAAATTCTTTTTATTTTTTACTTGTTTGGTTCTCTTTATTCAGTTTAATTAATTGACCCAGGTATATATATATATATATATATATATATATATATATATATATATATATATATATATATATATATATATATATTTTATTATTATTATTCACGTATGGGCCCTAGTGGACCACGCGAAGTACCATTAGAGGCGTTTGTTGTTGTTAGCCTTCCTTTCTGCCCATACTAATTTCATTCTTTCGCTATGAGCTTTTTTCCTTTCGTCACACCAAGTTGTTCCAGTCTTCCTACATTTTTCTCTCTGGCCAACCTTCCACACGTTAACCTTGTGTCTGAAACAGCCTCTATCCTGAATTTCACTTTGTGTAATATTTGCTGATCTTAGGTCCTCTTTAATTCCAGCAATCCATTTAATTATTTCTACTTTAGCTTTATTCTATTTTCATAAAATTCGACTATTTGTCTAGTTAACCTACTCGGATTCATCCGTTTTATGTGTCCATAAAACTTAAGTCTTCTTTTTCTCATATCGCTATGCATATCTGTGTATTGTTTGATTTCTTGGTTTTCTCGAAGTCGGTATGTTGTGCTATTTATTTGTTTGGGGCCTAGGATTTTTCTTACGATTTTTCTTTCCTTCTTTTCAATGTCCTCGATATCCCTCTTTCTATTCAAAATGAGCGTTTCTGCCCCATATAGACATTCTGGCTTAATAACTGTGTTGTAATGTCTCAGTTTTGTGTTTTTAGATAGGCATTTTTTGTTGGAAATATTTTGTGTAAGTCTCAATGCCGTTTCCATTTTTTGACATCTACCATTATTGGCCGCTTTTTCCAACCCATTTTCCATGATTATTTCACCCAAATATTTGAACTGAGAGACTCGTCTGATGTTACCTTATTTTGTTTTTAGAAATGGCGTTCTTAGTCGGTTGCAGGTCATGTATTGTGTCTTTTCAAAGGAAATTTGGAGTCCTACATTTTCTGCTGTTTCTTTTAGGATTTCAATCTGTTTCTGTGCCGTTAATACATCTTGAGCTAAAATTGCTAGATCATCAGCAAATGCCAGGCAATCAATTTTGATGTTGGTTCTCCCCAGTTTAATGGGCTGGCGAATCTTCAGGGCCGACTTTTTTCACGCCACTCCTGTATTACTTTTTCTAGAACACAGTTAAATAAGAGTGGCGAGAGTCCATCCCCTTGTCTCACTCCAGTTCTAATTTCGAAGGGCTCTGAGATCTCACCCATGAATTTAACTTTTGACCTTGTGTTAGTTAACGTTGCTTTAATAATTGCCATTGTTTTCAGATCTAGTCCTTGTTCTTTCAAGATTTGGAATAAAGATTCGCGGTCAATAGAATCATATGCTTTTTTGAAATCCACAAAAGTACAGACGAGATTTTTATTGTACAGTTTTTGATATCTTAGAATCAACTTCAGATTCAGGATCTGTTCAGGGCAGGATCTGCTCGGTCGAAAACCTGCTTGATATTCACCAATGTTAGGTTCTAACTGTTCCTGTGCTCTGTCTAGTAGACATTGAGATAGAATCTTGTAACAAACTGGGAGAAGAGATATCCCTCTATAGTTGTTTACATCCGTTCTATCTCCTTTCTTATGTAGTGGATGGATTAGAGCATCTTTCCAATCTTCCGGAATCCGTTCGGTTCGCCAAACTTCTTGTAGAATTTTGGTTATTTCCTTGATTGTACCTGGACCAGCGGATTTCAAAAGTTTAGCAGTGATTCCATCTTCACCAGAAGCTTTGTCATTTTTAAGCCGCTTGATTTGCCTAATTATTTCATCTTCATTCGGTGGTAATGAATCTGAGTTTGTTTGTTTAGGTTTTAGTGTTGCTAATTTGTTTAAGGGCTCAGGACAGTTTAGTATTTGTTCAAAATATTTCGCAAGTTCTTTGCAATTGTCTTGGTTATTTAGAGCTAATTGTCCGTTTTCCTTTTGGAAGCAAAGACTTTGCGGTTGATAGCCTGTTAATTTAGTTTTAAATGTTTTGTAAAAGTGTCGGGTGTTATTTTTTTGGAAATCTTTTTCTATTTCATTAAGTTGATTGTTTCCATATTTTCTTTTAGTTTGTCTAATTAGCTTCGATGTTTATTTTCTTACTTCAAAAAAGATGTTATAGTTTATTGCTGTTTTTTGACTGTTCCAATCTTTGAATGCTTTACTTCGGCTTAATACTGCTTGCTCGCAAACTTCATCCCACCACGGATGTTTTCTACGTTTTTGTAAAGGGACCAACTTTAAGGCCGTTTTAATAATTTTTTGTTTTAATTCTTACCAGTTCTGTGCTGGTTGTTTATCAAGCTCTTCTGTTAGGGCTGGTTTTATTTTCGTTGGGTCAAACTTTGGTATTAGCAGCCTCTTTTGAATAAGTTTTCGAGGTTTTAAACTAAGTTTGATTCTAGTCAAGTAGTGATCCGTGTCTATATTTACTCCTTTCCTGACTTGAACATTCAAAATCTCTTTATAATTGGGGTACGAAATGGCAACATGGTCAATTTGAAATTCACCCATGTACGTGTTTGGGCACCTCCAGGTCTTTTGTTTTGTTATTTTCTTCTTAAAATGGGTTGACATTATTTTTAGATTAAACTGCGGACATAGTTCAACCAATCTTCTACCATTATGGTTAGTCCATTTATGAGCGGGAAAACTGCCGACTGTTTTCCTGTACTTTTTTTCTTTCCCTAGCTGGGCGTTGAAATCACCCAATAGGATTTTTACATGGTTAGAGGGAATTTTAGAGATAGTCTTTTCTAGAATTTCCCAGGACTTATTTACTTTTTCAGGATTAGATTTATTTTCTTCATTAAGTGGGAGGTGTGCATTGATTAATGTATAGTTTTTGTTAGCACACTTGAGGGATAGTGTCATAAGTAGTTTATTTACTGGCTGAACATTTGTTATAGAACCAAGAATGTTTCGGCAGCGAAAACAACACCGAGATGTGGCGTATTTTTGAGTATTCTTTTGTCCGTTTTACTTTTAAAAAGTCTGTAGTTGCCGAATTCCAAGGTGTTATCATCTGTCATTCTGGTTTCTTGCAAAGCTAAAATTTGGATTTTTTGCTGATTTAATGTTCGCCCCAATTCATGTAGTTTTCCTGGACGCAGGAGAGAATTGATATTTACCGTTCCAAAGAAAGTTTTTGTTTTCGGTTTCAGACGTTGGCCAGAGGTCTCCGACTCCCTCTGAAAGATTTTTTAAGCCCGGACGCCCCAGAATCCGAAAGTCCGGTTGTACCAGCAAAGCTGGCAGAGGATTGTCTACCTCCTGGGGTAATTTTGTAATTACTAGAACGCTTCATCTTGTACTTTGAATTAAAGGTTTGAACCATGACGGTTCAGAGGTTAAGACTGGAGGGGTTAGTTCCAGAATTTGAATCAGCCGCACCACTGGTGAACAGACGCTGACCACTCAACCGCTTGATACAAGTCAGACGCTAAGTGGATTTTGTTTTTTTTTTGCCTTGGTTCGGGGCTGCTTATTTTGAGATATTCGCTGCTGTCCATTAATATCTAATGGAATTTTCACTATCCACCACCCGTGATCCGTCCAGTACCTTAGGCGAGGTATACTGGAATAGATATATATATATATATATATATATATATATATATATATATATATATATATATATATATATATATATATATTCGTTTATCCAGTTGGGTGCCATCCAATCTAACATGTCTGCGTTGTTCATGACTTTTGTTTTCGTTAGGTTTATTCTGAGACATTTCTTGAGACCTAATCTATTGTTGATCATCCTCTTTTAATATCTGCTTGATATTGTATCAGGTTTCATTGCCTGAACACTACCACAATTTCAACCAATTCAAAATGATTTAAATAGTCAATTCTTTGAAAGAATGAGGCCTAGCCTGTATCAAATAAGCTCACCATTCATTTTGGAATACCCCAGGGAAGCATACTAATGCTTCCCTGGGGTAAATAATAGCAATATTATTTATTCTCTATGTAAATGACAGCTAATATAAGTGATAACATAAACTATAGTAAAATAACAATCTATGCTGATGAAACAAATATATTGGGTGAGAGGTGAAGATGTGCAACAACTAATGGATAGTACAGCAAATTAATTAAATAGTATTGATAAATGGTTTGCAAAAAACAAATTAATACTGAATAAAGATAATATATATATATATATATATATATATATATATATATATATATATATATATATATATATATATATATATATATATATATATTTATAAATAACACTTTATGTTAAGATTATCAGGCAGGGACATTGGCTAACTGAAAAATGCATGTTCAATTTTTTATTACGTTTATTGCCCTACAGTGTTGATAATTATATAGGAAATCAGACCTGTTCATAATATCAATATAAAATTTTTGACACTATTTTGTTTTATGTATATTTAACATACTTCTGAAATAAAGATTATTATTATCAATACGTATCATTTTTTTACATCAAAACTACCGAACTGCTAAGAAAGAAGTGTTTGAATGAAGGGTGTGGAATAAATAATTACAATATAACATCAGAAATATTAATCGAGGCATCTTTGGTGAAATTATTTAGATGTAAGAAAAACATTGTTGCGAATAAGATACGTAAAGTGGCTTTCGTCGAAATTGTGATGATACTGCCATCTACTGAATTAAATGATAATCATTTTAACAGGGTTAAGTTCTTGCTATTTTACTGCGTTGTAATTAACAAAAATTACCAGTTTTGTTCATACTAAATTAATATAATATTTACAATTCCATAATAAGGCATCATGTTTGCACTTTGTTAACAAATTTTTTATCTTAATCTGGCATATACGTCATCGTCATGGTGTACCACAAAATCCTTGTTGTAAAATTCGAACCAGATAACGTTCTTAACGTTAAACAACCTCCAATAACGCCTTAAACATTCGATGCGTTTGTTTGGCATAGGCTTACGACAATCATTATTTGTTACACAAAAAAACGATATCTTATTTGTTTAAAGGGCTAATTTATTTGTATGTATAGTTTACATTTGATGGGGTAAATCGAAATGGACATGCGGTATTGGGTGTTTTGGTTTTATAATTTATTTCGACAGGTAGATGCCTGCAGTAATATTTTAAAGTCTCTAACTGCATTTTATTACAGAGTCTTCATTCAATTCTGGAACTCACGTGACTAGTGATCTAAAGGATATCCCAATAGACACAACGGGATTTCCTTTTTAAATAAAATCAATAAATTTAGAGAAATACTATACTTGTTTATTTTATCAAAAAGTAGAGACATGGTAGTTATATTTCAAAATAATATTCTCCAAATGTCCCCCTTGGCTGCTTCTACAGATGACCATTCTTTGGATAAAATTGTTATTGTCTACAACAATTGGACACAATTGCAGTTCAATTTCACCAATAACTTGACATATGTTTTGCTTCAAGTCATCAATTGTCTACGGTTAGAATAAACTTTGTCCATGAGTAAAAATTCGAAGGGGTTAGATCGCATAATCTTACATGTTACTGAATATTACCATTTTGAGAAATGACGCAGTCAGGAAAACGTATCCGTAACAAATCCAAAGTTTCCTTCGCCATTTAACACCATCTGGTTAAAAGACCACACTGTTAAGCTACATATTATCTAACTGGGGTCCTAAAAAGTTTTTTAACATATTGTGCTAGTGTTCGCTATTGACATTTACGGTTTCAAAAATGGCCCTATAACTCTTCCAGCCCACTATGCACGCCACACTGTTACTCGAAGAGGTTAAAGGTTCTTCTGCAATCACGTGAGTATTTTCACTTCCCCAAATCCTACAAATTTACTTGTTTATCTAACCTGTGAGGTGGAAATGAGCTTCGTCATAAGACATAATTTTATTGCAACATTCTGCTTTATTTCTAACTTTATCAAAGATGAAGTGGTGAAGCGATGCCCATGGGCTTTAAATTGTCAGGCCTCTAGATGACACATGCGAGATATAAAATATCTAGGTTAAGTAGTTGAAAAAGCCCCGAAGTAGCTATTGGGACACCTTCTATTTAAACCCAGCGGTTCGACACTGAACACTATTGACACTATTAACACTATTAGATAGGGATCTTAACTGACCATTGTGTATTTTTTAGTACTAATTCTACGTTAAATCCACTAAAAGTAAGGAAATGATTTAATTTTTTTCACCACAACTGGTGTCAGCAATGTTGTTGAAAACGCATTCTACACATAAATTAATCAAACAAACATTTTTATTACATCAAATTAACATTTTTTCTACTTATTGTAGCGATACGATAAAAAAAAATTAAGTTATTATTATTTTTTGAATAAACGTATATATAATATAGAAATAGATATACATATCTCCCTAATATTAACTGGGATGGCTTAACTAGAATTGCTCTAACTGGGCGGCTAGTTGGGTACATGAGTTTGACGAGCATGGTGGTGGCCTCCAAGCATTGCAGATTTAACTACCTGGAAATAAAAGTAACCCTGAACACTCCGAATCATATTTTAATACTAGACCGTTCACACTCTTAACGAGAGATACTTATTATAACCTCAGTTATAATGCATGATAGCAATCAACATGTATTCAAATAGAGATGTTCTACATAACTTCTACAATGATAATATTATCGGCCAATAATCGAATATCAAACTGGGTAATGTGTCTGACGCTGAGGGGAGAACGCGCAACTGTGCCAGCTTCGGGTATGAATGGGGTATCAAGGGAGAGTGCGCGAGATACCCACCCACCCAAGAGCTAACCAAAACATAATGGATATCCAACCACACCCCACGGTGTAACCTCTGGTATTGAGTTGTGCAATGGGTACAAAGGGAGAGCGCGCGATATACCCGCTCCAGGTACCAGAAAAGCAAAACAGCATTTACCCACTTCATGGTATTGAAGGGACAGTGCGCGACAACACCATGGAGATCTCTCAATATTTATTAAATTACAGATCATACATTTTCAACAATGATCATTTTATCAGTTAATAATAAAATTATCATTCTGTGTACTGTTCCTGATACTGAGGGAAGAACGCGCAACAGCTTCGGGTATGAACGGGGTATCAAGGGAGAGCGCGCGAGATACCCACCCAAAGAGCTAAACAAAACATGATGGACTATCCAACTACACCCTACGGTGTAACCTCTAGTGCTGAATTGTGCAATGGGTACAAAGGGAGAGCGCGCGATGTACCCGCTCCAGATACTAGAAAAGCAAAACAGCATTTACCCACTTCATGGTATTGAAGGGAGAGCGCGGGACAATACCAGGGATATCCCTCTCAATTAAATTTTAAATCATATGAATATGCTGATGCCAGTACTGAAACAAAGTTTGGATATTCACTTAAATATAAATCATTTAATATTGATCAAAACATTAATCAAGAACCATTGTTTCAAATATTATATTAAATGAACACTAACAGATTTAATTTAATTGTACTTGAATGTTTGATAATAATCAGAACAGCATCCTGCGAGAAAGAGAAACAGAAGTAATCTTTAAATATTTATCAAAAATGCCAAAATCAATAGAACACAAAGTGTTCAGTGAAAAATTCACTTATATAGTAATCTTTTAATATTAATGAAACCATTAAATATAAATAATAGAGCTTTAAATATATCTCAAAACTAATATAAATCGATAGAAACTAAAGTGTTCAGTGACAAACTCACAGCTAATAAAAGTTAATAGATAACAAAGTCTTTAGTGATACACTCACCCTTGGAATTATTCGGGAACGACACGACACTTATAAATAAACATGTTGGTTTCAAATACTGAAAATGAAGCCATCTCTAAAGATGCCCCACCATTATCAAACATCTGGCGGTTAACTACCCTTAAGTGTTATCGAAACTTTTAAATAGAATAAGCGAAGTTATTTTGAGTATAAACACAACATAACCCAGTGTCAATTTTAGCGAGAAATGAAATGTAGTCGGCATCTGGTCCAATGTGATAAAACCCATCTTTACCAAAGAAAAAGGCGATAAAACTATCGTTTTGTCTGAGATGGGACCAGAAACCGGAGGATGCAAATTAAACAAACATATTCTTACATTTGTATCCTTCTATAAGACCTTCTAAACAAACGATAGACCTATCGTCTTATTTGAGATGAAACCGATGTCTTAAAAATATATACTAAACAAAAATATTTCTTACATTATTTTATATCATTTGGAACAATACTAAAGAAAATCAAAAATTACATATTACGCTCTTGGACACTTAGTAATGGCAGTTTGTAATTATGTTATTCAAAATTATGATTATTATTATTTTTTAACTATTTACACATTTCAACAAATTTAAACTTTTTGAGGTGACATTGATGAAAATTGGTGTATATGAAGTATTTTGTAGTCTTAAATCCTAAAATGATAAGCTAATTATTGTAATACGTACAGTTTTTTTGTTACAACGGGTCGGTGTTGGGGAAAAAAAGGAGACGATATATCTTTACAATCTAATCTATTTAATATAAACATGTAAAACGTGTTAAATCTAAGCAAAGATATTACTGATGAGTATGAGAATAAAAAATATATTACATGAGATGTCATACAGCGACAAAAAAACTTTCACTTTGTCCTCTTGTATTCTGTATCATCATCTCTTTTTAAAAACTAACAGTAATCGCCCAACATAGATAGGTTCCAGCCTCACTGGTATATTACTTCCGTCATCCTGATGTCCTGGTGAAACCTCTCTCTTTGTTTGTCGGTTACTGCATCCAAATTTTCCAGAATAAAATCATTATCAAATGGGAGTGTAAAAATGCATTTTTAAGGACTTGCAACACCCTAGTATCGCATAGGCTTTAAGAGTTCATCTATGAGGTTCTTATAGTTTTCATCTTTCTTGTTGCCCACAAATCCTTTACTACACTTACAAAACACTTCGAAGCTGCCCATTCTTTTTCATTTAATTTTTCTTGAAAACGGATATCACCTAGAAGCTTCCTTATTTGAGGTCCAATAAATATGTCTTCTTTTAGTTTTGCATCATTTAATTGAAGACTTATTTTTTTTAGGTACTTGAAACCATTACCTTCTTTGTGCATGGCTTTGATAAAGTTTTTCGTTAGTTCGAGCTTAATATGGAGAGGCGGAAGAAGCAAGAAGTTCTATGAGGCCAATCTTTCTTACTGTAATGTTCTTTTGTTGTCCTACTGTCTCACAGACACTAAAAACAGCAATATTTTGTAAAACCCCCTTGAAATACTAGCAACATACCTATCACTTTTAAATCCCCACAAATATCCCACTGATACTGTTCATATTTAACGCGATTTAGTGTGATCTAAGTTGTCATAAGTTTTATTCATTGTCAATGAAAGGAGCTCCTAAAGGTATAGATGGGTTTTTGTTTCCATTATGAAGCAAAACTGCTTTTAGGCTGTATTGCGACGAATCTATGAAAATACGCCACTCGAAATGTACATGTTCCATATTAAGCTCATTCATTAAACCATCAATATCACAACAAACACATAGCGATCCTTCCATTTTATAAAAACTTGAAAATGTTACATTCGGTTGTCGGTCAAGTGAAACACTTGCATTTTTATCTAACAAATTCCACTGTTGAAGTCTGGAACCAAAAAGTTCCGATTTTTGTTTTGATAATCCCAGGTCACGTACCAAATCATTTAATTCATTCTGAGTTATTAAGTAAAGTTCACTGGTAGTTGTTAAAAATATTGGGTGACAACTGGTATACTGAATTTTGTCCATTTGCTTTTTTAAAATCCCTTCTGTTTTAGTGATACAAAAGTAGCAATCACTTACATATTCATTCACTCCACACCATAGGAACAGCAAGCGGCATAGAATTTTTCTTGCGATGCATTCACTGCACTACATTTACGTGACAACTGCCTCAGCAAACATAAGGAGCCCAACTTTTATCTTGATCTCTAATTTGGCACTTAAAATATAAAATATAGGTTTTTTTCTTCCTTGGATATAGATCTAGCTTGTGAATTTACACTTGACTGTACTGTAAATGAGACAAAAACAAACTAAACTGTAGAGAACAATAAAACTGCCCTTAAAGGTTCGTAGAATAGTACTTGAAAATGGGACGTGCTAGGCCATTTCTGTGAAAATGTGTTTTAATAACTACCCAAATGAAACGCAAAAAGAGCATTCTCATCAATATTACAAAAATTATGTCGAATTGTGTTATCAACTGGCTCCTTTCCAATAATTCGCTCCACTGGAAGGGGCAAAAATGTCAGATCGTTGTTCAAACCTAGGAACTTACATTTCACTTTTTATATTGATTTATTTAAAGGTGGTATCATTTGTCACCAAAAATACTATTAAAATTTCCCATAGATCTGTCATCGAGATTTGTTCGCCGTGTATTTTCAATTTATTGATTTTCCTCTTAAAGATTTTTTATGAGTTTCTATACTGATTGAGCAACAAAAAATATTACTTGCAACTCTTAAACACGTTTGCTTCTTTAAAAGTAATCATTTTCATTGATTGCATTTCATTAACAATATTTTCCATAAAAAAATTACGACATACACTTCTCTGGTTCTTTTTTCCGTCCATGAGAGCTGCTCCGATGGAGTTATTTTAACAATTTTTTTCTTTAGGTTCAAAATAATGTAGGACTGGTCAAATGTCATGTTTATTTTTGTTGTTAGTGCTAAACTGTGTATATAATTCAAACAAAAAGATTTTTTTTTTAAGACTGTAAAAAAAAACCGATAAACGTATGCTGTATCTTAAGAAAATGAGTAATTTCGTATTAATCATTACTGACTTGTCCTGTTTGTTACCTGAATTGATATGTAACGTGTGTTTCAGGCTATGTGCTTAGTTGATTATTCATCAGTTTGTCGAGGTCGTTTCAAAAGGTCTCAATCTGGTAATGAAAACACAAGATGAGTAAAGCTGATTATCTTCTGAACGATATTCTACGTTCGTCACTCCCCAATAAGTGATTCTTTGAAGAGAGTAGTATGTTAACCATAAACTAAAGCCTAATAGCTCGAGGAGAGCAGTGGCCGTTCAGAGTCCACGTTAAGTTGTAGGACCAGTTGCTAAATAATTTTATTTCGCCATCAGGAATACCTGATTGCGGAAACTTTGGGAGTGATGTCACTGTACTGAATCATTTTTGTACTTTTATATGTTTTTTTTTGTGCAATTTTATTTTAGTTGCAATTATTTTACCTCACTGTGGGCAATCTTTTTTGAATGTTTGCAAAATATGTATACGATGGTAGTCTGAAACGTTTCCAGTCTCGACATAAAGATGGAGTTACACGTTAAAAATATTCTGGTAATATAATTGCGCATGCGTTGAAAGATAACCTTGAAAAATTTAGCGGTATTAGATGCTTAGTTGTTGTTTAACCGTCATTTATGTCAGTTGAGATTAGTATTTCCGTAAAGATGCGCAGTGCCTTTCAAATGCCAGATTTTAATGACGGCTCGATATTCGATTTTTTCCATCTTTACAGAAACAATAACATCGACTGACATAAATAACTGTTAAATGATAACTGAGCATCTAATATGGCTGAAATTTTCAAGGTTATCTTTCAACGCATGTGCAATTATTTAAGGTGGCTCAAAATAAGGTTCCTAGTTTGTTCGCTCTGTAAAATTTGAATGAAACATAACAAATACATCATCTACACAACAAATGAAAGTTTTATTTCAGATATTTTTTTTATTACACATAAAAAATCACATCAATCAAATGACAACCGTTCTCCTGCCCTCAAACACGTGCTCTTCTCATAGCGTCTTCAAAGACTCGCCTCAGCATTTTATGTTGTCGTTTAGAACCTCGATGGTTGGAGGGTTGTTGTCATGTACTCTGTTCTTCAGATAGCCCCAAAGAAAAAAGTCTGGGGCGGGCAGATCCAGTGAGCGAGGTGAATATCTCACATCACCATTTTTCGATATAATGCGTTTCCGAAAATGTTGACTTAAAAGGTCCATTGTGGTTCGGGCGGTGTGAGCCGTGGCACCATCCTGTTGAAACTACATACTATGGCTAGCTGTGGAAAAAAATTATTGATCATTACCCTATAGCGCTCTCCATTGACCATCTGAGCAACACCTTCTTCATCTTCTAAAAAATGAGGTCCAATGATTCATTCATTTGTTATGGCATACCAAACCGTTTCGCGAGCTGAATGCAATGGTATTTGGTGAGCTCTTTTTGGGTTATCGCTGCCCCAAAATCGACAGTTTTCATTATTGATGAAGCCACAAAGCTGAGAATGTGCTTTGTCGATTATCATCAAAGTGGAAACAATATTATCGATCATTTTGTGTGAGGTTTACAAACGCACGGGATTATTCCAGACAAGGCAGCCTATCTTCTGGATGAAAGGTTTAGACCCACTGAATCTTGTAGTGAAAGAATCTTGTAGGTTTCAAATTTGTATTTAGAATTTGCTGTAGGGGAAGACAGGGGCTCTGCAATTGGGCAGAACGTCTTTTGGTTGATGTTTGGGGTTGATCTGCCACATTCTCCCGAATTCGTTCAATGTTTGCAATTAAACAA